>JAPVLV010000022.1:17475000-17901664 GCA_029168935.1 Oxyria digyna
TACAGAGCCACCTGAAGTGCACCACTTAGAGCAATGCACTTCTATAGTGATTGGGATTGATAAACAATGGGATGAGGCACAAATTGATAGGAATGAATTTACCCAAGAGAACAAGGAGGACCCGGTGCTTCATGAGCTTAAGGTGTTACAAAGCTCTATTCCGACCTCTTCTTGCAACGAGGTCCTGAGTAGACGGAAGAAGAGAAAAAGACGCTCTGCTGACCGTGCTCTTGTAGAATTCAAGCAAGGGGATCATGTGATTCTCTATCATCATAAGTCGAGCATGTTTCCGGGAAGCAAGAGTACAAGATGGTCCGGTCCATACTACCTGAACCGAGTTCTTCAAAATGATTCTGTGGAGCTATGGCATAAGAACTCGGGGTATTTTATAGTGAGAAAGATTCGACTGAAGCCTTACATAGAGCCTGATCCGATCGAGTTGGGTATCACCGACCCGCCTGATCTGAGCACTTGACATTGGTGAAGGTCAAGCTAACGACCATAAACAAGCGCTTCTTGGGAGGCAACCCAAGGTACGTTTTTATCCTCAATTTTTGTTTAGTTTTATTTTTATTTTTATTTTTTTTTGGTGCACGAGGAGTGTTCGTAGAAATTGCACGAGAAAAAACACGTTCACTGTGCCTTTCAGAGAGTCCGCACGGTCAGTTACAAACCGTGCGAAATTGTTCTAAACCGTGCATATTTTTTCGAATACTCCCAGTTGACTCGCACGGTTTGCTGCAAACCGTGCGAAAATGCTGCAAACCGTGCAAGATTCATTTTTAAAAAAAATAAATAAAAAAACCCAAAAAATAAAGAAAGGGAAGAAGAGTTCTTTCCCGGGCCCTACTCTGCCTCCCGAATTCTCCATTACAGCCACCTTCACCATCCTTATATGAATGAAGTTATGCTATCATGGGTTGAATTTATACTGAATCATGGTTTATATAGTTTCGGGGAGATGGCATCAGATATTGGATTGACTGTTTCATGCTTGGACTTCATATTTTGTTGACGATGAATTTAGTCGTCTGAGCATGTAATTATGTTTGTATCTGTTTGCCTTATAACTGCTAGAATGTGTAGTCCTGTATTTGGGGTTTGCTTTGTCTATGTCGTATATAGTGCTACTGGAAGATGGAAGTTAGGACGCAAACACAAATTCTTCTGCACTTGTACTAATCTTCGACAGCCCTGGAGCATAGAGTGAAGATGCCTGATTACCTGAGTTTATTTGGTGAGTTTCCTTTTCTCTTTCTTTTATTTCTACATTGGGGACAATGTAGAATTTAAGCTTGGGGGAGGATAATTCCATGTGTAGCTTCGTTTGCATTTTAGTGTCAGTCTTTCATTCCGTTTGCATTGTAGTGTTTGTTTATCATTTGCATTTTAGTGTTAATTTTTCATTTTTCTCATGACATTTCATACATCATGCATTGCATTTGCATTATATTTTAGGTGTTTGATATGATTCACGGGTTTTACTTTTTGTTTTTCTTTTTGCGATGCACAATCCATGAAACCCCTAATATGCTTTGGTTGTTCATAATGTAATGATATATGCATGGTAATGAGGGCTTAAATGTTTGACATTTGACTTGAGCATGTAATGTGATCGCCAAACTTGAATCTTGTTAGAACCGATACTCTAGACAAAAGCCGGTGAGGATTGACCTTTCTCGGACTAAATTCTATAAGTGTCCTCTCTTTACTTTCATGTGAGTGAACTCTCTTTGTGTGTTAACTCTAGAACTTGCATTAATATCTTCTTCGAGACTACATTCACGACTTATGTGCATGACATTAATATGATTGAGGCATTGTTTTTGTTAGCCCTTTAACCTTGGCCACCCTATACTTGTATCCTTTTCTTCTAGCCCGTTTGAGCCTTAATTGCCTTTTCTTTGAAAGCTCCACAAAAGCATACCGAGCCTATATGATCATTCTACCCATCCGGGGATTAGGATAGTTGAATTGTTATGCTAGAATGGATCTTAGTCAAGCTTGGGGGAAGTTACTTGTATGGTGATTAAAGTGTGTTAAAAGTTTGTAATGGGTATCCTATCCTTCATTCTTCTTATGCTTCTTCTTCTACAAAAAGTGTTGAAAAAAAAAAAAGAGGAAAAAAATCAAAATCGAAAAAAGAAAGAAAGAAAGAAAGTAACATTGAAATAAAAGAAGAAGAAGCAATCATATAAAAGGAAGGAGACACTATCATATGTAAGGGTTAAGTTGTATGGGTTGAAGGTTTGTAATTTAATTGAAGGGTATTTTCGTTTGGTGTTATCTTGGTAAGATCCTCTTCCCCGGATTTAGCTCCTCATAGCCTAAATATTCCTATGCCTTATGTTATACCTTGGCCTCATTACAACCTTGGAAAAGACCTCATGATTTTTGTTATGTGCATAGTCTATAGTAGTGGAGATTAAGAACACTGTTGCAAGCTTATGGTAGTTTAACATTCAAAGTTGAGGATTTATATTGAGTGAAACACATACCCAAACACATGAGTGAAGTGATCTCATTTCTTTATCCTTGTGAGGACTAGAGTGGAAGAACTAACTTGATTTAATGTATTGGTTGTGAGTCATGTTATGATGGTTTTGTCTAATGTTTAGTCCTTCATGAATGTTTTCAACCTTATCATATTTTGTGGATTTCTTGATTGTGTACTTGCTTGAGGACAAACAAGGGTTAAGCTTGGGGGAATTTGATAACACCTAATTTATACATATTTTAGGTGTCTAGTTGCATATTAGATTAGGTCATTCTCATACATATTTGATATATTTTATAGGTAATTTTGCATTATTTTGTATTCGGAGTCTACACTCGTACTTTTATGTATTTCAGGTATTTTTAGGCTAAATAATATAAGACGAGGAGAAGGATGGAGTTGCTGAATTGTGGAGTGCACTGTGCACACGATGCTTGATCCAAAGGGCCGTGCACATGGGCTTAATTCAAGAGGAGTGGGTCGGCCCATTACAAACAAGAAAGTTAGCAGCAGTAGATGACATGGCAATGATGACAATTAATTAGGGAGGAGGTTACTTTGACTTTGGAGGCAAATTTTGGGGAGTTGAGGTTTTGGTACGGATGGGAGTTATTGTTTTAAGGGGGAAGGTTTTTATCTTAGTTTTTGTTTTTGTTTTGTTCTGTTTTTGTTGGAGTGGGACGACGGACAACATTTCAAGAAGGAGTTTTCTTGCCTTCGTTTGATTCGAAGACGGAGTTTATCGTTCTAGCTTGGATCAATTTGGATTATTTTCATCACCGAGACTAAGTTTTCTTATCTCCTTTGTTTATTGAATAATTCATATATGTTGATTGCTAGTTTAAATCTTTCGGATATGTCTTCGATCATGCTTGGCTAAATTCCTAGTTCTAAGGTTACGGTGATCCAAACAATGCGTATGTAAATAGAATTATATGTTTGCCTGAATTGAAATAGTATTTGATTCATTCCTAGATGCTTTATGCCCATTCTCGTTTAGGAGGATTGGATCCTGTTAGGGTTTGAGACTGAAAGGTGAAAACGCTAATAGGTAGTCAGGTAGAGTTTGAGATTGAAAGGTGATAGCTTTTACCGGAATCCTAGGAATTGAACGCGAGTGTTATTTGTGCGAAAGCGACTTAATTACTCTTGAGGATACTTAGTCATCATAGATGTTCTAGGTTTAGATTGATTTAGCGGAGCGCGACAGCGAATGTTATTTCAGTTTATTCCTAGACTCTAAGAGCGTTAATGGGTTTGAATGAGATTAGCTCTGCGCGACAGCGATTGTTAATTAGTTCAAACACGTTCACTATCGTCTGAAAGGAGTTAGTAGATTACCTTAGATGACTTACCTTCAATTAATTGGACTAGATTCAGGCAGAGTGTGATTATATTTACTGAAGCATTGTTGCGGTGATCCTTAACCTTAGACACATTTATCTATATATAATTATCTGTTTTATTTGTTATTCCTAGTTAGCTTGGTTCGCTCTTATCCATATCTTTTCGACCTAACTCACTGGTAGCGTTTCAATTAGTATTACATTGGTCTCTGTGGGATCGACACTTGACTACTATAACTGACCCCGTACACTTGCGGGTACGTTTTAGCCACATCACGAGGTGGGTGATTGAGATGACAAAATTTGATGTGGTGTACATGAAATGCCCCGTAAATTATTAAGTCCGTATTATTTAGCGACATCAAACTCGCTAACTATTAGTGTCATATTACGGTATGATTATGTCGAACTTGATTCTCCATGGAAGCTTTCAGATTAATAGCTATGTATTTGAGTTGAGAATTTCGGACCCTTGTTTATTTAATATGATTGGGTGATTATTGGTTGTCTGAATTCGCCTTGTTGTATCGGGATTTATTACGAACCAAACTTAATTTATTTAATCCTAACCCAACATTAATTTAACCCATACCTATGTAGAATTTTCTACCCTCTTCATAGAAAGGACCCACCTCATTTTTCTAGATATCTCCATACTTCTCCCTTCTTCCCGCTGGATGCAGTTCAACTCTTCTTCTTCCTCACGCTGCATCTCCAATCCTCCATTCATCTGCCTAGTTTAGCCCGCGCAGCAGCTCTGCTCGGCCAGCAGCTCAGCCCAGCTCGCCGTCTCCTCCTACGCGCAGCAGCCAGCAGCCAGCTCACCTCTGTTGTGGGGCGTCGTCATGGTCGTTTTTCCTGAGCTGCAGGCCGTGGACGAGCTCATTGTGAGCCTCCTTCAAGCCTTTATATGTACTTTCATCCAATTTGTTTTCTTGTGTAAGTTTCCCCAATTTCTCAAACCCTAACTTTTAGATTTTGATGTTTGCCTCTAATTTGTGAGATGTATCTGCAATTGGACTGTATTAGATGTTAATTGGGGCTTTGAAAATACTTAGGTTGATTGATTTGGATTTGGAAGTGGATGAATCGGGATTTGGGGCTTTTGATAATCTTTCTGGAAAATCTGGGCACATTTCGTAATTACTGGAAAGCCAGGACTGACTTTATGAGGTGAGGCATCTACCCACGAGCATGGCAAATTTTACGGTTCTTGATTTGGATGTATATGTGATGAGTTATGACGTTTTTCGTGAAGGTTCGACTCAGGTGAGCATTTCGTGAATCTTGCGACATCTTGCTACAACAAACGGATTAGTGGAGTTGATCGTCAACTAAGGCAAGTTATTTATGAGTGTTTGCGTGTCGTAGTTTAAGTTTAGAATAATAGGCTATGCATGTCATCAAACCATCAATTCTGCATGCGCATACTTATACATAGTTATAATGTTAGGCATTAATACTCTTGTTGTTGATTTGGTTGTAGTTGTTGGTGATCATTGTCATGCGTTTATGCCTTGTGATGATTTGTTGGATCTTATCGCTCTTGTTATTATCGTTATTGTCGTTATTCGTCAGGCCTTGTTGTCATGGATTGTCCTTTTCAGATACGTTATTCCTCAATCATGGATATGTTTGTTAAATTGGGAAATTTTCGTTATCAAGAATGTAGATGTCGTGGTTGCAGATGTTGATTTGTAATTCTATTAATTGTGCCATGGGTTGTGTCGTTCTTGTTCGGCTTCTTATGCGACATACATTGTCTTGGGAAATCTCGTTATTCCGAAAAACCTATTGTCGCTGAATTTTGGTGAATTGTATTGAATTATGGCTATTGGTTGAAATATGATTAGTGATTGCGTTATCGCTTTACATATAATAATGTTGAGGCATCGAGTTACATACTCTTGGATTTCAGAGGTTGAGTTATAAAACACGATAAATTCGGGGTAAGGATGGTTCCGATCCCTATTTGGTTTTATAATGTTTTTGGTCAGCATGGTGCCCTCGATTGCTCAATTTGAAGAGTGGTCGTAGGGACCGTCTTATCAATCTGGGTCGGCCGTTCACCTAGCTAGTGTTCGTTCTCCGACTCTTGGTAAGACATTGGTACCCAAGATACGGGTTCAGCCCAAGGTACGGGTTAGAGGGTATACCTTCGGGTCCAAGACAGACTTGGACTTGTTTTCTAAACGTTTTCGAAAGTTGAATTTGAAATAATTTTATTTAAGCGGCTTGCTTATATGTTGATTGTGAATGATTGTTTCCTTCTTTGGATGGATTTTAACTTGCCTGGAATTTGATTGACGAATATGTAAAGTTTAACCGATTACTATATGATTGTGATGAGTGTATATACCAAAGTGCATATCGTTGGTGAGGTTGTGTAGTTATTCTTTCCTAAGCTAATGGTATTATATATATATATATGGTCATCTGTATGATCTCTGATATATCTGAAATGGTGAAATTAGGAATTAAATGATGCATTAACTTCTTTGAATGTCTACATGTCTCTACAGAGATTTACTACATATTTGCATATCTACATCTTCGGAAATCTACATGTTTGCATATGAATTTATTGTATATTTGCATTTTTGCATATCCTTATCGCATATTTGTATGTTTGTATATGAATTTACCGTATGTATGTATATCTTGTTTTTTTTGTGTTGCATGTTTGCATGTCTGCTAGTCTATGACTTCTATGCCAATGCTATCACACGTTTATTGCTCATATAATTTGCTAGTCTAGTTGGAGACTAACCCCCATTTCGGTGGGGGACTGGCTGTGTTTGTGCATGGCAAGGTGTTCGTGTAGCTTCAGAACATGGAGGATGGTCAGGCGACTGATGCGTTACTAGGATGGGTTATTATGGTTCCTACCCTAGAATTTGAAAATGTCTACCCCAGTGAACTCATATTACCTTGTCTTCTCCATGATCGCTTTCTTAATTCGTAACATACTCCCAATGTTCAGATCTTAATATTTTGCTTGAGTTTTGTTGATTTACTTATCTTGTTACACCTTGATCCTTTTGTTTTAAACCTTTTTTTTTCGCCATCAACTTGTTTTCTCGTATTACTTTCCTTTCCCTCTAACCGCCTGAGGGGGTTCCTATTCGGGGATCCCTGGCACTGTAACACCCTCCTTTTTGGGGCGTTACAGTACAAGCCCCGCCCGTCCATCAAGGCGCAAGCATTGGCTGACTTCATTGTGGAAACGAGTTTCCTAGAAATAGAAAGAAATGACACCGCCCTAGAAGACCCCACATGGGTCATGCACATCGATGGCGCAGTGAACACAGATGGTTGCGGAGGAGGAGTTGTCATGACCTCTCTGTTAGGGGATGCAGTAGATCATGATATCGCATTAAAGTTCAAATTCAAAAACAACGAGGCAGAGTATGAAGCATTGATCGCAGGGCTGGAGATCGCGATCAAATCCAAGGGACTTATGAAGCTCGGACGGGCAATCTCCCCAGATACCACGCGAGAGCCTCTACATTGATCTCTCTGTTCAGACATTTTAAAAATAAAGGCGATTCCGCGGGAGGAAAACGAGAGAGCAGATGGTCTCGCGAAGTTGGGCTCGCAAGACAAGTACGCTGACATGGAACACTTGAGAGGAGACTCGACCATAATCCACAAGTCCGGGAAAAGTCATTATTTTTGGTTGGTGCGATCAGAGAGTGCCATCAGCGGCCAAGTAGAGCTGATGGAGATAGACGAGCCAACGAATGACGGGCGGACGACGGGACCATCAAACCCCAAGCAAATGAGGAAGTTGGCGGCACAGGCTGCACACTTCTATATGAACAGAGGAAGGTTGTACAAAAGGGGGTACGGACCTAGCGAGCTCATGTGCTTGGCAGAGAGAGACAGTCAGGTCCTGATAAAAGAGCTACACGCGGGGTTGTGCGGAACGCACACGGGATGGAGACCTATGGTCTTCAAAGCACTCAGGCAGGGGAATTTCTGGCCGACTATGAAGCAAGACGCGCAACGCGAGTCTCAGAGCTGTAAGACTTGCCAGTACTTCGCCCCTGCCTCTCATCAGCCCGGTGTGGAACTGCAGATAATGACCAATCCTTGCCCCTTCACAATGTGGGGTTGGATTTGTTAGGTCCTTTCAAGCCAAAAGCTCCAGGGCAACTTGAATATATAATCGTCGCAGTGGACTACTTCAGCAAGTGGATCGAGGCTGAGGCCCTCACGACCACAACGGTCCCCGCCGTGAAGAAATTCTTGTGGAGAAATAACATCTGCAGATATGGGCTGCCTCATGAGATTGTCACAGATAGAGGTCCATGGTTTAACTCACCTCAGTTGCTCGCGTGGTGTTACGATATGGGAATTGCTCTTAAGATCGCGTCGGTGTCCCATCCGCATTGCAACGGACAAGTGCAGTGAACAAAAGCATCGTCATGGATCCGAAAAGACGACTAGAAGGCTCTAAGGGAAAAGGGGCAGAAGTGCTACCTCTCGTGCTTTGGGCCAATAGAACCACAGTCAAGAAAGCCACAGGTGAAACCCCCTTTGCTCTCGCCTATGGTGTGGAGGCCACTATACCAGTCGAGTTCATAATCCCTAGAGACCGAGTCATTCACTATGATAAGGAGGCTAATGATGAGAGGATGCAACTTTAGCTGCAACTAAGAGAAGAAACTCGCGACCTAGCCACGATCAGAGCGGCAAACCATAAAGCAAGCATCGCGAAGTATTACAACAAGAACGTCAAGGTGAGAGGGTTTGTCAAAGGGGACCTAGTACTCCGCAATACGGAAGGGGGAAAGGTTGACCCAAACTGGGAGGGACCCTACATTGTGGATCGCGAGGTCGCACCCGGGGCCTACCCCTCAAGGATCACTCTGGGAACCACGTTGCCAACTCTTTGAACGTGATGCGACTTCGTTGCTTCTACGCATAGTCCTCCCAACACCCCAGGTATAACCTCGACATCTACTTTACTCAATTTCAGTTATTCCACTATATTCAGGACACGAAACTAAGCAGGAGGACACCTTTGAATAATGAATATAGGTAGTGGAACCGGTAATTCGTTAGCACGCGAGACTGGTTTATCAAAGAATAAATGCCACAACTTGGGAAATCAAACCACACGTAACACACAGGTAGCGTCTCAAATCAAGCTACTAGAAAACTGAAAAGCCCGCCTCACCAGGCTGGGCTATAAGCCCTCCTGGGTCGCAAAGCAGCTTCCAAAGTTGGGCTATACGTCCTCTTTGGTCGCGAAGGCATGAACGAGTTAACGCCATCGAACTCACCCGCCATGATCCCGCCTCACCAGGATACGATGTAAGCCCTCCTGGGTCGCGAAGTAGCTTCCAAAGTTGGGCTCTACGCCCTCTTTGGTCGCGAAAGCATGGACGGGTTCACGCCATCGAGCTCACCCGCCATGATCCTGCCTCACCAGGCTGGGTTGTAAGCCCTCCTGGGTCGCGAAGCAGCTTCCAAAGCTTGGCTATACGCCCTCTTTGGTCGCGAAGGCATGGACGGGTTCACGCCATTGAGCTCACCCGCCATGATCCTGCCTCACTAGGCTAGGTTGTAAGCTCTCCTAGTTTGCGAAGTAGCTTTCAAAGTTGGGCTCTACGCCCTCTTTGGTCGCAAAAGCATGGACGGGTTCACGCCATCGAGCTCTCCCGCCATGATCCCGCCTCACCAGGCTGGGCTGTAAGCCCTCCTGGGACGCGAAGCAGCTTCCAAAGCTGGGCTCTATGCCCTCTTTGGTTGCGAAAGCATGGACGGGTTCACGCCATCGAGCTCACCCGCCATGATCCCGCCTCACCCAACTGGGCTGCAAGCCCTCCTTGGTCACGAAGCAGCTGCCAAAGCTGGGCTCTATGCCCTCTCTGGTCGCGAAAGCATGGATGGGTTCATGCCATCGAGCTCACCCACCATGACAATTATACTCTCCACCTGGGCCAAGGCTATCGAGCACTCGCCCAGGCCAAGGGGATGGGTCAGCGATGCTGGGCTGTGCCACAAGCACCGCTCACATCGCGAGAAACTACGCTGGGCTGGGAGCCAAGAGCTCCCACTCAGCGAGTTTCACTTAGCAGGTTCGAAAGAGCTATCATGCTCTTTCGGGCTCGCGACCCTCATTATCTATAACATACAAGCTCTTGAATCGTAACCTCGACACTTAAAGGTCTCTTTGTTACGCAGTTCTAGGAGCATCCTCAAAATAAAGGACTTGGTCAAAAGCAATGTCGCAAAGGTAGTCTGGGGTCAAAACACACTTCATGCCCAGGTAAAAAGCTTTTAAAACGACGTATGCTACATCTCATGAATGACTCTGACCACATGACTAATACAGAATGCCTCGCAAAGGTCAGTAAGAAATGAAAACGAACAAAAGAGAACTTATATCTCGCGAGATGCCCTGAGGCCTCGTAACCTCTAAAGCTCAGGTAGGGCAACCCTCACGAGATGACTCATGATTGTTCACAATTTCTGTAGGGCAACCCTCGCGAGCAAACAAACAGCGATCGAATATATAAAAAGGAAACCCCTATCATTGGCTGGCGTTTCCCGTAGTGATCAGGTAAGCCAATACATGAAAACATTTCAGTATCACAAAAATAGCCTTCGTGACTAACCAGGCGTGGTTTGTTGTGCAAATCATTTTGCAGGGTTTTCCAAAGCAAAGAAGAACACAAGACTCAAAGATCATTCCTTGTTCATTATTTTTTGCAAAATTAGTATGTAAGCTGGTTGACTATGTTTCAAGATCTATATAAGAGGGATCGTAGTTCTGAAAACTGTGTTTCGCACTGTTCGTCGCGACCTAATACCCTGCCTATCTCTTATTTTTTTTATTTTCGCAAAGTCTTATGCCCCCCGAAAACAAAAAAGGGGGAAGACGAGATAGGTGTTGTTTGTAGCGAAATTATCAATGAGATGATAACTAAGCAATTGTAAGGCAAAAATCAAAGAATACGGTATAATCTCAACACTCAAGAACAGTATAAGACGAGAGAAGAATTTAGGTTTGAAGCTTGAACTTAGTATTACTTGTATGGTGGCTGGATACTTACAAAGCAGGCGTTAGCCTCTTTTTATAGGCTAACCCTAATAATATCTTTAAGGAAACGAGATCTTATCTTTTCCTTCTATCTAAATTACGATATAACAAACAAGGTAAACGATACTCTTTACCGTATCTTTTACCAATTACAAGAATATAATAAGGAATAAAATAAAATACACTCGGCCGACCTATTCTTCAAGGAGAACGAGATTTATGCCACGTCTCGTCACGTTGATGACATCTTCCTTTCTTCTCGTCGCGTCGACGCAGTCCTTCTACGCGTAGCTTACCACGCGTTCCTTACTCATCGTATTTTTAGGCACAAACAATACCCCTAAGGCGTCTTACAGGGCTTAACGTCTAGTAGAGCTGGGAGACGCCTTCTTTCTTCATGGAATACATCTTCATTACACTAGGAACGCGTTGGATATTTACTCAAACCGAAACCTTGATTTCGTGATAATATCTTTTCTTCAATTCTCATTTAATGCGGCTAACCGACTCGTATATGCTCCAATGGCTACTTCTCCAACGTTCGGATTTGTTTCTAACGGTAACAAACCAATTCTTGGAAAATCTCGAGCGAGATCTTTTCTCCCTTTCTATTTAAACCCGTTTCGGCTTTCTTCCTCTCACCCGCGATCTTCTTGCAAACCCTAACTTTTAACCTCCCTCTTCTCAATGGCTCCGATTGTCTACGATCCCAAGATGATTCTCAGCGACGTCAACCGCCGTTCTTCTTTGGCTCGCAACATTGAGTTCTTTCGTTCCATAACTGGGCTTTCTGCTCACGTGGAAGTTGCCATTCCTCCTCCCAACATATTCGTTGACGCCTTACGCCCAGGATGGATTTGCTTCTACGAGTACCCTTTCTTGGTTGGACATCGTTTTCCCTTCTCTCCTTTAGTTCAATCCTTCTTTACTATTCTGGGCGTCGCGGTCGGACAAGTCCTTCCGAGTGCTTGGAGAGGTTTGGCGGTGTTGGACCATATTCTGGCTAACTTTGATATCTCGTTCACGATCGCCAACGTCATGCATTCTTGCATACTCTCTACTCCTTCGGCGGGCAGAATCAACATCAAATCTCGCGTCGGGGTTCCTCCTTTGGTGAATGAAGGAACTTCATCTGACCGTGGCTGGGCAGACAAATTCTATTTCATCAGGAAGTCTACCTTGGGGAAAGATTGTGCTTTCTTGCTTGAAGAATGGACTCGTTCCAGTATGCTTCTTTACTTTTTCTGATTTTCTTTAGACTTGTGCATCTTGACGCTTATTCTTACATGTGACTTCACGCGTAGTTGATATCCATGCTATTGTGACGCGGGAAGAATCAGAGAAGATTATCAAGATAATCATGGCGATTCCGTTGATAGAGCGTACCTTTATCGGTCATGACGGTAAGGGGTATCGTCTGGCGACCCCTACTCCCTCTCGAGGTGAGTTTTCCCGTATAAGTTACGCGTTACTTTTCTTTGTATCTTCTATACTGAGCGTTGCTTTGTTTTCAGGCGTTGCGTCTCGTACTCGTCAAGAGTCTCCCAATGACTTGATTACTGCTAAGTGGAGGTGTATCTTGGAGGAAAAGTTGAGAGCTGCGAGGGAAGAGGCTGCTCCTACTCCAGCATGCGTAAACGAGGCGACTCCACTAGCTACGGGGATGCAAGTGTCTTCAGACGCGCCTCTAAACGTAGGGATAGAGGAACCTCTCGTAGACCCTTCGGAGAAGAGTGAGAAGAACAAAACGAAGGATCCCGGTGCAACTTCCGTTACATATGTTGAAGTGAACGACTTTCCCGCGATGGTATCTCGTTCCGTAGAACCTACGCGTAAATTCATCCCGGCGATGCAAGCTCTGGCTTCTACTTCTTCTTGGACCCATTATCTATCTATGCAAGCCGTAGACGTCTTGGGTGATTCTCTCGTAGCACAGTGGCAGGTGCGTTCCTTTCTTCGAAACCTTGATTTCTTTTTGGCGTTGTGTCGTTTCTTATATGTTGGGGTCTTTCAGGGCTTCCAAGCTTCGTTGTGTATCTGGGAACGCCTTCATAAGTGTTCTGAGTCTGAAGGGGCCTTGAAGGGTCAGGTGAGTGATCTTGGTAAGAAGATCAAGGAACTTGATAAGAAGATTGCTCGCCTTACGGCGTCTGAGAAGGACGCTCGCATGGAAACTTTGGAGACGGCAAAGCAGAGGGGTGTGCTGGCACGACGTGTCGAAGTGTTGACTGGGAAGGTCGCGTCCCTTGAGGCCGACGCCAAGGAGAAAGCAAGGGTGTACGAGAAGAATTTGCGAGAGACTTGTACTTACTATTCGTGGTCATCTCGTATTGAGGTTATGGAGGAGTTTCGTGCGGGTCGCCATGTAGATTGGGATGTGGAACGTGAGCGCGGAGAATTTTCTGTTCTTTATCCCGTTCCACCCGAGGGGGTTTCTCTTCTACGCGTTTCCTCGAGCTCGCCAATTTTAGCTTCTAGTGACGCAAATGTAGCTTTAGATGGTGACGTCGTTCTTGCGGATAAGGATGTCTCTCCTCCTTCTTAGTTCTTAGGATTTTCTTTTCTTTTTGCTTGTTACACGGTTGCTTTTGTGGAACACGGATTTTAGCTTTTCGTCACGTTCCTGTGTGGCGATTTCTTTTTGGCTACGTATTGGATACTTATTGGTTCTTTCTTTACTTAAGGCTTTTGCTTATCTTTAACTTTCGGTGGGAATACTATCCCCTTTTGGCAAATTTGGCTTCAAATCTTTTATGGAATCGGGTTCGCGAAACATTTCTCACTTGCGACGCGTAGGTTGATCTTCGAGGTTTCGATTTTTCTACCCCTGGTATCGTTGTGGTCATTGCGGCTGCTTTTCTTACGTTGTCGGCTTACATGAAGGTTGGGTCCAGCATTTCCTCCGAACCCTGAAGCGAGTGGCGAACATAGGTCAACGTGTGATTTTATCAACTTGTGACGTTACCCCTTACTTTTAAGGTGGGTCCGTTGCCTCACGCTAGCGTTAGGTCGACGTCGAACTCTTTTAATTGACGGGCCTATTCATCGTGTAGCGTCCGATTTCTCGACTGTTAGGAGTTACGATGCCGGTGGACACATCCCTGCCGTTTTGGCGTTTTGCCTGTAGATTCATGACTCTCAGAGGGGCCGTGAAAGGTGCGAGTACGCGTTCTTGGAGAGTGGTCGTGGCAATAGGTTTCCCTTCTTTGCTCAGAGGACCGTGCCGGTTTCGTGAGGTGCCGGGCTTCATTCCCCATGACCATTGCCACACGTCGCTAACAATCACGGGAAGCGTCGAATCGGAGTCGGCGGTTTGGCTAACGTTGCATACGCGTAGATGGTGCCTTAAACGCGTAGGCTAACGAAATTCACCCCCGACGCGGATTTTCGCCGCGGCCTTATTTAGCTTGATGTTACGTCATAGATACAGAGCAAGTACTTTGAAATGAAACAACTCGGCATGTATTGCATATCGGACAAGAAAGTGCATACTTATGTATTAACGAAGATTTCATGAATTTTGACGAGCTAAGACATCGACCCCTAGTCTCGACGACCCCTAGTCTCGACGACCCCTTGTCGTCTCGACGCTAAAACATGCTTGGACATATTAAGGAATCTAAGATATGCATAAGAACAAGTAGGAATCAAATCAACCATCACGTTATCTAGTGGTAATACTTTTTAAGATGTGTTGCGTTCCATAAACGCATAAGTGGTACTCCTTCTGGTGTAACGAGTTTGTAGGCTCCTTGCCCTACGACTTGTGCTACTTGGTATGGACCTTCCCAGGACGTGGCGAATTTACCGACGCTCTTATCCTCGGTGTTTGGGAATACTTTTCTTAAGACCCAGTCCCCTACTTGGGAAGTTCTTGCTTTTACTCGTCGATTATAGCTTCGGGCGACGATTTGTTTCTGTGCCGCCATCCTTAACGCTGCGTTATCTCTTAGCTCGTCGACGATATCTATCATGAACATCATCATTGGAGTGTTTCTTTCTACGGGGAGAGAACAATATCTTTCTGTTGGTACTTCCACCTCGATTGACAGGACGACCTCGCAACCATATACGAGAGAGAATGACGTTCTTCCCGTTGCTCTCTTAGACGTGGTTCTGTCAGCCCATAATATAGCTTGGAGTTGGTCCGCCCAATTTCCCTTTCATTATTCTATCCTCTTCTTGAGATTACTCACGATGACCTTGTTACTTGATTCCGCTTGTCTGTTGTCGCATACTATAATATACCTTTGTCTTCGCAGAACAATACGATGTTCTTGCTAATGAATTGTGACCCGTTGTAGCATACAATGGTGTGAGGGATTCCGAATCTCATGATGATGTTCCTTTCGATGAAGGAGATGACATGGGAATCTTTGATACTCTTGAATGCCTCGGCCTCTATCCATTTGGAGAAGTAGTCTGTAACAACGAGCATTAGCGTTTTTGGTCCTAGGGTTAAGGGCATAGGTCCCACTATGTCCATCCCCCATTGCATGAACGGCCAAGGAGACGTTATGGAGTGAAGCTTTTCCGCTGGTTGATGCGGGATCGGGGCGTGTCCTTGGCAAGCGTCACACCTTTTGACGTGATTCATCGCGTCTTGTCTCATCGTGGGCCAGTAATATCCCGCTGAGTGTGCTTTGGCGGCTAGGCTTCTCCTTCCTGAATGATTCCCATATTCTCCGTTGTGTAGCTCGTGTAGAATATCTTGGATCTTTTCCTCTGTTGGGCACGTTAAGAACATACCGTTCGACGACCATTTTAGTAGTTGGCCTTTGTCTACTATGAAGGCAGTCGCCTTTTGCTTCAACAACCTTGCTTCGTACGCGTTACTCGGTAGACGTCCATGCTGCAGCCACTCGAAGTAAGGCGTTACCCACAAGTCTTGACTCCTTACTGCGAGTGTCTATTATGGAGTTGCTCCCTTGTCGATGGATGCGTTGCTGAGGTGAAGGAACGGGATCTTTAGGACAAGCTTTGTTAAGGTCCGTGAAATCGACGCATACTCTCCACTTCCCGTTCTTCTTTTGTACTACCACAACGTTGGCGAGCCAATCTGGATACTTCGCTTCTCGTATCTTACCTGTTTCGAAGAGATTTTTCACTTCTTCGTCTACGACTTTGTTGCGTTCGGGAGCGAATTTCCTCCTCTTCTGCTTGATCGGGGTGAACTTTGGGTCGACGCACTAGTGGAAAAAACACCTGTTGAGGCGGTCAAAAACCCCCCTGTTGAGGCGGTCAGGGGTCGCTGCAACAGGGGGGGCTGCAACAGGTCATGAGCTGTTGAGGCGGTCGGGAGGGTGACCGCCTCAACAGATGCAACGTTTTCTACCTCTGTTGAGGCGGGCAGAAGGGCGACCGCCTCAACAGAGGGGGTCTGTTGAGGCGGGCAGAAGGGCGACCGCCTCAACAGAGGGGGTCTGTTGAGGCGGTCACCCTTCTGCCCGCCTCAACAGACCCCCTCTGTTGAGGCGGTCGCCCTTCTGCCCGCCTCAACAGAGGTAGAAAACGTGCATCTGTTGAGGCGGTCACCCTCCCGACCGCCTCAACAAGTGTTTTTTTTTTAAAATATTCGGTTTGAATTTACAGTAACCAGCCTGTACAGAGGTAGAAAACCTGATTCAATCATTCTGAACGTCTAGTTCCACTTGCAGATACATTTCACATACAATATGTGTTCAGTTTCAACAGAATATATGCAAGTACAAAACCTATTATTCAAATATCCAAAACATACGCTTAAACTATAATAGATATTTGGTTGTAAAGAACTTAGCCCATTGCTCACGAACAACATCGAGTTCCTCACTTGTATAAGGCGCACTCCTCTGAACATAGACCTTCAAAAACATATAGTACATCGTCTTAGTCAAGTAATTAACATGAAAAAAATTAGATTTTACATATATGAAATGAAAGGATAATTCCGGTGAAATGAAAACTTAGATAAAAATTGAAAACGTTATAAGAATATATCACGATTTATAAACTCAGACGTTGTGAAAGATGTATATAATCTGTGATATGTATAACTTGCAATACATGCATATTGTGTAAAGTAACTACCTTATCTAGTCGCTCATTAGACTCTTGATATGTCGTGACAATCTCCAACATGAACTTCATAACGTAATATCCACACTCGGTTCCGCCACTTTGTTGAGCGCACTAAAATAACAATATAATACTCCCCAACCCCACTCAAATATTCAGCTGTAGTATGATCACCGTACATCCAACGACGACTCATTTCTAATAACTAGAGAAAACTGTAGAAAGACCAATACATACATAACATTGAAAACACTCATTGAAATAAAATAAAATTATTTGGATATCTAGCTAACAAAACAATATCTCATGCAAAACTCATTAAAATCACTCATCGACATATTTCATTTGCTTTCCTACAATTTTTATCAAGTCATGCTAAAAAGTGACAAAATTAAGTTTAGTTATATGAATTGACTATATAGACAAGAGGTAGAGCATAATCCTAAACATACATGAAAGGTATTAACAAGAACTAGTAAAATTGACAAGATTAAGATTAAATTTTCGTTTAGGCATTTTACCGAACACTTGGAGTGCATCAAAATTTCCTAAAGAACCAAAACAACATAATCAATCAAAATTCCACCAAATAAGGGACTAATCACCCACAACAACAAATATCAACCATTCATACCACAAAAGGAATCAACTCATGCACATCAAAATCCGAAAACAATTTGCGAAGGAGGAAGTTTCACCTACCTCGATGACTCGAAGGACGAAAGCTGGAGGAGGAGGAGGAGGCGGCGAGGCGAGGAGGAGGCGGTGAGTTGGAGGAGGCGGCGAGACGTGGAGGAAGCGGCGAGGAGGAGGCTGCGAAGAGGAGGAGGAAGCTGCGCAGTCGACTGAAATTAAAACGAAGGAAATGAAGCTGCAGTTGGCGCGGGCTGTTAATTAATTTGAGAATCAGTTGAGGCGGGCAGTCATGCGCCCGCCTCTAATTTTTTTTAACCATCTGTTGAGGCGGGCGCATGACTGCCCGCCTCTAATGGTTTTTACGCAGCATCTGTTGAGGCGGGCGCATGACTGCCCGCCTCTAATTGTTGTTATATTTTGAGGCGGGCGCATGACTGCCCGCCTCTAATTGTTTTTACGCATCTGTTGAGGCGGGCGTCTTACTGCCCGCCTCTAATGTTTGGGCTCTGTTGAGGCGGGCGCCTTACTGACCGCCTCAACAAGTCAAAAACACAAATATTATTTGAGGCGAACGGATATTTGCCCGCCTCTAAAGTACCTGTTGCAGCGAACTAAACGACTGACCGCCTCAACAGATAGTAGAATAAGACTTTTTGCGTCGGTTTTTAAGGTGACCGCCTCAACAGGGGGGCTGCAACAGGTGTTTTTTCTACTAGTGATGTTTAGCTTATGGAGCATCACATCTGGAGATATACCTGTCATGTCCTCATGGCTCCACACGAAGCACTTGTCCTTTGACTTCAGGAACGTTATCAATTCATCTCTAACTTCTCTGGGGACGTCGACCCCTATCTTTACGACTCTTTCTGGTTTGGAATCATCGATCACCACGTCTTCTAATTCGGGACACTTTGGCTTGACATACTTAGTCGGCATCTTTACCTGAAACTCTTTGACTTCGTCTTTTTTTATCTCTGGCGTCGCGATCCCTTTCATCCCGATTCGGTAACACTCTTTGGCCGTGTAGGGTTCGCCTTTAACTTCGCGCACTCCCCAAGGCGTTGGGAACTTCAAGGATTGGTGATATGTAGACGGAACCGCTTGCATATCGTGGATCCAGGGTCTTCCCAGGATGGCGTTATAAGGTGATTCCGCCTCCATCACGGCGAATCTGGTAGGGAGATTGATGCCTTGGGTTGTTGTTTTGAGGGTGATTTCCCCCAACATCTCGGCAATTTCTCCGCTAAAACCTTTCAAACGGATACGCTTCCCGACGACATCGTCGACTGAAAGTCCGAGTTCAAGAATAGCGGAGAGTGTGATGATGTTGGTCGAACTTCCGTTATCTACTAGGATTCTCTTCACGTTGCAATCTCGAATCACCACGGAGATTACTAAGCTGTCGTGATGTTTGATTCTTTCGTCTGGGTCCTCAAACGTGATAGGTAGGTCACGACTCATCGCTCTGGCATGGCGAGTTGGAATAGAATCGTCTTGTCCTTCGATGGTTCTCCCGAGCCTCTTAGCATCGGAGGTTGTATAGGACGGTGGACCTCCTAAAACGGTGAAGACTCCGTTTTGAAGACTTTCGATTGATCCAGAGTCTTTCATGGCTTCTCCGGGAGAATCTATTCTCTTTATATGCAGAGATGATACTCTTTTGATCCTGCCCCACAGTGGGCGCCAATTGTTTGTAGAGAAATTATCAATGAGATGATAACTAAGCAATTGTAGGGCAAAGATCAAAGAATACGGTATAATCTCAACACTCAAGAACAGTATAAGACGAGAGAAGAATTTAGGTTTGAAGCTTGAACTTAGTATTACTCGTATGGTGGCTGAATACTTACAAACCAGACGTTAGCCTCTTTTTATAGGCTAACCCTAATAATATCTTTAAGGAAACGAGATTTTGTCTCTTCCTTCTATCTAAATTACGATATAACAAACAAGGTAAAAGATACTATTTACCGTATCTTTTACCAATTACAAGAATATAATAAGGAATAAGATAAAATACACTCGGCCGACCTATTCTTCAAGGAGAACGAGATTTATACCACGTCTCGTCGTATTTTTAGGCACAAACAGGTGTCTAATGACTAAACTAATCAAACAACGCGAAGAGAAAAGCAGGATGAGGATAACTTAGACACATGTATATTAGAAACCCAAGCTCGCGACTACCACAGCCGCACAAAATATTCTTTGTAACTACCAAATTACATAAAAACCATCGTTCCAAAACAAAACCCTAAGTGTTCATTGAATAAATCATTCCTGAGCATCCTCGCGAGTCCCATCCAGATCAACAACACCCTCAAGGATGACAAGAGCCTCCGAGGTAGACCATTCCACCCGCTCTACACATTGACACTTTGGAGAGGACTGAACTGCAGCAAGCCGCTCATCGGTAGCGAACACCTTCCTTTTAACTTTGGAAGGAGACGGAAGTGGTGGACTCGGCAACTCGGGCGGAGGTAGAGGCGCTTTCTTCGGGAGAGGGACCTTAGGAACCTAATGCTCCTTACCCTTGACAATGCCTTTCTTCTCCGCGAGGGTCTTCATGCCCCAAGCCTCGAGAGGAGTGTCCCCATCATCAATAAAGGTCCCTGGCAGCGGAGGCTCGTACTCAGGAAACTCAGTAGAAAAACCGCACAAATCCTTGGAATCGAAGGGGAAGTCCTTTATGTTGTATTTCTTCATCTGGACCTTGACCATGCAGAGCAACAACATGTTGCGAGTAAGACTATAAAAGTCCACCCACGAGCGTCCCCGATGCCCAGCACAATACTCCTCCACAGCCTGGTTCCGTTCATACGCGACCCTCTAAGACAGTACCTCATGGACTTTCTTGTTCTCCTGAAGAAGATCATCTACTTGTTGTTTAAATATTGCCACATCGCTATTATGAGCAGCTTTTTCTCCCTGAAGTTGCGCCTCGAGATCTTTTATCAGAGCGTCCTTGGTAGTCAAAAGATCTTGTGCTTGTGAAAGCTCAGTCTCCAAAGCCTTTTTCTCTTCTAGGACGCGAAAATTGAACTTCCGATTAGCATCGCAAACAGACTTGTCATCAGACTCGAGATCCTTGAGTTTGTCACTAACCTCGAGAGCTTTCCGACCAGTGCTCGCGAGGATCATCATAGCCTGCAAAAAAAAAGACTTAGAAACCACGTTCCTTAGCAAGAAATAAAAGCCACAACTCGAACTTACCATAAAAATAAGCTTAGACATGCCACCCGATTTCTCCAAAACGTCATCGTAGATCCAAGGCGGTCGTGGAAAAACACCCTCAGTCAACTCAAAAAAGTCACGAGTGGCCTTGAGACCATAAAGAAAAGGAGGAGATCTCTCTTGGTCGTCATAGTCACCAAGTTCTGGAGAAGAAACGATCTCTTCCTCCCTTTCTTTGTCGCGACCCCTCTCTGTTGTGACCTTTTGCTTTCCTTTGTCGCGAGCAGAGCGGTCCCGATCGGTATTTTTCTCAGATGGCTTACCCTTGACTTTCTCCAAGACAAGAGTCACGCTCTTTTTAGGCCTAGGAGCACTCTCAGGCGCAAGAGCAAGCTCAAGGGCAGGTGGATCCTGAGTAGAGTCGGGCACATCGATAGGTATGGACAGAGGGAGACTTGGAAGAGAAAGGGCCCCGTCATCATCAAAAGTGAGTCCGTCCAAATCAGGCAGCTCGGAAAACAAGTCGTCGTCTGCACAAAATGCAACAAAGTGAGCAAAAGAAAGAATACAGCAAAATCAATAAGACAACCTCGCAAGCCTAGACCTTTGGTATAGGGTTTAAGACTAAGCCCCCTAGCTATCAAGAGTGGAGTGTTGACGACACTCAAGAACCTTTGCTGAACGTTCCTATCCGGATAGTCCTCATAATCCCTGACAAACTTGTCGCGAGTCTCCTTTGGAAAATAGCAAGTTCCTTTCTTCCTATTTTGCTCACGTACTTGCACTGAAATATTGGAACCTGGTGGAGGACGGATCAAGAACCAGTCGGTTTTCCACCCCTCTATTTTCCCGGGAAGACTCCAAGCGCTCGCGACCTTTGTTTGAGCGGTGTACGTCCCAATTTCACGAGAGTTCTTCTTAAGAGAATTGATAAGGGCATGGTGAGGCATATTCAGAATCACTCCTATGTCTTAGCACCTCATGGAGTAGATGATGAGGGAGCTCCAGAAGTTAGGGTGCATTTGCGAAGGGTTGTAACCTAACTCCTCCATCATCTCAGACTGGAAGGCAGTCCAAGGAAGCCGGAACCCGGATTCCAAAGATTGTTTGCACAAGGAAAAGAAAGGACCATACTGATCGAGGGAAGTTACCTCGCGATCCGGAAGAGCAAATATGGTACCCTCTGGGAACGGGTATTGTCTGGCTATAGAGCGGAGATCGCTTAAAGAAAGATTACTCCGTTGGGCCGTAGTCTTGAAAGGTATGGGAGTGTGCTTTATTCTCTTCGTTAGAATTTTTATTTGACCAGGCTCCGCGAGGAAGGGCTTCTCTATTATTATATGGGGCAATGGCCCTTTGTACGAAAAGAAGCGTGCAAATTTCCCGTATTACAGCTCCGCCCGTTCCTGGATCACACGACTTGGCAAAGAAGTTTTAGATTTCCTAGACTTCTTCAATTTCACCTTCTTGGTTTTTCGAGAGACGTGAGCTTTCTTACGCGAGCGAGAGTTGGGCTCACACCCGGCAGAACCCTGTTCAGAGCCAGAAGTGGAGCGGCCCGAATACTCGGCTTGAGCAGAACGCTCGGAGAAGTCGTCACTACCTGAAATATTTGGAAGAAAAGAGTCAGTTTTCCAGGGGAGGAAAAGTATAAGTTGAAATAGCCTCACGAGGACATCAAACGCGAGGAGACAAAACGAGAAAAACACGAAATCCCTGGAAAATTGAAATTTGAAGGATCAAAAGGGAGAGTTGAAACATTAACAGAAAAGTTCGTCTCAAGAACATGATGAGTCCTTCAAGAACAACAATGGCGGAATAAGAAGAAAAGCTTGAATCTTTGTAACAAAAGTAAAGAGGGGAAGTGAATCTATGAGTATCGGAAAGAATATAGAAGAATAACGCCGTTGAGGCAAGAAAGTTGTCAGAAAACAGGCCAAAGGAAAGAAATTTAGGGTTTATGCATTGAGAAATCTGACGATGGTTGAAGAGGAGATGAAGAACAGACCATTTGAACCAATTTTGTAAAATTCCAGAACGCACGAAACATAAATTTAAAGAGTAAAAGGGGAGAAGAATGATGAATGAACCTGCCATAGAATTTGTGAGTTGAGTGTCGTCGGAGCAAGCAGTGGAAAAAGAAAAAGTCGCAGGCGGAGAGCGTTATTCAATAGAAAAAGTACAGAGAGCTTTTCGAGCAAGAGAATGGAGAAAAGAGCGAATGAAGGAGACGAAGTTGTATATACAAGGAAAAGTGAAGAAGAAAGGAAGCATTCAGAGAGCGACACGTGTGCGGCATGCACCGGGCGCGGGAAAACGAAAGAGTTTGAATTTGAAACGTCGTCCGCTAAAAGATTAGGCAAAAAAGGCACGCGAGTAAAGCTCACGAGGCCAAGAAAAGAAGGATGAAACGAGAACTCAACTTCAATAAGACAAACCCCAAGTCTTAGACCATGCGGTATAAGAACTTGGGGGGCTGGATGTTGGAGCCGGTTCTCGAGACCCTCGCGAGGCCCATGAAGAGTCGGCCAATTAGGGCTCGCGTCCGTGAGCGAATAGCGCAAAGCCCATACGAGCGAGAGCAGCCCACAAGTAAGGGAAGGCCCAATGAATGAAGTCCAATAAGCTCAAGCAGCGAATGGATGAATTCGAGAAGAATCCGCGTGGAACCCAGACGAGGGTATAAAATCGTAACAGAAAGGAGAGAGAGGGGACAGATCCTAATAACCATAAAAAATCCTCTTCTTCTTCTTCCTCTCGAGAGAAAAAAACACAGAAGCTTCCTCTTGCTTCATTCTTCCCATTCGACCTTATTTCCGAGGCGATTGCACGATCAACACCTGGATTCTGACTCTCGGTGTTGAGCTCGAGCTTTTGAGACATGAAGGAGAGAATTCTGAGATATTTGGTGTTTTGAGTGATGAACTAGTGTGTAAGGCTTGTTCATGGCGTTATGAGTGTTACATTTTCGCCTCTTAGACTTGATTCTCTTCGTTTGTGTCATTTTGTTTCATTCTCCTTTGTGTTTGTGGCATTTGCTGACTTGGGCGTCGGAGAGCCAAATCCGGATCCTACCCCCTCCTGGTTTGGTTGTGCAGGTTTCTCAAGGCTCAAGAACAAGGAAGCAATTCATGGAAAAGATGACAGAAAGAGGCATTTGATCGAGTGAGACGTGGTTTTTCAAGTTGTTTGTCCAGAAGTGTTGAAGAGGTTTTCGGCATTTTATTGAAGACTTATTCTCCCATATCTCGCGAGGTGTTGTGTCGCGAGGTATCATTTTCTGGGCTTCAATAGGTAATACTCATAATAAAGGGAAATAAGATCGACTTCTGAAGCTGACATGAAAAACAGCTTCAAGAAACACTTTACAAAAACATGGAGATATAATAATTGTTAAAATTGAAGCAAAACTTATCAATGACAATAACTTTGATGGTTCAATGCGTTGAGCTCTTTATCAATGATAGAAACTTTCAGCACTACAAAAGCATGAGCAAAAGTTAGTTTTTGAAAACGAATTATCACTCAAAAGTCATTTGAAGTATGAACTGCAAAAAGTCAGATAATTAAAGCTAAATAATTTGGTTGTACAACATTGTCGAAAATCACAAAATGTCAAATGCAAGAAAAATAATATAGACACTTACTCAAATTTTTTATTTCGCCATAACATCTCCACAAACTAATGTCAATCATCCAAATTCATTAGCTGCATATATAGGTCTTTGTGTCAACAGGCCCGACACATAGAAAGGCCTTTTGTTATCTTCAACTACTTATATGCAATTTCACATCAAATTTCTAGAGAAATAAGAGATTTAATTATTTAAGGAACCTTGATCAGAAGCCAGAAGGTCTAGTTAGACAATTTAATTAAAATCGATCATGTCAATTTGGAATGAAAGGTAAAAGTTCATTAAATAATATTAGTGTAGCCATTGAAAAAAGTAGAGAGATTGACCAATGATATAAGAAGCAGGTGTGTTCGCACTTAAAGCACATTAACAAACAATCCAGGCTTTCTCAGCAGATAAAATAGCACCGAATCAAATCGATCACTTCTTGAAAAGACAATTTCGAACTACATATCATTGTGACCTCATTACCCGCCTGTCCTGCGATTTAAGTCCAAGAAACTTGAATTGTGACTAAATTTGGTCTCAATTAACACCCAAACTTAGGGCTGGGCACGGGTTGGGTAAACCCGAAACCCAAACCGGATTGAACCGAAAAAACCGGACCGAACCCGGACCGAAGTAATTTCGGGTCGGTTTTCGGTCCAGATTTTTTGGGAATTTCGGGTTTCGGTTTTTCGGGTTCGGTTCGGTTCGGTTCGGTTTTTGACCCATGCCCAGCCCATTCCAGATACGTGGTATTTGATGAATTCAAATTTCCCTTTCAAAGTCAACAAAACCCCACAAAAGCTGAGTCATCCCCCTCTTCCCCAAATTCTCTGTCCATTCTTCAACAAATTGAGTCTTCCCCGTTGCTCTTGCCGTCTCCCCCGTCCATGGCGCCGCCTGAGCCACCGCAAGCCACCCCTGCTGCCCCACTCGAATCACCCTCCACTGAACCACTCACCTCTCAATTAGGTATATCTCCTTCGTATCATCCTCCACCTCCCCCGAGTCAACCCTCACCGGACTCGTCCTCCTCCGCGTCTTCTGCGGCATCTCAGTCCTCCTCCGTGTCTCCTGATTCGTCACAGTCCACGTCGTCTTCAACCTCTCAGTCCACCACAGCGCCATCTTCATCGACTCCCTCTGGATCTGACCCACCGTCGTCGTCTAGCTGAGTCTCGTCCACTCGCCCGCACTCGCCCGCACCTTGAGTCTCGCCCACTCGCCCGCACTCGCCCGCACCGTTCGGTCCTATTCGGTTTTTTATTGGACCGGACCGAACCGACCCAAACCCGGACCAACCCAACCCGAAAGATTTCGGTTCGGTTTTCGGTCCAGATTTTTTGGGAATTTCGGGTTTCGGTTTTTCGGGTTCGGTTCGGTTCGGTTCGGTTTTTGACCCATGCCCAGCCCTACCCAAACTCACACAGTTGACGACAAAATTACCTAAATACTCAATTTCAGAAAACTTTGATTACAATCCGTATTTTATTCAATATGAAATGGAAGCATACCTGAAGAGGGGGATGCCGAGGCGATTGCAAAGAAAACTGTAATCTAAATGTGGCCCTGTTTAAGAATGATTTTGGCCAAGAACCGAGAAAAGGATCTGAATCCCACGTTTCCTGATATTAAGATAGATATGGTCAGAATCTGAAGCGTAAACAAAACTAATTGCATACATGATTTTTCCCCACAGTTCATAATGCAAACTATGCAGACCAATACAGAAACAAAAAATACCAAGTTTCTTCAAATGGATCACCCTAATTTGAACAACCCATTGATGAATTCAGATGAACTATGTTTTTGAATGGGTGGAAGCAGGTAAACCGGTGCGGGTTGTAATTGACCGAATACGAATTACCAAATTGTATTATTTCGTAAAAATAACATTTGCTAAAAAGTATTATTTCAACTTGCTATAATTTTAGGTGACATGGTATTTTTATTCTCTATTTTTACCTTTCTATTATTTCGTTTTCACCAAAAAAAAGATACTTATTATTTCGTTTTGAACAAGCGACCTCGAATATTCAAACTTATACGACACTCGTATTCATATATGTAATCTTCTGAATTCATCTAAATAATTAGTTTGTCGTGATATTTCAAGATAGACCACAAAAGAAAAAATAAATGTGTGCAAATTAGTATCTATATCTATATAAAAGTTGTTGAGTTTGATAAAGTAACGACAACTCGTACCAGACCGTAGTCTTTAACTATATGAGTTATTGGGATAAATTTGCATATCTTCCTAGGTTTTAATCCTTTTGTTGATATTATTAATTATCGACTTCCTCGTGTGTTTATCTTTTCGTCTCCCTTTCTTGATTACTGAATTGTATTACCTTTTTTAATTAAATATTTTATTCTAATCTTTATTGATTCTAAATCCTAACATCTTAATCTGATTTAACAAAGCCGCATACGAAATTCGTGATTACCCCGTGCGAACGGATTCTTTGATTCAAAAGTGATGGTAAATTAAATTGTTAGGCTTAAGTTTGAGAGAGGAAAGAAAGAAAACAAAATGTGTTGTTGTGTACATGGCGAAGTCTGAATCTGTTTGTCCCGGATAAGGTGAGAAGTGTGGAGTTTACCAGCTTCAACCTTGCCAATTGGTTGGCTATGAAATACTCATTCCAATTCCAACTCAACACTCCAGCTTAGAGCAGGTTCCTTCCATGGCTGCTGCTGCTGCCTCATCACTCCTTTCCTTTTTCTACTCCCCCTCCTCTGCTTCTCGCTCCTATCTCAAGAAGCCTCTCTGCTCTCTCAAGCCCCTTCCTCTCTCATCCTCTTCCACAAACAGGTGCAAGAGCCCTAATCAAATCCCTAGCCTCTCAACCCCATCCTTTGCTTCCGCCATTGATTCTGTCTTCGTCCTCTGCACTTCGCTTTCCTTGTCCCTATCACTCTTTGTATTCGATGTCGATCCAGCTTCTGCCTTTGTCGTCACCACTCCTCGTAAATTGCAGACCGATGAACTTGCTACTGTCCGCCTCTTTCAGGAGAACACTCCTTCTGTTGTCTACATCACCAATCTCGCTTCCAAGTATTTTTCCTCTCTCCTGCTTTTCTTTCTTAATTAATGAATAGGGTTGATTCTGTGCTCATCTCCTGTGTTTTTGTTAGACAGGATGCCTTCACTTTGGATGTTCTAGAGGTGCCACAGGGGTCTGGCTCTGGTTTTGTTTGGGACAAAGATGGCCATATTGTCACTAATTTTCATGTCATCCGAGGAGCCTCTGATCTTAGGTTTGTGTTTTATCTTTTTTCAAAATATTCAAGTTTATCTTGCCCATGTTCAAGTTAACTCTGTGAAGCTTATGAAACGTATGATGGAAGAATGGACATAGATCACGGGAGGAAGAGCTTTAGAATGTCGCTTTTTCCATTTTGTTGGAGTAAATGGTTGAATGTTTCTGATTTTTCTGATGATATTTCGATCTTAGAGGGTTAGATGACATATAAGATTTAAGTTGAGTGTATGCTTATGAGCTAGCTTCTTGAAATAGCCTACTGTTTACTGTACTGGAGCACAGAAATAGTAAACTTAGTAAGGTGGGAAGCCAATTTTTGCTATTTTGATTTTGGTGCTCTTGCTAATGTTTTCCATGGGCTTTGCAAGTATGTTATTATTGCATTTACAAGTGATGCAAGTGATTTATAGCTTGAAAAGCCCTGAGATATTCTTAGTTGTAAATTATGTTGTCTGTAGCAATAATATGTGTGTTAGAGAAGTATAAGATGAAAGGAATATCAGTTTCTGCCAAATATTCTTACCAGAAAAACAGAATAAACAAATATTCTGGGTTGCTCTTCACATTGAAAAGAAGGTTCTAATAAACACTCTAGAATCTAGATTTTCTGCTCTTTCTGCAAAGCCTCCAGTTTATGACTATTTAAAACCTAGAAGAATTTGATTACTGCATTTGTTTATGGTTTTAACTTATTATGGTATTGATGTATTATTAAAGTTACAAGTTGATGAATATAAAATCAGCTCAAGAACAGTAAACAAATATTCTGGGTTGCTCTTCACATTGAAAAGAAGGTTCTAATAAACACTCTAGAATCTAGATTTTCTGCTCTTTCTGCAAAGCCTCCAGTTTATGACTATTTAAAACCTAGAAGAATTTGATTACTGCATTTGTTTATGGTTTTAACTTATTATGGTATTGATGTATTATTAAAGTTACAAGTTGATGAATATAAAATCAACTGAAGAACAGTAAAACAGAACTAAATCTTTGATTCAAGCAAGAAAACAAGATAAATCTCAATAGGGACACACCCCTAAAGAGCAAACCTCAGAGGAGAAAACTCTCCAAAGAGTCCCAAGGTATAAATCCCGAATTTCTCTACTGATTTCGGAATATAAACCTAGAGCTAATTTGTCTCCCTCTACTTATACTCCTTGTCTACAATGTAGATCTACATTCCCTGGCACGCCGCCTCCCACCATCACTAACAGAATTCTGAGAGAAAACCTCTCCTAGACAAATACCATATTACCCCTTAGCTGCCTCTAGGCCTAGTTTGGCTTCATGCCACTCATGTCCTAACACGAGCCATCTTGTAACTTGGAATTAGAACTTGATCTTAAAAGAGAGATCCACTAATAATCAGGGTGGAACCTTGGAATCCTATATACCACTATCCTGTTTGGTACTCAAGAAACTTTTTTTTTAAAATAAAAAACTTTGCTGGACTGGATATGAGGTATAGGTCCACTACGCATGTATGATTATTCTTGTAGGCTACCATCCTACTAATATTTACCCATACGCCTTATCCAAGTGCTGGACATTTAGGTCGCCCATCAACTGTTACAAAAAAGAGGCACTTGGTATTATTACCAATTCCAGTTTTATAACCTAAAACTAAAAGTTTATTTGCCTTGTTGGTACTCATAGTATATAATTGGTTACAGTTTACATGTAATTGCTATACTAATGCTATACAGGTGTTGATGTAATTTTCGAAAATCCTTCTTAGGTTTAGAAAGAAATGCTTTATGGTACTTATCACCATTTCATTGATTAGCTCATACATTATCCCCGTATGCATCAATGTAAGCTTTAACACAAAGGCAGGTTTATTCCTGTACCTATAAATCCCCATCTTCAATTGGATGTTTCTATATTCATGTTGCCTGTAGGTTTCCCCGTTGTATATCCCATTATTTACAAGTCTCACGTCTTTTCTCGTTCAGTCATAAAACTAAAGCTGTTTTACTACATGAAAATAATAATGCTGTAAAAAAAGAATCTCAAGCAGGGAAGCCTATTAGATTTCATACAGTATACTAGAAATACTCCCACGAGGACCACATGAAACCCTATCGAGGATGAGGGTGGGTATCCATCCATATTTAGTGTCTTCATCTTGTTCCCGTAGAGGGGATTCCGTGGAATCCCCTCTCCATCTCCATCCCAAGTTTAGATTTTGAATTGATAGTAAACCATGACATAACAAGAAAAATCAATCATGACAATAAAAGTTTAAATTTTTTCGCACGTGTACAGTGTGGGGGGTTAAGTTTTCTGCATCCTTACCCCAAACAACTTAAGAGGATGACTACCAAAAGACCCTTTAAACCATGACATGAAAGTTAAAGTTGTTCCCCAAGGCAAGTTCTTAATTTGTAAGGCTCAAAATCTCTGTACAAGGATGAATTTTTGGATGTTTTTCAATGATTAAAGGAAATGTGAGGAAACATCTTAGTACTTGAGAAATAGGTTTAATCAAATAAAAAAATCCCAAAAAATTTCGATCATACTATGAGTGAAAATACCATGTAGTGCATTCATAATTTTTTATGGTTGATTTCGACCATACTATTAGTTTCTTATTATGTATAATCCTAGTTATTTACAGGGTCACTCTTGCAGACCAGACTACTTTTGAGGCTAAGGTTGTAGGATTTGACCAAGACAAAGATGTTGCAGTCTTGAGCATTGATGTGCCAAAAGATAAGTTGCGACCAATTCCTATTGGTGTTTCTGCAGACTTGCTGGTCGGCCAGAAAGTATACGCTATTGGGAATCCAGTAAGTGAAGGACCAATCATTATGCTGAAATATGTTTTTCTTGGCCTATCCATGCTTTAACTTCTACAGCTTCATTTAACTTTTGAATTTTCACTGTTGTTAGTGTTGCCCATCTAACTGACAATCGTTTATCTCTTCTGGTATGTAATTGTTTTGAAGTTTGGACTGGATCATACCCTTACAACTGGTGTTATCAGGTATGAGCTTACCTGTCATCATGCATGTATTAAAATGACATTGATGAGACTTGATTCTTCAAGACTCAATATCAGGGTTTTGATCTTTTGATTTGAGATCGAACAACCAAGAAGTTTTGATTAGAGATTCAACTACCAAGAAATCTGATACGTTTTTATTAATTGCTTGATTGAAAACATAGAGCAAGAGATCCTTATATATCCTAAATAATTGGTGAAAAAGATAGACTTCTACTAATAAGGAAATACGAAATATTGAATAAACAACTAGAGAAACTCCTACTTATTAATAAGATATTTAAATAACAGCTAGATAGCCTTATAGATAGGATTAGAGTCCTATCAGGCATTTTCCTGAGCTTCCATTTAAATTTGTAGAAAGCTGTCGTTAAATGATAATCTGGTCTATAAGGTTTGTACTTGTTTAATTAAGTATATCTGGAAGCTCTCTAGCGCAGACAGATTAGATAGCTTTGAGTGAGATTCTTTGTAGTCAATCAATCTCAGTAACTAGTGGCACAATTTTTGTTTCTGGGGAAGAGTGGAAGACACTGCATATTTTGTATGTTTTGACTGGCAATGGCCTTTGTTTAAACTTACTTTGCTCTATGTTTCATAGTTTTTATGCGTTCACAAATTACAGTGTGATGCTCTGATCTTCATGCTTAAAAAAAATCTTTTTGTTCATTCTGTAGTGGGCTTCGAAGGGAAATTAGCTCCGCTGCAACTGGTCGGCCAATTCAAGACGTTATTCAAACTGATGCTGCTATAAATCCTGGTAACAGTGGGGGGCCATTACTTGACAGCTCAGGAAGTCTCATTGGTATTAATACAGCCATATACTCTCCATCTGGTGCATCTTCTGGTGTTGGATTCTCCATTCCTGTTGATACTGTGAGTTATATCAAATTTTTACACATCTAATCATTGTACATAATGTTTTAGTGAAGTTAAATGTGAAGAGATTCATATACATGTCTGCCGTATTTTTTTCATTTCAGGTAAGTGGAATAGTGGATCAACTGGTGCAGTTTGGTAAAGTCACAAGACCGATTTTAGGGATCAAATTTGCGCCTGATCAATCTGTGGAGCAACTGGGTGTAAGTGGGGTCCTTGTGCTAGATGCTCCCCCTAATGGTCCAGCTGGTAAAGCGGTAAGACTCTTGAAATTCCATTTCATAAGAAAATAATCCTTTCTTGCCGCCTTGGATAAAGCTGAGATGTTTTTCTGCAGGGATTGCTGTCAACCAAACGCGACTCGTATGGAAGGCTTGTTTTAGGAGACATTATAACATCTGTAAACGGGAAAAAAGTTTCAAATGGGAGTGATCTGTATAGAATCCTAGACAATTGTAAAGTGGGTGAGACGGTAAGCTCTTTCGTCGTGTACTGTCTCATTCATGTTCTGAATCTTCATCTATACCGTGAAGTATGCAGTGAATTTGAGTACACAATGTTCTAACTGTAGGTGACTGTGGAGGTGTTGCGAGGCGATCATAAGGAGAAAATATCGGTGATTCTCGAACCCAAGCCGGATGAATCCTGAGAAGCCTTTGATGTGTATGACATGTAGTTATACTATACGAAAAATGCAGGTGACATCCTGTTTGTTAGTTGTACTTGTACATAATATTATTTGCTACTAGTGCAATTGAAATACCGATTCTGTTGGTCCATCTGTTCTAGCAAGAACTGCCCGTCTTTTAAACTGAGATTTGGATCACAAATTCACTTTTAAATCTGGAGGGAGATTAGTTTCATAGATCTGGAATGACAATTATTCATGACATCCATTCCGATTTTTCTCTTCTTTTCTTCTTTCCTGGTGCAGATTCCATATTTTTCTTCCGGTACTGAAAAGTGAAAACTTTCTGGTTAGAAAAAGGTCAAAATTTTAAATGTTCACTACTTCACTGGTTGAAAATTGAAATGCTTCGCCAGTGACATCCATTCCAAATATCGTTCTAGCAATTTATCTTATGGTACACGATTCATATCGCAAATCTGACTGTATCATCTTAGCTCTCGTTTGGTTGAACTTCAGATTTTGAATTCCAGAAAACTTGTAAATTACCACATAAGAATTTATGAATTTATGTTTGGTTCAAATTGTTTTAATTTGTATTAATGTAAGAATTAAATAATTTAGTTCAAAATAAAGAAAATTGAATCTACGTACATTGATTTCTTATGTTTGATTCAAATTGATTTTATTTGTATTAATGTAAGAATCAAAACATTGGCCTAGTAATTCCCTGGTGGTGGTACGTTCTCTAGTTTTGCTTCTCATCAGTGAAATGAGCTTACTTTGAGGCACCAAATTCAAAGATTGTTTCACGCTCCCGTCATTTGGTACTAGATCACGCTTCAAAGTAACCTTCTCCAGTACGGAGTAGTATTTTGAGGCTTTCTAGACAAAGTTTCGTATCGAAAGTTGGGATATAAGTTATCGATTATAAAAATTCATAGATTATTTCTCTTATGATCAGTTAATTTTAGGATGAAACCTTCACTGGTTTTAGCCTAGAACCTCATGCCCATGAAATACGCCCAATGCGCAAGTAGCTCTAGCCTAATATGCGGTTGCGTTTGTCGTGGTTTGTGATCAGTTGGTTTCCCTTTCTAGCAGATTTGTTTGAACTTTTTGTTTATCGAGCTGTCACCTTAACATTGTCATTGCCAAGGTTACCAAAACCACCACACGCACGACCTACTGTTACAGCCATCTAAATCCTAATATAATATAAATTTGGATATTTAGGGTAATAATTCCAATCCAAAAACATAAAACACCACCTTAAAAGGATGATCTTGCTCTCCTCCATTACTTTGTGCAAATGGGCAGATTGGCTTGGGCCTCTTTAGTGGACTGATGTAACGCAACATGGAGTAACCCTAATTTTCACTCCACCCCCGATGATATTCCGCTGGAGAAGCTGACAGATATGGCGGGCTGTTGGATGTGGCGGCCAAGACAAAGACGACAACATAAGTGATTTCCAACCATCTTTAGCCCGGAGCAGGAGTAGTACGTCTTAGTACCCTTCTTCCTCACATATCTCAACGCCTCCCTCACCTTCACGCTCTCTTTGTCATTTAACGCCGCCCTCACCCTTCAATTGAGCTCCCCATTCTGCCACCGCGAGCAGGTTCTTATTATTCCTCTTTCTAAATAAGAGCTATTTCACATTTGAAATTCTCGATCCTGCAATTTTATGGCTTGGGTTTTTTATTTGCGAAATTCGTTGAGTTTAATAGTGGTTAAGATCGTTTGTATTCTAAAAATTGTTGGATTGAGGTTCTCTGTTGCACATTGTTGATTAGTCTCAGTTTGGACCAAGAGAAAAATCCCTTTCCCGACAAACAATCCCAGAGCATCCAGGTAGTAACCTTGATGCGGGGATAAGCCGCAGTTGCCGACCTAGACACCAAACTCGAATAGGAACTCGAACAGAGAAGAAAAGCGGAATTAGAATGAGATGAAAGAAGGATAAGTCGAATGATAGCTCAGGCTCTCTTCTCCTTCCTTGGTACCCTCCTTGTTGGCAATAGGATCGCCATCCTTCATTCTCATCATACTCCTTTTCAAAATATGCATCATCATCTAAAGCCTGAAATCTATCAAAACGGTTAGTAGCACTGTATCTATTAGAATGACGTAAAGGAGCATTAGGAGTGTGATATCGCTCCCTTGGAGCTGGAATTTCAGTACCCCTGGGGGTATCATGTTGGCGTCTATGATGAAGCTCCTGTCTGATAGTTGTAGTAAGTCCACTAACAAACCTTTCACTAAATTTGTCCAAGGAGTTCATCAACTGCAGGGTGACAGGGCTAGTTGTCAGGTCCCTTGGGGGTCTCCTTTTGGGATAAACTAACTTGTCCATTATCAAAGAAAACACTAACACAGAATAATGTTAAGTGAGTGTAAATGAAAACAACTCGCAAGTGTTTACTCTCGTATGTTTTCCTCTGCACTCTCTCTCAATTGTCGTTGCAACCAGCTTTTCTTTGATGAATTGACTTGTATGGATCAATAACCCACTAAGTTAAAACTACCTAACTCCTAGCAATATATGAAGGATGGTAGAGATGGAGATGGCTAGCGTAGTGCGGGGTTTCGACTGTAAGGTTCTGACTCAAACAAGAGACTGACTCAATGAAAGAAAGAAAATAAGACTCGAAGGCGTTTTGCAAGAATGAGAATGCAAAACAGAGATATGAGTTAAGCTTCGAATTTCAAGAAGAGCCAAAAGGAAGCGTACCTTAACTTGCTCCGACTGATGTTGATTGAAGGATCGAAGACGGAGTCGGGAGGGTTAGGTAATAATTGAGGCTCGTATCTGAAAGGAATGGAAAGGCAAACAGTGACGGTTCCGCGGGCGCGGTCTGAAGTCCGCGGGCGCGGATTTCGAACAGTGGCTTCTGAGGCTGAGCCGCGGGCGCGGCCTGAATTCCGCGGGCGCGACTTGAACCGCGGGTGCGGCTACTGGGTCGCGGGCGCGGTTTCTGTCGCGGCTTGGTGGTTTCTCGCTTCCGTTCGGGCTCGTTCAACCCGATTTCCTTTGAGTTCTTGAGATCCGACTTAAACAATATCAAACTAGACTTTGACTCAACAAAACGTAAAACAAACTACTGACTTTGAGACTTTTTGATTCTTTTTTTTTTTTTTGAATTTTTTTTTTTTTGATTTTTTTTTTGTCTCAACTAATCAAAACGAAATTAAATCTGAGATACTATCTCAGAAAATTCGAATTTTAAAATAAAAGAAACCACTAACCACCTTGATTTCCTTGTAGAGAAGATAAAATTTCCTTCTTTGAAGATCTTGGCTTGGGGTGTAAGGACTGAAATTTTCAGCAACTCTTCTAGGGTTTTGACGGCTGCATTTTGGTAGGGATGGATAGATTTTGTGATGGATGAAGGGCTGAATGGATTTTGGGAACAAGGGTGCTCCAAACTCCAATCTTTCGATCTCTACCAACACTAATCGATCCAAGCTTCTTGCACACAACCTGTAATGACTCAACAAGAAATATCAAAGCAATGGAAGACTCAAAATCAATTTCTGAAAGAAAACTGACAAACAAGAAAATAAAAGCTGACTCTTTTTGTGATTTTCTGGATAGGGGGTCTCTTAATGTTCTTGTGAAGACGAATGGTGTCAACCTCGCTTTGATACCAATTTGATGCGGGGATAAGCCGCAGTTGCCGACCTAGACACCAAACTCGAATAGGAACTCGAACAGAGAAGAAAGGCGGAATTAGAATGAGATGAAAGAAGGATAAGTCGAATGATAGGCCAATTGGAACCAAATCAAACAACGATAAAACCCTTGAACTTAAGAACAAGAACCTTACCGAAAGATGAAGAAACCCCAACGGATGATTACAACCAAACACAATGACTTTGGTGGGTCAAGGCACCTGGAGGTTGCTCTATGGAGTCCCGATAGCACCAACCTTATGGAGGAGATTGACACACACAAGCACAACTAGGGCCGACTCAACGACAATGCACACGGGACACTCTTCTCACAAAAGCTCTCTCTTTTGGGAGGAAAAACGATAAACGCTGTATTCAATATCAAAGTCTGGGGGGGGGGGGCGGGGGCTAAAACAACAACTAAGGCAGCCTTATATATGGTTCATAAGGGTGCCAACTAAAGAAATAAACAATAAAAAGTATCTCCTAAAATAATAATCCCGAAAAACAATTAAACATCCGAAAATAATGTTTCAAAAGGAAGCCTCGGCGAAGTTGAGGAATTGGCCGAGTTTCCCGGCCGCGGGCGCGGTTATGGAGCCGCGGGCGCGGTTGTAGACATGTCGCCGACAACTCTTTTTGAAACGGCTCGTTCTCTCTCGTCTGAGATCGGAATTGAGCGATTCCAAAGCCTGGAGTTTCGTCTTGAAGTCTAGTTTGTTTCATCTTCAGTACTTGACTTCTCATCTTGACTCGAACCGGATCTCTACGAGCTTGAATGACTACAATACGAGCTCGGGCTACTAGCAATGACTTGAATGATGGCTCATAGCGATCTTTAGCCCTAGCTCCAGTGGTTAGCACATCTTCAGATTTAGGACGAGGCGTCCTTGATGATAACTCAGATGCTCTTGATGGTAGCTCAGATGCTCCCGCATCAAACCTAAAACCTTACTGTTTGAAAACCATAATTTCTCCATCCATTCATTGATTCTCTAATTGATTATTTACGGATCGGACTTTGATCGGACTTTGATCGATGAAGAAAGCGGTGAGATTAACGATCCATGTCGGTGGAAAAGTGGTCGACAACATCGATTTAATGCGGAAGAGGAATGGACTATGGTGATTGGATGCTTGGCCCTTAATCTACAAAATAAGATACCTCTTTAAAGAAACAAATGGGAATCAACAGTCAATATCAACACACATCAGTAGAACTTCTTTTGCGAGAAGTGATTATCGAAATGTTTTGGCATAATCAAGGTACGAGTTTTATTTATTTATCTTGAACGTCTACTATCTATTGATGTTACTATGGTTTTGTGTAATAAAAACTTTTAGATACACTATCATAGATAGCTAGGAAGTATTGATATCGTTTACATAGTTTTGTCAAGAAGTATTTTTATAGTGCTACTACTCTTAATGTAAGAAAGCTTATTATCTTTGTTAATTTTGCATAGCGTGTTCCCAGATTTTGACCCATGATCGAGAGAAATTACTATGATTTAGATGACCAATATGAAATATGTGATATACTCCATTTTCTGTTTGGCCATCTTATATATTTATATACTCACTCCGTTAAGAAATACTTGTCCCTGGAGCAATTTTAGGGAGAATTTATTATTAAAATTTTAGACAAGTATACCCTTCATTGTTTAAATAATGGCATAGAGAATAAAGGAAAGAGTAGTGAAAGAATAAAAGAAAGAATCAATAACAATAGGGTAAATTTGCTAAAAATGGTGTAAAATTATGTTAAAAGACAAGTAATTTTTAACAAATGATTTGGACTCCAGGGACAAGTAATTGTTAACGAAGGGAGTATATGTATGTGTGATGAACGATTTTTCTAACTCGATCATGTAGTTTTATGGCTCGGGGTTTTAATTTTGTGAAAGTCACTGAGTTCAATAATGGTTTTAGATAGTTTGTATTCTATAAATTGTTGGATTAAGGTTCTCTGAGTCTGTTGCTCACTGTTGATTGTAGTCTCAGTTTGGACCAAGAGAAAAATCCTCTGCAGTCCTTCAACAAAATCCAAATGAAGATTATATTGAAATAGGTATTTTTTCTTCTATACACTGTCTTAGTTATTCTATCGGAAGTGAGTTTTGAGTAAAATAATTTCCTAGCACAACAACTCTAATCCTATAGTATGCTTTCTTTATTGAGTGCAACAAATAATGTTTGAGATTCCGTTGAACTGTAGGAGACTACCGTCGACGGCCAACGGTGGGAGGTTGTTGGAGATGCGGCCATAGCAGATTCCGGTCGGGGCTCCATATGCAATGAAACAACAAAGAATCTGAAATCAATGTAATGAAAGGCTAATGATCTTGAAGGATTGAAGGAAAGATTAAGAGGAGTACCTGTTTCAAGAAACATTGCATAGAAGAAAGTTTATAACCGTGCATAGAAGAAAAAAGGTTTGAAAATGGCTGACTCTCATGGTTCAAGAAACACTGAAATTTTCGTTGAAGATGGTTCATGATCAAATTTCAAGATGAAATTGATGAAGGGATAGTGTTGGTATTTATGAGTTCTTGCTTGAAGTTATACACATAAAAATTTGATGAAAGTTGCATTGTAAGTAAACTTCCTTCTGTTATATCTTCGTGAACATATATAAGTTTTATTTATTAGTTTATAAAACACTTCTTCTAATTGACTAGAGGCATTATGTTCGGTTGTTGTTTATCACTATTAGTTGATTCCTCTAGATGATGATCTTTGTTGGTGGAAATCAGAATATAATGTAGGGCTACTTTAAAAAACCTTTGTTAAAACAGGAACCGAAAACTTGCTGCGTCGCGGTATGTAAGCCGCTGCCTTAGAAGCGAATTCGCCCTGACCACCGGAGCACAGTCAGACAGGCGTCGCCCCCCAAGGTTGTCACAGCGTCCTCCGATCGCGGGCTCTCGCCAACGAAGGACTGGAATCAGACGGGTATACTCAGAACGAAAAGAGATTGTAGGAGGAAGAAGACTGCGTTTTTTCTGAGTGTTTCTTCAGCAGAATGAAACTCAATTTAAAGAGATAAAACTGCTAATCTGGAGCACTAACTCCATATCACAAAAACGTGTAAACTGGCATTAAATCAGGGCGGTTACAAAACCATTTTGAAAGAGTCAAAGGAGGTTTTAAATACGAATTCAAAACAAATCGGAAGAATCCGATGCGCAATTAATTTACGATCGGATACTCCGAAAGCCCAAAAATTAATTTGACTCGGAAAAAGTGAGACCCACCCAACCACACCGCGCACGTGCCACGAACACGGACCGGACCGGACGGACGGCGGCGGCGGCGCGCGCGAGGGGGCCTCCTTTCTAACTCAACTAACCCTTTAAAGTAATACATAATATATATAGTGTCCATTTATACTCCCTCCTAGTCGATGTGGGACAAGTATAAAAAGAAAAAGACCATCTCCATGTTCTGTACTCTCACAATCCCCCACAGTACATAAATCGTTTTCCAAAAAGTTTAGTTAAAAACAAGTTCTGAGCATATGTAAGGTTTGAAGCTTAAGTGCAGGTGTCTTACGACTTGAACCAACACATAGTGAAATCAAGTGATCCCTTCACGAGAAGAGTGAACAAATTTGGAACTCTCTCGTTTAAGGATTGTTCTTAATAACACACTTCTTACCTAAAATCCAGTTGATTCCTCAATAACTTCTCTAAGATAGTCAAATCTTCCTTGGGATGCTGAGGAGTGCTCTAGAAAGATTATTCGAAAACTTTCATAGAAGGTGGCTAACCTTCACACTCCTGTAGGTGACTCCATCAAGTCCTGTCTCCAAAGGACTACCCTATATGGGTTATAAAGTCATTAAGAGTCAGATAACTCAACCTCTCAAATCATCGGTGAGCTCATCAAGTCCGTCTCAAAGGACCACCCATATTTTGGGCTATGAGTTCATTAAGAGCTAAAGCTCATCCTCTACTTCACATGAGTCTTTTCAAGGCTTCGTTTGACCACAACGTGGATCCACCAAGAATTCCTCATCTCACAGATTTTAGACCCATTCCCTTCGACGTGTCAAGAACTAATCTTCTATTTAGTCCCTTAGTCAAAGGATCTGCAATGTTCCTCTCAGATCTCACATACTCCAAGCTGAATACTCCATTTGTGATCAGTTGTCTCACAGACGCATGTCTAATCCGAATGTGTCTCTTCTTGCCATTATAGGCGTTACTGTTTGCTATGCAAATTGCAGCTTGAGAGTCACAATGTAGAGATATGGGGGGAGCTGGGCGCCCCCACAATGGTAAATCAGCCAGTAAACTTCTTAACCACTCAGCCTCTTGACTTGCTAAGTCTAGAGCTATAAACTCATACTCCATAGTAGATCTAGCTATACAAGTCTGTTTAGAAGACTTCCAAGAAATAGCACCACCACATAATGTAAACACATAACCACTAGTTGAGTTAACTACTTTATCATCGGTTACCCAATTTGCATCACAATATCCCTCTAACACTTTAGGATAACCAGCATAATGTAAACCCCAATCCATAGTGCCTTTTAGGTATCTCAATAATCTGTTAAGTGCACCCCAATGATCCTTACTAGGGTTATGAGTATACCGACTAAGTCTACTAACAGCATAAGCAATATCAGGCCGAGTACAGTTCATCAAAAACATCAAACTTCCAATTACTTTAGCATACTCACTTTGTGAAACACTATCACCTTGGTTTTTCTTTAATTGCATGCTAGAGTCAAAGGGAGTTCTTACTGGTACCACATCAAAATGATTAAATTTCTTTAACACTTTCTCTACATAATGAGGTTGAGATAAAATGAAGCCACTTTCGGTTCTAGTTACTTTAACACCTAGAATCACGTCAGCTTCACCTAAGTCTTTCATATCAAATCGAGAGGATAAATATAGTTTGGTCGAATTTATAGCATTAATGTGTGTTCCAAATAATAACATGTCATCAACATAAAGACATATAATCACACAATCAACACCAAACATCTTTGAATACACACATGCATTAGATCCATTGACCTGAAACCCAAAGCTTAGAATAGTCTTATGAAACTTATCATACCATTGCTTTGGCGCTTGCTTCAAACCATAGAGTGACTTCTTGAGCCTGCACACCTTGTTCTCCAGTCCAGGAACTACGCAACCTGGAGGTTGTTCCATATAAATTTCTTCATTAAGATCACCATTTAAAAATGCAGTTTTAACATCCATCTGATGTACCAATAACTTATAGCTAGAAGCTAAAGCAAACAATGCACGTATAGTGGAAATCTTAGTGACAGGAGAGTAAGTATCAAAGAAGTCAATTCCATATTTTTGAGTGAAACCTTTAATAACTAGTCTCGCCTTATACCTTTCTATAGAACCATCTGTTTTAAGTTTTCTCTTAAAGATCCACTTGCAACCGATGGCCTTATTTCCCTTAGGTAGATCAACTAGTTCCCATGTGTGATTTGACATGATAGATTCTATTTCACTGTTAATAGCATCTTTCCAAAAACTAGCATCCAATGATCTCACAGCTTCATCATATGTTTTAGGGTCATCCTCTAGCATATGTACACTAACAAATGTATCATTCAACACATCTAGATCATGGAGTTCAATCAAGAATGCAGTCACAAAATCAGGACCAAAGCTAGTTTTTCTTTTCTGTCTCTTACTCTTCCTAGGTTCAATTTCATGAATAGGCATGGAAGGTTCAACTTCATGAATAGGCAAGGAAGGTAAAGAAGAAGAAGAAGAAGATGCAATATTAATAGGCACAGAATCACCTTGCACGTCATTTTTCTTTAAAGGAAAAATATGCTCAAAAAATTCAGCATCTCGATATTCACACAATGAGCGATCACTCAAAACCATAAATCGATAAGCTGCACTATTTCTAGCATAACCTATAAACACGGCATCAAAAGTCTTAGATCCGATATTATCAACTTTAAAAGTAGGTAATCCCACCTTAGCTAGACACCCCCACACCTTAAGAAATTTCAGATTAGGCGCATACCCTCTCCATAATTCGTAAGGTGTTTTGTCTAGCTTTTTATGTGGAACTCTGTTGAGAATATGATTGGCAGTTAATACAGATTCACCCCACATGTTGTCAGGCAAACCAGAACTCGAAAGTAAAGCATTCATCATTTCTTTCAAAGTTCTGTTTTTCCTTTCTGCTATACCATTTTGTTGTGGGCTGTATGGAGCTGTAAATTCATGAATTATGCCATTGTTCTCACAGAATTCCTTCCATGAGTTGGTGATGTATTCACCGGCTCTATCAGATCTAATCCTTTTGATTTTCCGGTTCAGTTGGTTTTCTACTTCTGCCTTATATGTGTAAAAGACATTTTCAGCTTCATCTTTGGATCTCAACAAATACAATTTGGTGTATCTAGAATGGTCATCAACAAAAGTGATATAATACTTTTTACCACCTCTACTTTCAGTGTTGCGAAATTCTGCTAAGTCTGAATGGACTAGTTCTAACAACTCGGTTGTTCTTTCATTTACAGAATTAAAAGGCTTCCTCTTAAACTTAGCCTCAACACATACACCACATTTTCCATGACCATCTTTTGCCAAATTTTTAATTAAACCCATTGCATGCAAACGACTAACAGATTTAACATTCAAATGTCCAAGTCTAGCATGCCATAAATCCAAAGTCTCAACGATATAAGCAGAAGAGGTAGCATTCTCATTACCAACCACAGTCTCAAGCACATACAAATTTCCAGACCTATAGCTTTTTCCTACGAATTCACCATTCTTAGTTAAAACTATTTTTCCAGATTCAATCACTTGTTTTATGCCAGCAATTTCAAGTAAGGCAGACGAAATTAAATTCCTACGCAGAGAAGGCACGTATAAAACATTCTGCAGTGTAAGAGACTTCCCTGAAGTAAGCTTCAGAGACACCTTCCCTTTTGCCAGCACCTGAGAGATACTTGAATTTCCCATATAGACTTGATCAACTTCAGCAGCTCCTTGAAATTCAGCAAATAACGACCTATCAGCACAAACATGTTTAGTTGCTCCTGTGTCAATCAGCCACTCGACCTTCTCAACTACATGGTTGGCTTCAGCAGTTGTGATCATGGCGATTAGATCGTCAGATCCTTCAGCAATGTTGGCTTTAGGTTTGGTCTTGTCTTTCTTAGGCTTCGGTGCATCCTTTTGGTTGTCAGCTCGGTCATAGCATTGATAGGCTCGATGTCCCATCTTGCCACAAACGAAACAGCCTTGATTATTGTTTTGGGGCTTCCCTTTCTTCTTGAAGTTAGGAGCCCTCTTGTTCTGCACCTTGTCCTTCTTGAAGTTCTCCTTTTTGTCCTTCTTCTTGAACCTGTCATAATTTTCAGAAGACTCCACAAGGTTAGCCTTTACCGAATTATCAGAACCTTTAGAAACAGGCTTATCTTTGAGGCGATTCGCCTCTTCAATCTTCATGTGGTTGACTAGTTCGAGAAGTGTTAAATCCTTCTTCTTGTGCTTCAGTTGATTACGGTAACCAGACCAAGAATCTGGAAGTTTCTCGATTAGAAAATTGGCCTGCAGGACTTCACACATTTTCATCCCTTCAGCCAAGATGTCAGCCACCAGATTCTCGTATTCATGGACTTGAGCCATGATTGGCTTGTCGTCCACCATCTTGAACTGCATAAATTTCCCGCAGACATACTTCTTCTTTCCTGCATCATCAGTTGAATATTTTGCCTCTAAGAGATCCCACATCACCTTTGCAGATTTGTGGGAAGCAAGTAGATCGAAGATCGGGTTAGTAACATGACTGAGCATGTGACCACGAGCCGTCTTGTTGTCAGATTCGTACTTCTTCATGGTTGCTTCGTCCACCGTGACTGGTGTTCCGCCAGGAGACGGAGTTCCTTCCATTCCAGGAGTGTTTGGAACAACGGATCCTTCGACAACCGGAGGCTGTTGGAGGAGAACGTAATCGACCTCCAGTTGTTCGAAGAAAATCAGCATCTTCTGAGACCACCTCTTGTAGTTCGTTCCGTCAAGAGGTTCGAGCTTTGACAGATCCAAAATCGGCTTGAAGTACATCGCCATTCTGATTTAAAAACTTCGCTTCTAAATTGTTGGTGGAAATCAGAATATAATGTAGGGCTACTTCAAAAAACCTTTGTTAAAACAGGAACCGAAAACTTGCTGCGTCGCGGTATGTAAGCCGCTGCCTTAGAAGCGAATTCGCCCTGACCACCGGAGCACAGTCAGACAGGCGTCGCCCCTCAAGGTTGTCACAGCGTCCTCCGATCGCGGGCTCTCGCCAACGAAGGACTGGAATCAGACGGGTATACTCAGAACGAAAAGAGATTGTAGGAGGAAGAAGACTGCGTTTTTTCTGAGTGTTTCTTCAGCAGAATGAAACTCAATTTAAAGAGATAAAACTGCTAATCTGGAGCACTAACTCCATATCACAAAAACGTGTAAACTGGCATTAAATCAGGGCGGTTACAAAACCATTTTGAAAGAGTCAAAGGAGGTTTTAAATACGAATTCAAAACAAATCGGAAGAATCCGATGCGCAATTAATTTACGATCGGATACTCCGAAAGCCCAAAAATTAATTTGACTCGGAAAAAGTGAGACCCACCCAACCACACCGCGCACGTGCCACGAACATGGACCGGACCGGACGGACGGCGGCGGCGGAGCGCGCGAGGGGGCCTCCTTTCTAACTCAACTAACCCTTTAAAGTAATACATAATATATATAGTGTCCATTTATACTCCCTCCTAGTCGATGTGGGACAAGTATAAAAAGCAAAAGACCATTTCCATGTTCTGTACTCTCACAATCCCCCACAGTACATAAATCGTTTTCCAAAAAGTTTAGTTAAAAACAAGTTCTGAGCATATGTAAGGTTTGAAGCTTAAGTGCAGGTGTCTTACGACTTGAACCAACACATAGTGAAATCAAGTGATCCCTTCACGAGAAGAGTGAACAAATTTGGAACTCTCTCGTTTAAGGATTGTTCTTAATAACACACTTCTTACCTAAAATCCAGTTGATTCCTCAATAACTTCTCTAAGATAGCCAAATCTTCCTTGGGATGCTGAGGAGTGCTCTAGAAAGATTATTCGAAAACTTTCATAGAAGGTGGCTAACCTTCACACTCCTGTAGGTGACTCCATCAAGTCCTGTCTCCAAAGGACTACCCTATATGGGTTATAAAGTCATTAAGAGTCAGATAACTCAACCTCTCAAATCATCGGTGAGCTCATCAAGTCCGTCTCAAAGGACCACCCATATTTTGGGCTATGAGTTCATTAAGAGCTAAAGCTCATCCTCTACTTCACATGAGTCTTTTCAAGGCTTCGTTTGACCACAACGTGGATCCACCAAGAATTCCTCATCTCACAGATTTTAGACCCATTCCCTTCGACGTGTCAAGAACTAATCTTCTATTTAGTCCCTTAGTCCAAGGATCTGCAATGTTCCTCTCAGATCTCACATACTCCAAGCTGAATACTCCATTTGTGATCAGTTGTCTCACAGACGCATGTCTAATCCGAATGTGTCTCTTCTTGCCATTATAGGCGTTACTGTTTGCTATGCAAATTTCAGCTTGAGAGTCACAATGTAGAGATATGGGGGGAGCTGGGCGCCCCCACAGTGGTAAATCAGCCAGTAAACTTCTTAACCACTCAGCCTCTTGACTTGCTAAGTCTAGAGCTATAAACTCATACTCCATAGTAGATCTAGCTATACAAGTCTGTTTAGAAGACTTCCAAGAAATAGCACCACCACATAATGTAAACACATAACCACTAGTTGAGTTAACTACTTTATCATCGGTTACCCAATTTGCATCACAATATCCCTCTAACACTTTAGGATAACCAGCATAATGTAAACCCCAATCCATAGTGCCTTTTAGGTATCTCAATAATCTGTTAAGTGCACCCCAATGATCCTTACTAGGGTTATGAGTATACCGACTAAGTCTACTAACAGCATAAGCAATATCAGGCCGAGTACAGTTCATCAAAAACATCAAACTTCCAATTACTTTAGCATACTCACTTTGTGAAACACTATCACCTTGGTTTTTCTTTAATTGCATGCTAGAGTCAAAGGGAGTTCTTACTGGTACCACATCAAAATGATTAAATTTCTTTAACACTTTCTCTACATAATGAGGTTGAGATAAAATGAAGCCACTTTCGGTTCTAGTTACTTTAACACCTAGAATCACGTCAGCTTCACCTAAGTCTTTCATATCAAATCGAGAGGATAAATATAGTTTGGTCGAATTTATAGCATTAATGTGTGTTCCAAATAATAACATGTCATCAACATAAAGACATATAATCACACAATCAACACCAAACATCTTTGAATACACACATGCATTAGATCCATTGACCTGAAACCCAAAGCTTAGAATAGTCTTATGAAACTTATCATACCATTGCTTTGGCGCTTGCTTCAAACCATAGAGTGACTTCTTGAGCCTGCACACCTTGTTCTCCAGTCCAGGAACTACGCAACCTGGAGGTTGTTCCATATAAATTTCTTCATTAAGATCACCATTTAAAAATGCAGTTTTAACATCCATCTGATTTAATGCCAGTTTACACAAAAACGTGTAAACTGGCATTAAATCAGGGCGGTTACAAAACCATTTTGAAAGAGTCAAAGGAGGTTTTAAATACGAATTCAAAACAAATCGGAAGAATCCGATGCGCAATTAATTTACGATCGGATACTCCGAAAGCCCAAAAATTAATTTGACTCGGAAAAAGTGAGACCCACCCAACCGCGCACGTGCCACGAACACGGACCGGACCGGACGGGCGGCGGCGGAGCGGGCGAGGGGGCCTCCTTTCTAACTCAACTAACCCTTTAAAGTAATACATAATATATATAGTGTCCATTTATACTCCCTCTTAGTCGATGTGGGACAAGTATAAAAAGCAAAAGACCATTTCCATGTTCTGTACTCTCACAATCTTCGTGCCTGAGGTTCACTTCGAAGCTGCACAATTGACATTCTCAAACAACTTAGTGAAGAAGAGATCGCTCGGGTTCCAAAAGATGGATCATCTGGTGATCGCCTAAGTAGATTGACAACCCATCTCCTCAATCAACACATGTATGCATAGGGGCTGGTTATTCTGGTTGTAAGACTTATGTATTGCCTCCTTCCTAATTTCGTTTTAGTAAAATTATTTTCAATTGGGGAGGACAAACAAATAGCTCAGTAGCAGATTCCTGATATGATGGAAAATAGGTATTTTATATGTTTTCAGTCAAATTGTCAATCATCTTAAGATGAAACATTGCTACAAATGTTAATCTATTGAAAATATAAAAGATTAGATGGTTTTAGGAGAAGATCCTTAAATTGTGGGTTGTTTACTGCAACTATATCTTCCAATTATATGTATGCTTTTATTTGCATTGGTTGGACAAAAATCGACTAACAAACAATGAATTTGGTCTTCTGGCACTGAACATGCCATTAAAATGGAATGAAAAGGAGTGCTGAATTTCTAATTTGTTAATTGTGTACGTCTAAGTGACCTGCCTCTATAAATGATTTTAATTCAATTCTTCTTAATTATAACACGTAATGTTGTTGGTCTTATTGAGTACATAGCACTTCCTTTCTGGGATCAGAATTAAGTATTGTCATGCTCATGAGATTATTCAACATGTTCGTTTCTGAATCACTTATATCTATATACGTTGTTGTTCTTGCATTTGTGTATATGTTGTGGTTTGAATATGATATATGCTTAACTACTTAATAATCTCTGAGCTTATTCAACTTTGTCGTAATCTGTATGTGGATAGTGAAAATGGAATCGTAAATTGGCCTAACTTAGCTTATCTTCACTTTATCCTATCATACCTCTGTTAGAAACCAAGTTTATCTCTTCCAGGGCTAATCTGGCTTCTTCCTCACATGCTTGGTATTCTTCTATCGCTTGGGGCAACTTTTTCCCGGATTTTCGTAAATATATTGTTCCGGAAAGATTACAAAAAACCGCATGTTGAGGATAGAATAAAACATAAATGTTTTAATTGCAAGAGTTTTATTTGTATGAATTAAAATTGTGTTGTGCTCAGTGTTTAAAACTTACTCTGTTTCTTTCACACAATAAAATATTTGTTATCTGATTCAGAAATATTACTCCAAACTAAGTGAACTTGCTGATCAAGACTTTACAAATATGTAAGTGACTGCAGATAGGGATTTTGGATTCATTGCATCTTTGTTTGATCTCTACTATTTGTCTTGACCCTTGAGCAGGTTATTCTCGCCTTGGATCAACACACCCCAAATTTTCATCCTCTTTTTGAATGGAGGTATACGATGCTCACTTTACATAGGTAACTTCATTTCCTACATAATAATATATTTATTTTTGCATGATGGTTTGATTTCTTTTGTTTCGTATTAAGAAGATAAGTACTCTCTTGAAAGATTGCCTGAAATAATAATCACTTGACCGATGCTTCTGTGTAGTTTGTAAAGATTTCTACAACATTATGGTTTGACTTTTAAGTTTCTAAGTTGGATTCCTGTCTGATTTTTACGAAGTTGTTAATTCAAAAAAAATTATGGTATATTACATGCATAGAGGGACTTCCATATCATCTACTTACATGCACATCACGAGCTGTTTATACTATATTTCTAAAACCTTGAATTTCCATTTGTGATTTTTTTAGGGGTAGGGATTTGTTGTGGTCTAAAATAAAATTGTTTGATTTATGTGGTTAGAGTGCAATTTTGACGGCATTATGTGTTGCGTTTGAGTGTCGAGCTAGAAGAGGTGTTGATTTTGATTTTATGTGGTTTTATTATGGATAGCGTTTTTTCCTCTTATTGTAAGTTTCTCACTACCATGTGTAGCTATCATCATCCAACTTAAATCTCAAATACTGAACAAACAAATACGAGGATTATCTTGCCTCCATTTCCATATGCAATTCAAGATATTTAGCAAAGAAAGGTCAAACTTTTAAAGCAGAAAAATGTGATCTCTTTTTACTGAATTTCTATTGTTAATAAGAGCAGTAAGAGTTTTTTTCTCTACTCAAATTGTCATTGTTGTACACGATGAAGATAGGAAAAATGAAGGAGATCTCAATCATCTCATAATGGTTGCAAAGTTGGCAAAGATATGTCCTTTATACTGAAGAATGGAACTAATATTGTTTGTGTGAGACCACTCACAGAGACTACAACTTACTCAGTGGGTTCGAAAGAGAAGGATAGTGCTTTTTGGATTATAGGTAGAACGAATTCAAATGTATAGACTATGTTAATGTTAATTCAAATCTATGAACTACATCCTGAAAGTTTTCCTGCATATTCATTTGAGCACCCTACTTTGTTACATTTTATTCCCACTAGCGACCAATTCAAGCTATTATTAATAATATAACAATGCCAACATTATATTGGTCAGATAATCCATACGATTATTTGCGGGAGACATATTACAAAAACACGTTAACCTTAATCTAACTAAATTATATTCAAGCCTACAAAACCGCGCGTAGCGCGGGCATGTCATTCCTAGTATATATAAAGATTGAACCTTGGAAAATCAGGTGAATTAAATGGATTTCAATTTTTTTTAGGTTTTTTTCTTTAGTCTTGTATAATGATTGATTATTTATACAAAGTTGGATGGGAGTCGGGAAACTAACTGACTCCCACTTCTTTTAGAATGCAAAGTCCTAATCTATGCAAAATATATGAAACACTCTTGGCATTATTAGATTAACTATTAAGTCAATTCAATTAATTGTGATTTTATTATCCTAACTAGAACCGGACCCCCGCGTTGTAGCGCGGGGTGATTACGGTTTTTTGTCTCAAAACTGGATTGGGCTAATTATATATTTACAATTTTTTTCAGGGCATATTTTATCCAATTCAGGCCAAAGCAAATCTAACTTGCAGATCAAGACATTAACACAAAAATAAACGAACAATAAAAGTGATAAAAATAGCAAATTGATTGGTTCAATTACAAATTGACAATAACCATGAGTAACGACGAAATACAATATGCAGAAGAGTAACGACGACTTGATGGGAGAATTCAATACGAAATCCCATTCGGAGAAGTCAAAAAATCAGAGGAATTCAAGAGGCCACATAGTAATGACGACTTAATGACAATTTTCTAGGTCATACCCGCGCCTTGCGCGAGCCAAATACTTTTTATTTTTGTCTATATTCATATACTTAATATATTTTTTCATATAAATAAATTTTTAATTATAATAAAATGAATTGAATATCTCTTATATATGTACCAAAATCACATAGTCGTTTACGTTGCTCGGATGGCTCTTCATCGTCATACGGATTGAAGGTGAAGAGCGAAGAAAAAAAGATTAAAATGTTGGAAATACTAACCAATTAAGCACATAATTATGGTTTTATTAGACATTAAATAATTCTCAATTATCATTGGATAATGAGAAATAGGGAAAAAAAGAAAAAATTAAGTTTAAACATTAATGAGTCACAATTGCCATTACTTTCTCAAACCCATGAATTTGTATATATATATATATAGATAGATTCTAAATGAGAGAATATTAAGTCAATTCAATTCATTGTGGTGTTTCCACTATTAACCGCTTGGTGCATCCTAATCCTAAAAATGAACGATCGTATTCTAATCCTTTTGCCTAGGACGAGGAAAAATATGTAAATAACCCTCAATGTATGAATTGCCTAATTAAGATAGAGAATATCATTCACTAATTTTATTGATATAACACACCAGCATGTATAATTCTTCGCATATAATCTAAATCCGCATATATAAAATGTTCTCCTTAGAAAATCAGGTGAGTTAATACGGTGCAAATTTATTATCACTTAATAGTGGTTTGCACTATTTTTTTATTTTATATCCCAATTAGCGAGAAGGTTTGCGTGCTCCGCACATGTCATTATCTTTTGGTGTATCAATGCTTTGCGTAGTTTTTTTAGTTTTATCTAGGTATAAATTTTTTTGTTTTTGCGGCGGAAAAGTATTGTTGCAAATCTGTACGCGCTACTGCTTGGGGTTCATTTTGTTATTTATTATAGAGCCTACATACAACCAGATCAAGTTGGTGACTGAAAATATGAAATTGAAGGCCTTGATATAGATTTATATCTTAATTTGTAGGTAGACAGTCATATATTATGACCGAAAAATACATGTGTTGTCATACTCACATCATGACCGAAAAATTCACTTCCTTGCCATTATGATGTGCATCACCCTGTTTCTTCTGTGCAATTAAGTTGTCATGCTTACATTGCTGATTTATGCATGTGAAAATGTAGGTGTTTTAAAAAGAAACAATTTTGAAGTGTAATCAAGCTACTGAGACAATGTTGTGCCTTTTATTGTTGAAAAAGCAATAAACTTGATGCAACTGAGCGGGGTAAACCACACTCTTTACTTTTAGCCTCTATCATTTTTCTTCAACTGATGATTTGAAATTGTGAAATATTTCACCCCAAAATCTTTTGAGATTAGTTGGATGGAACATGATCAGATGGAGATCCTGGACCGAAGGCGATAGAAACGACCAGTGCTCAGGATTTCAACGTTGATGGTGGATTGAAGGCCATTGAGATTACCAATCAGAGAAATATTACTCTAGTGTAGAGTAAATCTACCGATGGATGGATGTCCGTACCAACTCCGTTTATAGGTATTTACTTTCTTCCTTTCTTTAATCTTATCACATTAGATTGATTGTATTTTGTATGTAATATCTTTTCTAACATAAAGAATGATATTAGTGATGCAAACTTAAAGTCTTAAGGGATGAACTTGAGTTAGGTTGAACAAATGATATAAGCATGTGATATTTAGTCACTTAGTAAGAGGTTGTCTATCTTATACTTTCAAGACATTTGACATATTTTGTTGCCTTGGTAACATCAGATCAACATGTTCAACTAAGTAAATAGTTAATTTTTCTAGCATAATTTTGTCATTTTACTTTTGCCTATATTAGACGTTCGTCGATAATAATTATTGCCTACAAAAACTAGATACTGGATGAGATTTACTATCTAATTTATATCAATTTTTTATTGCCAATGAACGATTTTCTCCCTCTAAATATTGGTGGTACTATACAAGTTGAACGGTTTCAGGTGGCCTAGGTCTGTTCAAGTTCAATGAGGAAATTTGTCATCTCTATATATCACAACAACTCGACTTTTACAAGATTGGATTTGCTAGATGCTTTAGAGCTTACAGAATAGAATTCAAAGAAGGCCCAGATGGCTTCCGAGATTTTGCTGCTAAAGACGTTCAGTCCATGCGTTGCCGGTAGTGCGTAAGTCACAACCTTCTCCACTCCGTTTGTTTCACCCATTCATATTTCTTTCGGTATTTTAATTCTCCTTTTTTAATTAAACCCCTACGAGAAGTAGTGGAACACTAAGACATTGATGAATAGATCAGAATTGTTAATTAGTTTTATTTTGAAACGACCAATAAACCCTAAAGCAATCAAGTTGTTTGATTTCTTCACTCCATTGGTGGTTTTGAAGGAATATATTTGTTTATCTTCATGTATTCACTACTCTATGTATTATTGTTTTGCTTATTGAAGTACAAGATGTAATATTTATTGTATTGTTGTTTCTTATTTTCATGTTAGGTGCATTTCAGAGTGTTGTGTTTGTTATATTCACATTTTTGTTTCTCATATGTGCAAGTAATAGAGTAATTAACATGTTAATACTCTAACAAATGAACAAGGATGTACGAAACGAAATTGTCACGTGTCATTTCTAATCTCATATTTTTTTATATGTCTGAATGAGTACTTAATTGTTTATTCATTGAAGTTCAAATAAATATTATCTGCATGAGAAGAGATTGGAAGAGGTGAAAGCTTAGTGCTTTTGACCTTGTTTCAAAATACCATGAAGAATTCAAATCAAAACATTTTAATTATGTGCGACAATATGAATTATCTTGTTCAGTATTGTTATTATTGAACATATTATAAAAATGTTATAACAAAAACATATACTCCCTCCGTCTAACAATATAATTCCCTGAAGCATCCTTCTTTTGTAACAAAATATAGGTCTTGTTACGTTTTTTTGACAATTGTTTTTTTATTTCACCCTTAATTTTTATGGACAAATTTTACTTAAAGCAAATATATATTGGGTGTTGCTAAATTAGATACATAAATAAATAATAATTTAATCTTAATTAATTGTTAATGTTTTTAACATTTTACTTTTAATCTAACCTGCAGCTAAGAATGTCAATGTTTTTGTAATATCACGAATCTAGACGAGAATTTAATTGCCTCCATTCTACTTTTAACATTTTCTACTTTCAATTTTGTAATATCATTCATTATGTGCGGAATGCCTAGTTTCGATAGAATTTAATTTCCTCCATTCTACTTCTAAAAAATGTGTAGTTGGAAATTTCAAGAAAAAAACTGGTTCACTCTCATTACACGTCGCGTAGTTGAAAATCGGTTCAAAATAAAAAAATTAAATAGATTATAATTAAAAATAGATTAAACCGAATCGAGTCGGTCCGGTCCGGACCATGTTGTGAACCGGATGGGCCAACTAAACCAGAGTCAACTACACGTCGTGTAGTTGGACCTGAGCCAACTACACGACGTGTAGTTGGATCAGAAGCCAACTTCACGTCGTGTAGTTGGACTAGAGCCAACTTCACGTCGTGTAGCTGGACTAGAGCTACACGACGTGTAGTTGGATTAGAAGCCAACTTCACGTCGTGTAGTTGGATTAGAAGCCAACTTCACGTCGTGTAGTTGGACTATAATGACTAAAATGGTTAAGTGTAAGCCAACTACACAGTGTGAAGTCGGACCATGATGTCAGCGATGATGTCATCCCGGTATATTTCTAAACCGGTTTTTAAAAATAATTTTTAAATCGAGTTTGAAATAAATTAGTAAACCGATTATCAAAACCGGTTTACTACAGAACCGGTTGACTCCATCTAAACCAACTACACGTCGTGTAGTCCCCAGGTAAGTTTACGGTGAAATTTAAATGAGTGCGCGGTTTTTCCATGTATTTTTGTGTTTAGAAGTTTTGTTCTAGTACGCCATTTCTTTCTCACCTTTATACCATTAATCTCGAGTTTACATTCAACATTGAATAAAATAGCAGGTTTTCTTACTTCAAAGAAGGTCAATCATTTTGTTTTTAGAAGTCTGGATTAAGAAAGATCAACAATCACTCAAGAAATGTACACTTAGACAAGAGAAGAGGAAATAAAGACTCATAATCTGAAAACATATCTTTGCAAGATAGTGAGCATCGAGCTCCAATCTGAGTACATAACTAGGTGAAATAGAGGGGTAATGTAATAACTGCCTAAGCTAACATAACATAACTAATTCACCTTTTATTATAACAGAAAGCTATACTAATCTAACAAATTAACACTCCCCTTCAGTTTTGGGGTTAAACATGTTAACAACTCCTAAATTGAGTAAAATCTTGATGTACTGATCACGAGTGATAATTGTTTGTAGCGAAATTACCTAAGAGAAGATAACTAAGCAATTGTAGGGCGAAGATCAAAGAGTACGGTATAATCTCAACACTCAAGAACAATTTAGAACGAGAGAAGAATTTAGGGTTGAAGCTTGAACTTAGGATTACTCGTAATGGCGGCTGAATGATTACAAAGCAGGCGTTAGCCTTTATTTATAGGCTAACCCTAATAATATCTTTTAGGAAACGAGATCTTATCTCTTCCTTTTATCTAAATAACGATATAACAAACAAGGTAAAAGATATTCTTTACCGTATCTTTTACCAATTACAAGAATATAATAAGGAATAAGATAAAATATGCTCGACCGACCTATTCTTCAAGATAAACGAGACCTTTACCATGTCTCGTCACGTCGATGACATCCTTCACTTCTCTCGTCGCGTCGACACAGTCTTCCTACGCGTAGCTCTTCACGCGTTCCACACTCATCGTATTTTTAGGCACAAACAATACCCCTAAGGCGTCTTACAGGGCTTAACGTTTAGTAGAGCTGGGAGACACCTTCTTTCTTCAAGGAATACGTCTTCATTACACTAGGAACGCGTTGATGATTACGTCACTTGAATTTTTAATATCGTCGCAGAGCTTCAACCACCATTCCTCTTCAATTATTTCCATGTGGCAGACGAGAGGCTTCGTTATCTGTGCCGATAACGTTCAATCGCAATGGCTAGTTTCCCAACGGCTATAATGCCGTTGAAATTTCTCCCGTATCCTTCGCGATCTCTTGGGCTATATAAAGAGGAGATCTTCATTCTCTTCCTACTCCCTCTACAACTCATCTACTCTGACTATTTCTTGCTTTCTTTCTTGCTTACGCTCAAAAAGATCATTTGCTTCTCCCTTCTTCAAATTTCTCCTTCATTTTTCCTTCATTTCTCCTTTCAGCTTCCAAAAATGGCTTCTTTCTACGTACCAAAGTTCATCCTGAAGGATTCTGATTGCAAATCGACGGAGGCACGTGACGTTTAGAGACTGAGATCGTTGGCGAATCTTGGTCCCGAGGTGGAGATTGAGATTCCTCCTCAAGGGGTATTTGCCGATGCACATCGGCCAGGGTGGATTGCGGTATATGAATACCCTTTCCTTACTGGTCATCGGTTTCCTTTCTCGCCGTTGACGAAGGCGTTCATACTTACACTAGGAGTTGCCGTAGGTCAGCTTCTGCCGAGTGTCTGGAGAATCTTTGGTGCTCTAGACGATGTAAAAGAAAAACATGGCGTCGAGATTGTCGTCGACAATCTTGCTTATTCCTTAAACGTTCAAACTAAAACGGTTGGGAGAGTAGGTCTTAAATCAAGACCTAAGGCGGCTAGGATCGCCATCGAGGGAAGTCAGGCTGATCGTCACTGGGCCGACTTCTTCTATTTTGTCAAAAAATCGACTCTTGGTGAGGAGTGTTCTTGGTTGATCGAGTGCTGGAATCCTGCGAGTAAGTTTGTTTTTTCTTTCGGATCTTCGTTGCACATGTCGTCATTCGTTGACGTCTTACTTTATTTTGTTCTTCCTTGCAGTTAACGAGGACGCTATCGTGGTGAGGCGGGAGACTAAGAAGGTTATTGACAGACTTCTCGAGATCCCTGAAAGTGATCAAACTTTTCATGGTCACGATGGGAAGGGTCATCGTGATGCATCGATGGCCTTGACTGGTAACGTGTTCACGATCTTTTACTTGTTTTCTTTTTGCTTTGAGGGTCTTAACTCTTTTTCTTGTTGATCTTTTAGTAGATCTTTCACGCGTTCGCAGTGGAGGACAATCCGCGTCCGCTCTCATCGCGTCGCGGAAGAGGATTCGTACCGGAGAGGGAACTGCTTCTGAGGTTCCTATCCAGATTACGCCAATGATTTCTCTCGTTTCGTCTCCATCTCCTTCTTCAATCCTGGCGAAGAAGTCTCGTAAGGGTAAGGAGAAGGTTGTCGAGAAGTTGAGTTTCAACTACGAGACCGTGGATGACTTCCCGGGAGTTATTTCCCGTGTCGTCGCATCTGGAAGGTCGTTTTTGCCCACCATGAAGGGTCTTCAGAATCCTCCGTCGCTCGACTATTATTTGCCGATGGAGACGGAAGATGTGATAGGAGAGGCTCTTGCTACGCAATGGCAGGTAGGTTTATCTTGCTTTTTACACCGAGTCTCTTGTCTTTGATTTTATTCTGACCTCTTTATCTTCTTTCTTTTAGGCTTTTCAATCTTCGTTGTGCGTTTATGGGCGCTTCTCTGATTTTGTCGATCGGGTGAAAGCTGTGGAGGCCAAGCAATCGGCCGACGAGGCGAAGATTAAGGAGCTTAATGCGACAGTTGAGGTGTCGCGTAAGGCGGAAAATGAAGCTCAAGAAAAGGTTGCGGCGGCGCTTAAACTTCACGTCGATCTTGCCAAACAGGTTGAAGACTCGAAGGTGAGGATTGCTGCTCTGGAGGACGAGAAGGCTAAGGTGGAGAAGAAGCTTGCTTCCGAGCTCAAGGAGGTGAAGCTTTATTGGTCTTGGCTTTCTCGTGTGGTAGTCATTGAGCAGTATGCCGCTGGTAAATACCACGGTTGGGATCTAGTGAAGGAACGGAGGGAGTTTCAGGAAGCGTTCCCGTAGCTCCCTGAAGGCGTCGAGACAGGACCTACGCCTATGAATCCTCAGGCAAATCCTCGCGTTATGGAGGATGATGTCCCTCATCTTAACGAGGTCGATCCTAATGATGGCGTCGAAGATGACGGAGATGTTGGTGAAGAAGACGTCGTGGAAGATACTGAAGACGAGGGAGAGGATGAACATGAGTATGAGGACGCGGACGGCTCCTCCTCGGGCTCTTTTGGGTCTGATAACGATTCTTTGTAATTTTCTTTCATCTTTTACGCGTCGCCGGTCTTCAGAGCGTTTTCTTGTAAATACTTTTTGTTCTCGTCCTTCACGATGGGCCTTTATAATATAACGTCGTATTCTGGAAATGCTTACTTCTTGATGAAGGTGTTCCCGAGATCTTTTATGTTTGTAGTATGTCGTTGCGTCTAGTCTTCCTTCTGTTGATGATGGCGTATTTTTCCGTGAGTTACGCGAGTGACGAATCGATCTTCTTTTGAATCGACCTTTGTCTTTTCCAATTTCTTTTAACTTGGAGGTGTTTCTTGACTTCCTCGAGTAGTCCTGCCCCTTTTGGTAGGTTTGACCTAGACTCCTTGTAGACTAGGTTAGAGCTATCAAAGATTCTTGGACTCTTCTTTACTTATTGTATATCGTACTTTGTTCCTTGTATCTTACGCGTCATTCTTTGCGTTGCGGACATCTTAGGAGTTTACCCTTTATCTGGCCTCGATTCCTTACGTACTTTGATTTGGTGCGTGTACCTTGCTTCGCGTGGGTGTAGAACCTTTGACTTTTAACTTCCATGACCCTCTACGCGTAGCTCGTTTGTGAGTGCGTAGATTTGGTCCTTTGGCTTTTGTATTTGCTACTTTATCTTTCAAGGTGTGGTTTTCTACCCCTAGTGTGATATTTTGTTCTTGGTGAACGTCTTAGAGGATTTTTCCTTATTTGATGGGGCGATATGGTCATTGCGGCTAGTTTAGTTACGTTGTCGGCTTACATGAAGGTTGGGTCCAACATTTCCTCCGAACCCTGAAGCGAGTGGCGGACATAGGTCAGCGTGTGATTTTATCAGCTTGTGACGTTACCCCTTACTTTTAAGGTGGGTCTGTTGCCTCACGCTAGCGTTAGGTCGACGTTGAACTCTTTTAATCGACGGGCCTATTCATTGTGTGGCGTCTGATTTCTAGATTGTTAGGACTTACGATGCCGGTGGACGCATCCCTGCCGGTTTGGCGTTTTGCCCGTGGATTCATGACTCTCATAGGGGTCGTGGAAGGCGCGAGTACACGTTCCTGGAGAGTGGTCGTGGCGATAGGTTTCCCTTCTTCACTCAGAGGGCCATGCCGGTTTCGTGAGGTGTCGGGCTTCATTCCTCATGACCATTGCCACACGTCGCTAACAATCATGGGAAGCGTCGACTCGGAGTCGGCGGTTTGGCTAACGTAGTCTACGCGTAGATGGAGCCTTGAACGCGTAGGCTAACGAAACTCCTCCCCGGCGCGGATTTTCGCCGCGGCCTTATTAAGCTTGATGTTACGTCATAGACAGAGAGCAAGTAATTTGGAAATGGAACAACTCGGCATACTTCAACACGTTGGAGAAAAAGGAGTGTACTCATATATTAATAAAGAAAATGCATCATGAACTGACAGACTTCGACACCGACGCTTACCCCTAGTCGTCGCGACCCCTTGCCACTTCGATGCTAAGATAACGACGCTAAATTTATTGAAACTCTTGAAAGAAACTAATCCTACTCATGCAAGAAAGAACACAAAGGAAATAATGCCAGGAAACTTGGAAACTCATATCACTTCTTTAGACTTATGGTGGATGCTTCAGGAACATGTAGCTTAAGTTGTTGCTCTTTGCTTGGGCTTTTTGTTCGCGCTTACTTGGTGGATTGGTATCCTCTTGCTTGTCAGACTTTGCTTTTCTCATCGTGTCAGGGACTGACTTTCAATCTCTAGCTTTTCCTTTGTAATTCCTTGATTGCTACGCTTTCTTTTCTTTGCCTGATGATGACTTAATGGCTTTTTTCATTCCAATGCTATAGCATTCTCTCGCGACTTGAAGCTCGCCTTTGATCTCCTGGATCCCCCATGGAGATGGGAATTTTAAAGATTGATGATACGTCGAGGGTACAACTTTCATGTCGTGCAGCCAAGGTCTTCCCAAGATAATGTTGTATGGTGATTCGATATCCATCACCGCAAACTTCGCTTGTATATTGATACCCCTTGCATAGGTTGCCAATGTAATTTCTCTCAACATGCTTGCTACTTCACCGGTGAATCCCACTAGAGGAACGTGTTTCTTCACGACGTCGTCGTTGGATAGCCCGAGTTCTTTTATAGCGGATGTAGTGATCACGTTGGCGGAACTCCTGTTGTCTATGAGGATTCTCTTGACCAGGCAATTGCTGACGGTCAGGGAGATAACTAACCCGTCGTGGTGTTCTACCACCTCGTTTGGCTCTTCGAACGTTACCGGGTAATTTCTTCTGGAAGGGAGACATTGATAAACTCGCGTCATATCACTGTCGTCGTGTAGAATCTTAACGTTCCTTCTGGCGGCGGATGTGGTGTAGCCGCTCATGGGAGAACCTCCGAAGATGGTGTGTATAGTACGGGTATGACTTGACAGAGGTGGAGGAGGAGTAAGGGACTTCTTTTCTCTCTTTGCCCCTTCAAACGCGTTCCTTCCTTCATTGGAGAGTAGATCTTTCAAATCACCTCTTTTCATCAACCTTAACACCTCTTTTCTCAGGGTGTAACAACCATCCGTCGTGTGACCCGTATCGTTATGGAACTCGCAGTACCCCTTCCCTGTTCTAGGCCTCCTTCCAGGATTTGGCCTTCTCGGCCATTGCACGCCGCGTAACCCTTCCATTGCGCTCATGACTCGCAACGCGTCGGTCTTCATAGAGATACCTTTGTCCACCATATAGACGCTATCAACTTTGCTCACCGCATGCACCGTTTGTGGTTCTCTTTGGAATGGCTTATTTCTTCTGTCGTGACGTTCCCCTCGCTCCTGATGTCGGTCATTGTGTCGACATTGAGGAGAGTTTCTACGCGGAGGAGTTCGCCTACGTGGAGATCGAGAACTTTCTTCATTGTACCTTAGGAGATCCTCCTCCAAGCGTATGGCTTCCATGGCTCTTTCCCTAGTTGAGACGAATGATTCAGGGCGAGTCTTCGTCAGTTCCCTATAAAGATCACTATCTCGGGGATGTGCGCGTCTGAACGCGTCGGCAGTAGTGGCTTCGCTTCAATCTGGGATTGTAATCTTCTCGTCATTGAAACGCTTCATGAAGGCTCTTATGGTCTCGCCTTTCTTCATTCGCATGTTATGGAGATCTGAGGGTTGCTTTCCAAACAACTTATTGCTGGCGAATTGTAGTCGGAACAGGTTGGAGAGCTCGGCGTAGGAGGAGATACTTCCCTTGGGTAAGTGGATGAACCACGTCAAGGCGGGACCCTTCAGCGTTGAGCTAAAGAATTTGCACATCATTGCTTCCTTTAATTTCGGCTCAATTGGACTCGTGGAGAGCTTGGCCTTGTAGAGTAAGACGTGTTCTTCCGGGTCATCTGATCCATCGTAGACGGGAAGATCGGCGACGGTGAACTTCTTGGCGATCTTCTGGGCGGCGATAGCAGTAACAAATGGACTTTCTTAAAATCCGAACTCATCTTCAGGGATTATAGATTTGGGAGCTCCGGGCATCAGTATCATCTCCTTTTGTAGGGCGCCGACCTGTTGTGCTACGAGCGCAGCGACGACGTCCGATGTCATCTTTTCCTCGGGTTCGCTTATCTGAATCGTTTCTCTCGGGAGAACGCGACCATGGTGTACTTGAGGCTGGTATATGTCGTCTTCTTCGACGGCTGCATCCATATCAAGGCGTCGGACGACACTTTGACCACGAACGTAGGTATGTGGCCCCGTGGAGCCCGCTTTGAGTTCCCTGATTATGGAGTTCAACCTCTCGTTTTCTTAGTGAGTTCCGACGCCGTTTTCTCGCTTGCGCGCATGGCTTCAGCCTGGGCTTTCTCGAAGGACTCGAATTGTGCTTGGACGGCGGCTACGTTGGCTACTTCACCGTCTACCCCTCGTTTCTCTACGGGAGCACATTCTTTTGGAGTGCTGGGGGTGGTTTCGAGACCTTTTCTTGCGTCTTCTTCCACCGGAATGAGAGGGACCGTTATATGCTCTTCTTCTTCGGACCTTTTTCCACCATCACGCGGGCTATTGGTCGGACTTGACATGATTTCCTGCAAAAAAGAAGCTGTTTTCGTATGGAAAGACGATACCTTTTTGATCTTGCCCCACGGTGGGCGCCAATTGTTTGTAGCGAAATTACCTACGAGAAGATAACTAAGCAATTGTAGGGCGAAGATCAAAGAGTACGGTATAATCTCAACACTCAAGAACAATTTAGAACGAGAGAAGAATTTAGGGTTGAAGCTTGAACTTAGTATTACTCGTAATGGCGGCTGAATGATTACAAAGCAGGCGTTAGCCTTTATTTATAGGCTAACCCTAATAATATCTTTTAGGAAACGAGATCTTATCTCTTCCTTTTATCTAAATAACGATATAACAAACAAGGTAAAAGATATTCTTTACCGTATCTTTTACCAATTACAAGAATATAATAAGGAATAAGATAAAATATGCTTGGCCGACCTATTCTTCAAGATAAACGAGACCTTTGCCACATCTCGTCACGTCGACGACATCCTTCAGTTCTCTCGTCGCGTCGACACAGTCTTCCTACGCGTAGCTCTTCACGCATTCCACACTCGTCGTATTTTTAGGCACAAACAATAATCTTTGTAAAGATAATCGTTGGTTGATTCAGGTTTGATGTGTAGCCTAGAATCACTTTCTTGTTCAACACTTTGTCTCGAACCAGATGACAATCTCCTTCTATATGCTTTATTCTTTCATGGAACACATGGTTTTTGGCGATGTGAAGGGTTGCTTAGTTGTTACAACTTAGTTCAAGTGGTTTTGTAGACACTCCTAAATAACTTAAAGTTTGACTAACCAGGTTAGTTCACAACATGTCATGGCCATTGATCTATACTATGACTCAGCAGTGGACTGAGCCATGTATTACTGCTTCTTCGATATCCAAGAGACCATATATTTTCCCAACAACATGCAGAACCCTGTTAATGACCTTCTGGTTAAGGGGCATCCTTCCTAGTCTGCATCACAAAAGGATCTTATCTTCAATTTAGAGTCTTTTTCCAACAAATGACCTTGTCCCGGAGCTTTCTTCAAATACCTCAACACATGTTTTTAAACTCTCTAGTGTTCATCAGTTGGATCATGCATAAACTGACTCAACACTTGCACAATTTAACAGATATCTAGTCTTGCGACAGTTAGATATAGAATTCTTCCAACAAGTCTTCTACAGGCACTAGGATCAACAAAGTTTCTTGATCCTTTTTCTGAAAGCTTTCATCTAGGAACAAGAGGGGTAGCTATATACAAAATTTGATTTTGTCATTTCAGCCTCTTTTAGAAGTTCTACAATTTACTTCCTTTGGTTCAAGTGGCACCCCTTCTCAGGCATGTCTACTTCTATTCCCAAGAAATACCTCAGCTCCCCTAGATCTTTCATCCGAAATTTCTTGTGAAGATGAGCCTTAAGTAGCTCAATTTCCTTTTGACGGTCACCAACTATTATCATATCATCCACATAGACTAGTAAACAAGTGTTAGAACTTTCTGTTTTCTTCATGAAAGTGAGTAATCAGCCTTAGACTAAATAAACCCTGGTTCTTTCACATCTTTAGATAATTTAGCAAACCATCGCCTTGGTGCTTGTTTTTGTCCATATAAGGACTTCTTAAGTTTTCACACAATGCTTGACTTGTTCTTGGTTTTGAGCTCAACATGGCTAGTGTTCTCCCCTTGAGCACAAACACCAGAACCTTGCAATTGAAAAACAGGTTCTCAACATCTAAGCAATTTGTGTTCATCATCTAAACCACGTGTGTTCATTGGTGAAAGCACATGTGTTCATTTACTAATGTTTTTTGTGTGCATTAATATGTATGTGTTCATTAAAATATATGTATGAGCTCATCAACTAGGTCATGTATCTTATTTTAATATGAAAGATATGTGTTCATCATGTAAGCCATATGTGTTCATCAGAGTATACGTATGTGATCAACAACTAATTCATGTATGTGAAGTTCGTATGAAAAATATGTTTTCATCATCTAAGAAATATGTGTTCATCATCTAAGCCACATGTGTTCAATATTAAAAGCACATGTATTCATATAATGATGTTTTTGTGTGCATATTGAACTTAAAATGTATGTGTGGATGTCATGCATTTTGTGTTCATTAACATTCTTGTGTGTGTGTTCATGAGTAAATGAAAATGTGTTCTTCTGTAACCGTCCCATGTAGACCTGACAATCGGGTCGGGTCGGTCGGGTTCGGGTTAAGGGTGCTCCGGGTCGGGTATTTTTCGGGTCGGGTCATTTCGGATCTAAAATTACCGGGTCAAAACAGGTCGGGTTGTTACGGGTTTATGGGCGGGTCGGGTCGGGTTCGGGTCTAAAATTACCGGGTCAAAACAGGTCGGGTTGTTACGGGTTTATAGGCGGGTCGGGTTCGGGTCTAAAATTACCGGGTCAAACAGGTCGGGTTGTTACGGGTTTATAGGCGGGTCGGGTCGGGTTCGGGTCTAAAATTACCGGGTCAAACAGGTCGGGTTGTTACGGGTTTATAGGCGGGTCGGGTTTGGGTCGAAAATTTTGGAGTCAAACAAGTCGTTTGTTACGGATTTATTGTCAGATCGAGTCGCTTTGAGTAAAAACTTATCGAGACATAACAAGTTGAGTCGTTACGAAATATTGATGTTAAATTTGGGTCAATCTTAATTGCAAATTTTAATGTATGCTTCGATAGCAACACCACTCCATTACCTTCTTTTCATTTATTTGAATAAGTTTGGCATAGTAACTTTTAGTAGATTAGCTAATATTTGAAAAAAAAACGAATGAAAACATTTATAAATTACAATTTACAACCTATGGACAAGTCAATAACCATCGACTAAATAAAACACGGTAGGTTCAATGCGACGACAAATAAAGACCTGATATGTTGCTCAAAATCAAAACACATCTTCACAACCATAATCAATCCATCGTTTAATGCAACTCAAGATAGATAGAGTATTAAAATGAAAACAATCTGTCAACTTAGTCACATAATTCAAACTGCAAAAAAATAACAATCTCATAACTTAGAAAGTAAAACATGTTCTTCATATTCTTGTCAATCTTCCATGTCCATTGACATTGGACTATCTTCACTGTCATTGTTGATGTCCATTCTTGTAAATTGGATTTCTAATCCTTCTTCTAAATCATCTTCGGGAGCTGTATAATTAAAACTGTGAATTAAACTCATATATATAAGATCTAAAATATCATAATAATGTGAAACAAACTAACTGCTTACCTTCTTCAAGGTCTAGTCCATAAAGCCATGAACGAGTCGTCAAAAGAGCTTCGGCGGAATCCTTATTAAGAGAAGATCTCCACCTTGTAATAACTCTACTTCCCATGCTAAATGCAGATTCGGATGACACGGTTGTTATAGGAATGGCTAGAATATCTCTTGCCATCCTAGAGACACTAGGATATCTATGAGCATTTTTCCTCCACCAGTCAAGCACATCTAGATCTTTAACTAATTTTTCCAGAGTCTCATCCAAATATAGCTCAATTTCTGATTTTTCTGTAGAAACATCATAAGAGGAAGCAAATCCCTAGACACAAAATAAACATAGGTAAAACATGCTGAAATATGATAAAAGTAACTTATATTATTTATTTAATTTACCTCAAACTCTCCAGGGTCCATCGGATTAAGAGTAGAAGTCGTGTCATTACTGTTTGAAACATACTCTTGATAGAACTTCAGAAATTCGTCTTTCACATGTTTGGATTTCAATGGAGCCCTTTCAATATCCAACTTCTCGAAACAATGATGGATGAGCTGAAACTTGTAACGAGGATCCAACATGATGGCAAATGAAAGAATCAAACTGTAAGAGCTCCAATACTTATCAAACTTCTTCTTCATCCTCTTTGTCATATCCATCAGAAATGTATCCCCACAATCAGCATATTTCAATAATAGAAGCTCAACTTTCCATACACATTTGAAGTACAAGTTGGATGTTGGATACTTCCTTCCCGACATAAGAGTAGTAAGCTCATCAAAAGGCTTCAAAAGTTCACAAATCTTCTCAATTCTATTCCATTCCTCATCTGTTGGAATTTCTGGAAAGCAAGGATCAACTCCACTCATTCTTCCACTTGAAAAAGCCACACGATAAATCAATGCCCTATCAAGCATGGTAAAGGTGGAATTCCATCTTGTAGGACAATTAATGCGCAGATTTTTTGAGCAATCCAGGCCAAGAGACGAAGCAATTTCCTTAAACTTCAAAGTTCTACGCTCTGAAGAACCAATAAAAGACACCATCTTCTTAACCTTTTTAAGCCCGATATCAACTAGTTTTAGGCCTTCATCAACAACCAAATTCAAAACATGAGCACTACAACGCACATGAAAATATTTACCACCACCGGGCAAAGAAGAATGCATAGCAAGGCTATTACTTAGCATGGACTGCATATTATCATTGCATCTTGCATTATCTAGAGTGATAGTAAACACTTTCTGGTGAATTCCCCAACCTTTCAGAAGATCAAACACAGTGTCATGTAAAACTGATGCAGTGTGAGGTGGTTTTACATGACAAAAGTTGAGAATCTTACAATGCAATTTCCATTCATCGTCAACAAAATGAGCAGTAAGAGACATGAAGCCTTGATCCACACAAGAAGTCCACATATCAGAAGTCAAACAGATTTTTCCAGAATTCTTCACCATTAATTCTCTAAGTTTGTCCTTCTCTCTTTTATGAATTTTCAGCACATATGTCTTCACTGTGTTTCTAGAAAATGCTTTGCAATCTTCATTTAAGAATCTATGAACATCCCTAGTTCCTTCATGCTCAACATAGTTGAAAGGATAACTGTGTCTAATAACTGAAAGAGCAACCATTTCCTTGAAAACAACTTGATCAACTTTACGTGTCAATTTTCCATCACTTCCCATAATAACTTCACCATTACCCTTCGCACCAATAATTCTAGCTGTACACTTAATATGATGTCGAGTGAAGTTAGAAGTACCTTTACTAGCAGGAGCTTTAATGGGTCCACCACCACAATACAAACAAAGAGCTCTTGGCACATTATCATCAAACTCATACCCCTCATGTTTCTCATAATGTTGTCATATATCAGCATTCCAACCTCTTGACTTTTGTATAGGTGGGGAAGGAGTTTCTAAATGAAAGAAAATAAATATAATTATTCCAAAAAAGTTATAATAATATTCTCAATACATAATAAATTAAGGTTACGATATATAGATAAGAAAGAATGAAAAATACCGGAAATTAGAGTGGGTGATGATGTTGATAATGATGCAGGTATAGAGACAGACACAGAGGCAGATGCAGAGGCAGATGTAGATGTAGGTCCAGATGCCGAGATAGAACTTTCTTTCCGGTACGGCAATGGAGGTCGATCTTTTTTATTGGACTTTCGACTTCTTTTTCGTGGCGACATGTCCTAATATTAAAAAAACCAAATATCAGTTACATAATCTGTCACTGTAAAGCTTAAAGGGTCATTTAATTTGGGAAAAACTCACGAATAAATATATTAACCTAGGAATGTATAAATGCTGCGTGAAGAGCTGCTGCGTGAAGACGACTTCTCTGGGCAGAATCGACTTCTCTGGGCAGAATCGACTTCGACGAGCTGCTGCGTGAAGAGCTGCTGCGTGAAGACGACTTCTCTGGGTAGAATCGACTTCTCTGGTCCGTAATCAGGTTCGACGAGCTCGGTTGAAGACGAGCTGCTGCAAACTGCAGAAAAACAAACACAAGGAGCCAAGTCAACGATCAATTCAGACAAACTTAAATCTCAAAAATAAATGTACTTCAAATAAACACATTAAATGGCCAATCAAATTGATCATAGCTTTGTTCACGTAGGATTACAATGCATCTCAATATATCAGTCACACAAGAAGAGCAACATTCCTTTTACACATTGTCTTAACTCTTAACCCACCCTTAATTAACCTAAAATTAAGCTAAACAACTTCATATTAAACATACACAGATCAGATTAAACCACAACAGCCTCAACTGAATCCACAACATCATTCTCCTCACATGAACCACAACATCTTTGCAACAACAATAAACCCAAACATTAAACACAGTCAACAGAAAAGCCAGAATCAAATTCAACCAAATACATTTCATCGAGCCTCTCCTCGACGCCACAACAGCAACGAAAAACACAGCCAAAACACAATAGATCTGCAGCAAGAACAACTTATTCGGCATCCCCAACCCTATCTCAAACAACATTCCCATATTCTTCAGTTCTATATTGACCTCAAAATGAGGCATAAGTTCAAAGACATTCTAGAATCCTAGAACTGGAGTAGTTTGCGTGTAAATGTTGTTTCGTTTTGTCATTCAGTCCAAATTGTAGACATAATCTCAGTTTACATTCTTGAAAAGATCTAAACCATCTGGATTTTACTAAAATCATTCAAGATGTTTTGGAAACATATTCAGCAGGCAGAAGATGATCTAGACCAGGAGTGAAGATCTTCTACCCCTTCCCCTACTCCCTAAATAAACCCAAAACAAACCCCAGACAACATTTTATCAATTATTAAAAATATTTTTTATTGTGTGTAGGCATATAGAATGAAGCATAGAATGGAGTGGCCCAATTCTTAGACCAGACCCAGAACCATGAGTATTCTTTTGTCTATTCAGGTAGACAGAAAAAGCATAATTACCCAAAATCTTCCCCCAAATACTATTTTGCATCAATAATTCAGGTTTAGTTGTGAGCTGACAACTAAACCTGAATTGGAGCACTAAAAAAAAAAATCAGCCCCCATAAATAGATAATCTCTATAATAATAGCACCATCAAATTTCATTGATTGATATATAGCTCAGTGGCAGCATGATTAATAAATCATAATCCACAAGTCACATTGCAACATATGTTTTCTAGATAAACCATTATCCCTGTTGCTCTGATATTGACTTCCGCCATGAATTTTTTTAAGTCCTTTCCCCAGTACTTGCTTAAATTGCTGCCCCCATATATTGTAGCACTCAATTTCAAAAGACTTCGGCAATTCCTTGCTAGAATGTATAGGCATAAAATGCAATAGAATAAGGATAGAATTCTACCAACAATAGGGTAGCTGTTGTCATACCAGAAGGTGAGAAGCGAAGAGCATTAACTGGGGAGCTATGATAAGAAAGAAAACTTTGGTAGGTAGTTGTGGGTGGTTTTTTCTGCGGTTCACCGGAAACTAATTGCCAGATCTGGAAGAAAAACAAATCGTGACAAGTTAGAAAAACAGCAAGAATGAGTTGTGGGATAACCACATGTTGGTCAATTCAAGCACATGTTCATACAATTACATATACACACAGAGCGATAACTGGAAGCTAGATTTGTTTTAAAATCGCATAACATAATTTCTACAAATTGGGCGCCTAAAAAACAAGAAAGAGTGAAGGAAACAGAAAGAGTAGAGCTACAGAATGAAAAACCTTAATTTCTTTATCGGCGCCGCCAGTGGCCAGAATTCCAGCAGTGGGGTGGAAATCTAGGGTTAACACGGGTTTGGCACAGGAAACAAAAAACGATACCTCATGCGCCTCTTTCGTCTTCAGCCGAGCTGCTGCGTGAAGAGCTGCTGCGTGAAGACGACTTCTCTGGTCTGTAATCAGGTTCGACGAGCTCGGCTGAAGACGAGCTGCTGCGTGAAGAGCTGCTGCGTGAAGAGCTGCTGCGTGAAGACGAGCTCGGCTGCGCGAAGACGAGCTGCTCAATAGTCAATTTGGCAAGACGAAGTCACGAAGGAGATGAACATGAAAGGGAGAGATGGGGGCGCCGTCAAATTGAACATAAGAAAGTGAGAGCTGCTCAACAGCTCAGCAAACAAAACCCTAGTTGGAAATTATAAAAATAATTTTGATTAAATGATTAAATTTTACAAGGATGGTGTAATTTGAAAAGTTAGAAATTTTGATTAAATTATATTCATATGGTTAAATGTCTTTAATAGACATTAAAATCAAGTTTCATTTCATTCCGACATCATTTGGGCATCTTTTTGTCAAATTGGGTTTTAAGCCCATTTAAGGCTTTTTAGCGTTTACGCATAGTTTTGAGCCTCGTTTTGTATGAGCGAGACCTTATTGATATTTTATATGCCTAATAAGACTAACTTGTATAATTTTTCGAACAATAATCAACATCGATGTTGTAGACCATACATATTGCGCCAAGTTATACAGTTATCACTAGTTTGGTTTTACAAAGGAGGTGTTATTTGAAATGTTAGAAGTTGTGATTGGAAGTTACCCACATGGTTAAATATCTCTAATAAGCATTGAAACCAAGTTTCATTCCATTCCGACATCGTTTGGGCGTCGTTTTTCCAAATTGGCCTTAAGTCCATTTAAGGCCTTTTAAGGTCTTTTAGCTTTTACGCATAGTTTCAAGCCTCGTTTAGTGTAAGAGAGACCTTAATGGGACTTTATATGCCTAATAATACTAAGTTGTATAATTTTTTCAATCATAATAATACATCGATGTTGTTGACCATACATATTGCCACAAGTTAGAGAGTGATGACTAGTTTGATGTTTAGAAAAGGAGGTGTTACTTGAACATGAAGAAGTTTTGATTGAGAGTTACCCACATGGTCAAATATCTCTAATAAGCATTGAAACCAAGTTTCATTCCATTCCGACATCGTTTGGGCGTCGTTTTTCCAAATTGGCCTTAAGCCCATTTAAGGCCTTTAAAGGTCTTTGAGCGTTTACGCATAGTTTCAAGCCTCGTTTAGTGTAAGAGAGACCTTTATGGGACTTTATATGCCTAATAAGACTAAGTTGTATAATTTTTTCAATCATAATAATACATCGATGTTGTTGACCATACATATTGCCACAAGTTAGAGAGTGATGACTAGTTTGATGTTTAGAAAAGGAGGTGTTACTTGAACATGAAGAAGTTTTGATTGAGAGTTACCCACATGGTCAAATATCTCTAATAGACATTGAAATCAAGTTTCAATCCATTCAGACATCGTTTTGCCAAATTGGACCTTAATCTCATTTAAGGCCTTTTAGTGTTTACACATAGTTTCGAGCCTCGTTTTGTATAATAAGACTAAGTTGTACATTATTGGTACTTTATATGCCTAATAAGCGAGACCTTACTTTATATGCCTAATAAGACTAAGTTGTACATTAATGGTATTGGCACTTCATTTTAGTAGTGTTATTGATAGATTATTAGTGTTGTTGACAAAGTATTAATGATGTTGACAATTTAGTTAGCCGTGTTGACAACTTAACTAGCCATGTTGGCAGTCTATTGGTCTCGTTGACAGTTTAATTAGTCGTGTTGACAATATAACCAGTCCTGTTGACAGTTTATTTAGTCTTGTTGACAATTTAATTAGCCATGTTGACAGTTTACTTTACTAGTTCTCTAAAAGTTTAATTATCCATATTGACAGTTGATTAGTCTTAGTGACAGTTTATTTAATTGTGTTGACTAATTAATTAGTCATGTTTGCAATTTATTATCTAGTGTGTTGACAATTTGTCCAACGTGTTGACAGTTTATTAAAGTTGTTGACAATAGTTATCTAGTGTGTTGACAATTTTTTGGGTAAAATTTACAATTTCCGCTTCTTTATTACTTTTATCTTTTTGGCCAAATTTTCGGGTCAAAAACGGGTTGGGGCGGGTCAACCCATTTTTGACCCAAAAAAAATCGGGTCAATCGGGTTTGACAAAAACGGGTCACGGGTTCAATTTGACGGGTTATGACCCAGAAAAATCGGGTCGGGTCGGGTTTGCGGGTCGGGTTAATTTCTGCCGGGTCTAGTCCCATGTGTTTATTATATGCTAATGCTTTTGTGTCCCTAATGTTTATGAATTATAGGTGATAACAAAAAGTGATAAAATTAGCTCATGCGACAATATCCATTGGTGATAAAACAGTTTCAACATCATATGAGACCTTAGAAGCAAATATGTACAAGACAAAGTTAAAAAGAGCAAAACACCAACTCCATCTTCGAGCGAAAGTCATTTGTAACCTCTAGAAAAAAAATTGCGATCATTATTATGGAAAACAGAATGAGGTTTTTAGGAGAAACCACCCGCTATATAAGTGATTTTGCATTGAACCACCCCTTAAATCATTAATTATTTAAAACCACCCGTTAAAATCTTTTTGTTTACAAAGAGCCACCCTCAAACACTTTCCATCACTTTTTCTGTTAACTTGTATAAAAACACTCTTATACCCCTCATTCTTTTATAAAATTACAGATAATATATGATTTATTGACACTTTCACCCCTGTTTTAAAACCAGTTTAATCTTCTTCCTCCTCTTTCCCGTTGTTCAATATATCAAAGATAAGAACTCAAATTGCTTTACTTAGAGGGAATTTTAAGTTCTACTCTCTAACCCGTCCCGTCGTCGACTGAATCCATTCTCCCCGACCTTCTCCCACTCCTTGGTTTTAGTTTCACCGGAATCCTCCTATTTACCCAAATTAAAACCATAAACTTTGCAAGCCCTAATTCTACATCTTGTGAACCCGCAACTCTCAAATCCATGACCACCACAGTTAAATTCGAGATCTGGGTAACAATTCAGAGATGGTTTAGGACCGAGACTCAATACAAGTTTCACGGTCACTTTCCCAAACACCAAATACGACCTTAGTCGTCGTAATCGGGAATACAACCTTCGTCGTTGTTGTAATTGGAAATGTCGAAGAAAGAAATTAAGGCGGCCTCTCACTTTCTCCGACGTTGAGTCGGGAATCGTTTTTGTTGGAGCCCGGCTGTTCGCGACCTCGCAATCAACACCTCACGAGGTCTAGCCAGCTAAAGTCTTCAATCTGCCGGAGACCTCCTTTACGCCAACTGAAGCAACAACTTGTATTCCATCTCTCTTTGGATCAAAACTCGTCTTCTTGCATTGTTCTTCGTGTTCTTGAGCTCCAACGTACCTGCGCAATCAAACCAGAAGGATGAACCCCCAGATTTGGCTCTCCGACGCCCAAGTCAGTACTGATCACGACCAAATAATAGTAACGAGCTCAATAACACCAAATGACAACCAAAGAGAAGGGAATAACGATCAAAATACACTGTTAAGCCATGAAACCTCACGACTCAGATCAATGGAACAGTAAACAACCAAACTCAACCAAACGCGACGATTCTCAGATCAAAAGCACGAATACGATACCGAGAGTCATAATCCAAGTATCGATCATCTAATTCTCTATGAACAGAGATGAATTGGGGAAGAAGAAGACGAATCTGAGATGGAAGTTCCGCCTCCTGTGTTTTCTCTCTTGCTCAATGGGTAAAATGTCTCAGATGCCAAAAAGATGTCTTCTCTCTCCTATCTGTTACGCTTTATACCCAGGTCGCGGGCCCCACTATATCCGATCGCGCTCTCCTCGCTAATTGGGCTTGCTTATTGGGCCTTATTCTCCCGAGTCTCTTAATGGTGCTTGGGCCCTCGTTACACTATGGGCCGTCGCGAGCTCATTGGGCTCACGACCTGAGAACCGGGTCCAACAGTTTTGAAGAGAGATAGGGTTTGATGTGACCAAGAGGGAGAAAGTGAGATTGAAGATGAAGATTCAAAATAATAACCAAAATAAAGGAATGAGATTGAACAAAAGAGGTTGAATCTGCCTCCTCTTTGGGGCCAGAAAATTTGGAAACCCTAGCCCCAATTTGAATTGTGATAAGTAACTTACTAAGTTATACTAACGCTCTGTTTTCAAAATCTTCTCCGATGAACGTTGAACCGGCGACATCACCGGAAGAGCTAGATCAAGTAACAAGATCAAGCAAGAAAGTTAAGAGAGGCGAGCTAGAACGTATGCGGGAGGAGGAACCACCCATGCTTGACGCATTTCCACCCCTGTCTACAATCCAGAACTGCCCTCACGTAAGAAAACGTTCATGCATGGAATCTGTAACGGGGTATACCTCCTGTGGTGGGAATCTGCAGTATAACAATCCTGCGTGGGACTCTGAATGGAAAGAGGATGATTTCTCAGATGACCTACCAGGTATGGAGCAGGATGACTCATGCCCCACGATTCTTCTTTCTGCTGAAGACAAGGAACGGATAAGACAACCATGGAGGGATTCAATTATTGTGAAACTTCTTGATAAGTCTGTGGGTTTTATGTGCCTCAGGACAAGCCTGGCAAATAAATGGAGACGTAAGGGCGAATTCAATCTGATAGACGTTGGGAACAACTTCTATGTTGTTAAATTTCGCAATGTAGAGGATCTCAACCATGTCCTCACCAATGGGCCCATTGGAGAGAGCTACTTAACTATTCAGCGCTGGAAACCAAACTTCATTGCCAAGGATGAGAAACTAAAATGGGTTACATCATTGATTCGAATTCCGAACCTATCGAGAAATTATCAACGAGATGATAACTAGGAAATTGTAGGGCAAAGATCAAATAATACAGTATAATCTCAACACTCAAGAACAATATAAGACGAGATAAGAATTTAGGGTTTGAAGCTTGAACTTGGTATTACTCGAATGGTGGCTGAATGCCTACAAATAAGGCTTTAGCCTTTATTTATAGGTTAACCCTAATAATATCTTTAGGCTGCGTCTAAATGCACACGTTTTTTTTTTTGCTAAATGCACACTTTTCTGTGCGGTAAGAGTTACAGTACAGAACGGTGCGGTAACTGTTAACGCACCCGTTGTTCCAAGGGCAATTTTGGAATTTTTTTGAAAACGTATATTAATCTTGTGCGTTAACTCTTACCGCACAGATCTGTGCGTTAACTCTTACCGCACAGATCTGTGCGTTAAGATTTAACGCACGAGATTAAGGAAAGGTTAACTAAAAAAAATTAAAATTTTGATTAAAAAAATTCCTGTGCGGTAACCTTTACCGCACAGATTTTTTTTTTAATTTTTTAATTTTTTTTTTAATTAATCGCGCAGATTTTTTTTAAAATAAAATACAGTCTCATTGCTCTAGTGGTAAGACATTGTGCATCCTTTGTAAGGTCTCAGGTTCGAGTCTCAACTCCAACACTAAATCTTTTATTTTATTTGTGAAAAAATAAATAAAAGAAGAGGGTGAGAAGGATTGAACTTGAGACCTTATGCACAAATATTTGGTCCCATATAATTATTGAATTAATTATAATAATAAATTCAAAAAAAAATATTATTCAAATAATCAGATGTTTAATATTTTATTATTATTATTTTAGGCCTTGTTTTAATATATTTATTATTATTTGAATAGTTTTTACTATTTTTCATGTTTTGATAAATCTTTTTATATAAAAATACTATAATTATAAAACAATAAAACCTATATTACTTTTTAAGATAAAAATATTATGATAATCAATATTGTTCTCAATTTAACCTTTCTATAAATTCTAGACTTGGCAAACGACCCAAACGATGTCAGAATGGTTTGAAACTTGGTTTCTATGACTGTTAGAGGTATTTGACCATGTGGGTTACTCTCAACCACCACTTCGTATTTTTCAAGTAACACGTCCTTTGTAATACCAAACATCTCTTACCTCTCTAACTTGTCGATATACATATTGCGACAAGTTAGAGAGTTATCACTAGTTTGGTTTTTACAAAGGAGGTGCTCTTCGAAAAGTTAGAAGTTGTGATTGGAAGTAACCTACATGATCAAATATCTCTAATAGGCATTGAAACCAAGTTTCATTCCATTCCGACATCGTTTAGGCGTTGTTTTGCAAAGTTGGGCTTTAATCCCATTTAAGGTCTTTTAGCGTTTACGCATAATTTCGAGCCTCGTTTTGTGTGAGAGAGACCTTCTTGTGACTTTATATGCATAATAAGACTAAGTTGTATAATTTTTTCAAACATAATAATAAATCGATGTTATTAATCATACCTATTGTGAAAAGATAGAGAGTGGTGACTAGTTTGATGTTTATAAAGAAGGTGTCAGTTGAAAATGAAGAAGTTTTGATTGAGAGTTATCCAGTATGGTCAAATATCTCTAATATGCATTGAAACCAAGTTTCATTTCATTCCTACATCGTTTGAGCGTCGTTTTGCCAAATTGGGCCTTAAGCCCATTTAAGGCCTTTTAAGGCCTTTTAGCGTTTACGTATAGTTTAGAGCCTCGTTTTGTTTGGGCGAGACCTTATTGGTACTTTATATGCCTAATAAGACTAAGTTGTATAATTTTGTCAAAAATAATAATCATCAATGTTGTAGACCATACGTATTGCGACAAGTTAGACAGTTATCACTAGTTTGGTATTTACAAAGGAGGTGCTACTTGAAAAGTTAGAAGTTGTGATTGGAAGTTACTCACATGGTAAAATATCTCTAATAGGCATTGAAATCAAGTTTCATTCCATTCCGACATCGTTTGGGCGTCGTTTTGTGAAATTGGGCCTTAAGCCCATTTAAGGCCTTTTAAGGCCTTTTAGCGTTTACGTATAGTTTAGAGCCTCGTTTTGTTTGGGCGAGACCTTATTGGTACTTTATATGCCTAATAAGACTAAGTTGTATAATTTTGTCAAAAATAATAATCATCAATGTTGTAGACCATACATATTGCGACAAGTTAGAGAGTTATCACTAGTTTGGTATTTACAAAGGAGGTGCTACTTGAAAAGTTAGAAGTTGTGATTGGAAGTTACTCACATGGTAAAATATCTCTAATAGGCATTGAAATCAAGTTTCATTCCATTCCGACATCGTTTGGGCGTCGTTTTGTGAAATTGGGCCTTAAGCCCATTTAAGGCCTTTTAAGGCCTTTTAGCGTTTACGTATAGTTTAGAGCCTCGTTTTGTTTGGGCAAGACCTTATTGGTACTTTAAATTCCTAATAAGACTAAATTGTATAATTTTGTCAACAATAATAATCATCAATGTTGCAGACCATACATATTGCGACAAGTTAGAGAGTTATCACTAGTTTGGTATTTACAAAGGAGGTGCTATTTGAAAAGTTAGAAGTTGTGATTGGAAGTTACCCACATGGTCAAATATCTCTAATAGGCATTGAAATCAAGTTTCATTCCATTCCGACATTGTTTGGGCGTCGTTTTGTCAAATTGGGCCTTAAGCCCATTTAAGGACTTTTAAGGCCTTTTAGCGTTTACGTATAATTTCGAGCCTCGTTTTGTTTGAGCGAGACCTTATTGGTACTTTATATGCCTAATAAGACTAAGTTTTATAATTTTGTCAACAATAATCATCATCAATGTTGTAGACCATACATATTGCGACAAGTTAGAGAGTTATCACTAGTTTGATATTTATAAAGGAGATGCTATTTGAAAAGTTAGAAGTTGTGATTGGAAGTTACCCACATGGTCAAATATCTCTAATAGGCATTGAAATCAAGTGTCATTCCATTCCGACATCGTCTGGGCGTCGTTTTGTCAAATTGGGCCTTAAGCCCATTTAAGGCCTTTTAGCGTTTACGTATAGTTTCGAGTCTCGTTTTCTTTGAACGAGACCTTATTGGTACTTTATATGCCTAATTAGACTATGTTTTATAATTTTGTCAACAATAATAATCATCAATGTTGTAGACCATACATATTGCGACAAGTTAGAGAGTTATCACTAGTTTGATATTTATAAAGGAGATGCTATTTGAAAAGTTAGATGTTGTGATTGCAAGTTACCCACATGTTCAAATATCACTAATAGGCATTGAAATCAAGTTTCATTCCATTCCGACATCGTTTGAGCGTCGTTTTGTCAAATTAGGCCTTAAGCCCATTTAAGGCCTTTTAAGGCCTTTTAGCGTTTACGTATAGTTTCGAGCCTCGTTTTGTTTGAGCGAGACCTTATTGGTACTTTATATGCCTAATAAGACTAAGTTTTATAATTTTGTCAACAATAATCATCATCGATGTTGTAGACCATACATATTGCGACAAGTTAGAGAGTTATCACTAGTTTGATATTTATAAAGGAGGTGCTATTTGAAAAGTTAGAAGTTGTAATTGGAAGTTACCCACATGGTCAAATATCTCTAATAGGCATTGAAATCAAGTTTCATTCCATTCCGACATCGTTTGGGCGTCGTTTTGTCAAATTGGGCCTTAAGCCCATTTAAGGTCTTTTAGCGTTTGGGTCGTTTGCCATGTCTAGAATTTATTGAAAGATTAAATTGAGATTAATATTGATTATCATACTTTTTTTATCTTAAAAAGTAATATAAGTTTTATTGTTTTATAATTGTAGTATTTTTATATAAAAAGATTTATCAAAACATGAAAAATAGTAAAAATATTCAAATAATAATATATATTAAAAAGGCTAAATAATAATAATACAAAATATCTGATTATTTGAATAATATTTGTGCATAAGGTCTCAAGTTCAATCCTTCTCACCCTCTTCTTTTATTTATTTTTTCACAAATAAAATAAAAGATTTAGTGTTGGAGTTGAGACTCGAACCCGAGACCTTACAAATGATGCACAAGGCCTTACCACTAGAGCAATGAGACTGAAGCGATAATTATTAGATCTGTGTGGTTATATTTATCGCACAGATATATTTTATTTAAAAAAAATCTGCGCGATTAATTAAAAAAAAATCTGTGCGGTAAAGGTTACCGCACAGGAATTTTTTTAATCAAAATTTTAATTTTTTTAGTTAATCTTTCCTTAATCTCGTGTGTTAAATCTTAACGCACAGATCTGTGCGGTAAGAGTTAACGCACAAGATTAATATACGTTTTCAAAAAAAATCCAAAATTGCCCCTGGAACAACGGGTGCGTTAACAGTTACCGCACCGTTCTGTACTGTAACTCTTACCGCACAGAAAAGTGTGCATTTAGCAAAAAAAACGTGTGCATTTAGACGCATCCTATCTTTAAGGAAACGATATCTTATCTCTTCCTTCTATCTAAATAACGATATAACAAACAAGGTAAAAGATATTCTTTATCGTATCTTTTACCAATTACAAGAATATAATAAAGAATAAGATAAAATACACTCGGCCGACCTAATCTTCAAGGTAAACGAGACATTTGTCACGTCTCGTCATGTCGACGACATCTTCCTTTCCTCTCGTCGCGTCGACGTAGTCCTTATACGCGTAGCTTACCACACGTTCCTTACTCGTCGTAATTTTAGGCACAAACAATACCCCTAAGGCGTCTTACAGGGCTTAACGTCTAGTAGAGCTGGGAGACGCCTTCTTTCTTCATGGAATACGTCTTCATTATACTAGGAATGCGTTGATGATTACGTTACTCAAATTTTTAATATCGTCACAAGGCTTCGATCATCGTTTTTCTTCAATCATTTCCATGTGACAGGCGAGGAGCTTCGCTATCTGCGCCAGCAACGCTCAGTCATAACGACTAGTTTCTTCAACGTCTATAATGTCGTTGGAAACTCCTCCGTGTTTCTCGCGATCTCTTCGGCTGTATAAGGAGAGGATTTTCACTTTCCTCCTACTTCTTTTACAACTCATATATTCTGAACGCTCCTTACTTTCTCGTTTACTTACGCTCAAAAGATCATTTGCTCTTCTTTCTTCAGATTTCTTCTTCACTTATTCTTTAGTTCTCGAAATGGCTTCTTTCTACGTGCCAAAGTACATCTTAAAGGGCTCTGACTGAAAATCTTCAGAGGCGTGCAACGTCGAGAGAATAAGATCCTTAGAGAATCTTGGCCCCGAGATGGAGATTGAGATACCCCCCAAGGGGTGTCTGCCGACGCACACCGCCCGGGATGGATAGTGGTGTATGAATACCCTTTTCTCGCTGGTCATCGGTTTCCCTTCTCGCCGTTGACGAAAGCATTCATGCTTACGCTAGGAGTGGCTGTAGGACAGCTCCTGCCGAGCGTCTGGAGGATCTTTGGCGCTCTAGACGATGTCACGGAGAAGCACGGCGTCGAGATTGCCGTCGACGATCTCGCCTATTCTTTAAACATTCAGACTAGAACGGTCGGGAGAGTAGGTCTTAAATCAAGACCTAAGGCGGCCAAAATTGCCATTGAGGGGAGTCAGGCTGATCGTTACTGGGCCAATTTCTTCTACTTCGTCAACAAGTTGACTCTTGGCGAAGAATGCTCTTGGCTCGTCGAGTGTTGGAATCCTACGAGTGAGTTCACCCTTTCTTTCTTTCGAATCTTTACTATATCTGTCATCAGTCGTCGATGTTTTACTTTGGCTTATACTTTTTTGCAGTCAATGCAAATGCTATCGTGGTGAGGCGAGAAACCAAGAAGGTTATTGACAGGCTTCTCGAGATCCCTGAGAGTGATCGAACTTTCCATGGGCACGACGGGGAAGGCCATCGCATTGCTTCTACGACCCTGACATGTAACGCGTTCATGTTCCTCTATCTTGTTTTCTCTTCTCTTTTGCTTTAAGGGCCTTAACTCCATTTTATTTGTTGTTCTTTAGTATCTGCGGATATTTCTCATGTTCGTAGCGGGGGGAAATCTGCCTCCGCTCTCATCGCGTCGCGGAAAAGGAGTCGTATCGGAGAGGGAACTGCTTCTGAGGTTCCCATCCACATTACGCCTATGATTTTTCTCGTCTCGTCTCCATATCCTTCTTCAATTCGAGCGAAGAAGTCGCGCAAGGGCAAAGAGAAGGTTGATGGGAAATTGGATTTTGACTTCGAGACTATTGACGACTTTCCGGGAGTTATCTCTCGTGTCGTCACATCCGGGAGATCGTTCTTGCCTGCCATGAAGGGTCTTCAAAATCCTCCATCGCTCGATTACTACTTGTCGATGGAGACAGAGGATGTGATTGGAGAGGCTCTTGCTACGCAATGGCAGGTAGGTTGTTCTCACTTTTTGCGCCGAGTTTCTTTACTTTGATTCGATTCTGACCTCTTTATCTTTTCTTTCTTAGGCTCTCAATCTACGTTGTGCATCTGGGGACGCTTCTCCGATTTTGTCGATCGGATGAAAGCTATGGAGGCCAAGCAGTCGGCCGACAAGGTGGAGATCAACGAGCTTAATGCGACAGTTGAGGCGTCGTGTAAGGCGGAGAGTGAGGCTCGAGAAAAGGACACGGCGACGCTCAAACTTCACGATGAGCTTGCTAAGCAAGTCGAAGACTAGAAGGCGAGGATTGCCTCTTTGGAGGACGAGATGGCTAAGGCGGAGAAGAAGCATGCTCAGAACTCAAGGAGGTGAAGCTTTATTGGTCTTGGCTTTCTCGCGTGGAGGTCATTGAGCAGTATGTTGCTGGTCAATATCATGGTTGGGACCCAGTAAAGGAGCGGAGGGAGTTTCAGGAGGCGTTCGTGGAGCTTCCTGAAGGCGTCGAGGAGGGACCTTCGCCCTTGAATCCTCCAGTGAATCCTCACGTCATGGAGGAGGATGCTCCTCACCTTAATGAGGTTGATCCTAACGAAGGCGTCGAAGATGACGAGGATGTTGATGAAGAAGTCGTCGTAGAAGATTCTGAATATGAGGGCGAGGACGAACTTTTGGTTCTTGGATCTTTTATGCATTGAGTATGTCATCGCGTCTAGACATGTTCTTCTCGGCGATAGCGTATTCGTCTATGGGTTGAGCGAGTAACTTTTCTCTTTGGACCGTGTTAACAATATTTCTGTCTTTCTAATTTCTTTACTTCAGAGCTGCTTTTCTTACAGGTAGGTGGTCTCGGACTTGTTTGACGTGTATTCTATATGTTCCTCGGCTTTAGGTGTGCTTGCATGTTTCCTTGAGTGGTCCTACCCCTTTTGGTAGGTTTGGCTTAGGCTCCCCGTAGACTAGGTTAGAGCTACCAAAGACCCTTGTGCTTGTTTTACTTGTTACGTCTTGTAATTTCTTGCGTCGTGCGCGTCGTTCTTCGCGTCAGAGACGTCTTGGGATCTTGCCCTTTATCTGGTTTTGATGTCTTATGTACCCTGCTTCGGCATGTGTATCTTGCTTCGCGTAGGTGTAGAACTTATTTCCTTTTGGCTTGAATTTCCGTGACCTCTTACTCGTATCTCGTAAGCTTTGTCCTTGGCTTTTTGCTCATGCTACTTTATCTTTAGGGTGTAGTTTTCTACCCCTGGTATGGTACTTTGTTCGTAATGAACGCGTTAGAATATTTTACTTACTTGATAAGATAATATGGTCATTGCAGCTGCTTTTGTTACGTTGTCGGCTTACATGAAGGTTGGGTTCAGCATTTCCTCCGAACCCGTAGCGAGTGGTGAACATAGGTGATAAGCGGTATTTTACATAGCGCTACTATAGGTTATTAGCTCATTTTGTATAGGATTATGGAGATGTTATGATGTATTTTGTAATCATGGAGTTTTGGAGAGTTGAGTTACACATGAGATTACAGAAGATGATGCGGAGCATTGAAGCATAAGAAGAGGAGTCGAAGCTGAAGAAGACCACAGGTAGCATTGGAAGCAGCTGAAGACGAAGCCAAGGAAGCCACAGAAGCCAAATCCGCGACCGCGGGTCACAAACCGCGATCGCGGAAAACCTACTGGACCAGCCAAGATCACAGAAGACATTCCGCGACCGCGGGTCCCAAACCGCGATCGCGGAAATCCACCAGAGAAGACTTTCTTCATTTGCCCGATTTAGTATGTTGTGTTAAGTTTTGTAACGTTTTTATAACGTTTTTACCTTCAATTTGTCAGTTGAATTCTGCAGAGATTTATAGGTTTTAGGTGTTGATGATCTTCCATCATCACACACATTCCATTTCCAAGTTTGGAGAGTTTTGTTCAAGAACTTCATGAGTTGCTAAGTCCATTGGTTTCACTTGACTATTATCCACTAACAGATTAACAAGTTGATCATAAACTCCTTTTAATCCTATGTCGAATTACTCATATGATCGTTCTAATCCCTGTTCTAATGTAGTTATTAGTCCAACTAGTCCTTATAACCCTTACTCAACTATAACCTTGAAACTATCAAGATTCAACAATAAAGCAGCTTTAAGTTCAGGAATGGATAGATACATGCAATACCATAGACAACTAGTCAGATACTCGACATGTACTCAATTCTCTTCACAATTGACATTCACAACTAGTTCATGCAAATTGTGTGTGCTACAAACAAGTTTGGTATTTCAACTAGAAATAACCAAACAATAGCAATATGAATGAGATGAAACTACTTATATGGCCAATCTAAATGAGCAAATCTAATTCAATAACAATACACACAAGAGAATAGAGACAATCATAAGAGTAGAACAAAGGAAAGAAATCTTACAACTTAATCAATCTGAAAGCTTCAAATGTCAAGCAAAACCAATGGACTTAGCAACTCATGAAGTTCTTGAACAAAACTCTCAAAACTTGGAAATGGAATGTGTGTGATGATGGAAGATCATCAACACCTAAAACCTATAAATCTCTGCAGAATTCAACTGACAAATTGAAGGTAAAAACGTTACAAAACTTAACACAACATACTAAATCGGGCAAATGAAGAAAGTCTTCTCTGGCGGATTTCCGCGATCGCGGTTTTGGACCCGCGATCGCGGATTTTGTTCTGTAATCTTGGCTTCTTCAGATGGAATTTCCGCGATCGCGGTTTGGGACCCGCGGTCGCGGAATGTCTTCCGTGATCTTGGCTGGTCCAGTAGGTTTTCCGCGATCGCGGTTTGTGACCCGCGGTCGCGGATTTGGCTTCTGTGGCTTCCTTGGCTTCGTCTTCAGCTGCTTCCAATGCTACCTGTGGTCTTCTTCAGCTTCGACTCCTCTTCTTATGCTTCAATACTCCGCATCATCTTCTGTAATCTCATGTGTAACTCAACTCTCCAAAACTCCATGATTACAAAATACATCATAACATCTAGCATAATCCTATACAAAATGAGCTAATAACCTATAGTAGCGCTATGTAAAATACCGCTTATCAAACTCCCCCATACTTAGACTTTGCTCGTCCCCGAGTAAGATAAATGAAACTTACCCTTACCATCAGCACACAAAGATCTCAAGAAGTATAGAAAAAGAATGAACTACAAATTACCAACACACTTCACCTCCAAACACCATAGTGAGTACAAAAGATAAATCTAATCCTAGCTCCTATCTAGCACCTTATTCCTCCATAGTGGCCTACCCTTTCCTCCTTATATCACCACTTCTTATGACCCCTCGCCAGCAACAACAAATGGTCCTAAGACACTCATTTCACTCATTCTGCCTAGGCGCCCCAAAGGGTTTTCACCTAGCCACTCATTTCATTTTGCTAGATAACTCACCAATGACTCACATCTCTCAAGTCCACTTTTGCCTCAACCTATTGCCGACTAGACTACCTGCTTATTGCATGGAACCGCCCTTTCGGGTTTTCAGCCCATCCCAGGATTTTTTCTGTTATTTTGTCCTAAGACACTCATTTCACTCATTTTTGTGGCTTTTTCTGTTTTTTTTTAAAAAAAAAGAAAGAAATACAAACTGAATTCAAATAACCGAATGAAAACTACTCTAAAGATAAGCAGTAAACTAAATCCCTCTCCTCCATACTTGAAGTACACAATGTCCTCAGTGTGAAAGACATAGAAAATAAATGAGGAAGAGAAAGGAGTAGCTCACTGATCCGGGTTACCCGGTGGTGGAAGATCGGGGTTCTGATGGAACCAAGAACGACGAACTTCCTCTCTCCAGCCCTGAAATTCCAGCTGCATCCCACTTATCGACTGCTGCAAACCGCGCATATCAGCAGCATAAGACGACCTGAAGGAGTCAAACTCAGAGTAGAACTGAGTGTAACTCTGCTGCATCCCCTGCATCTGATCAAAAAACCTCTGCTCCCAGGGGATACTGGAGCTATCAGCAACTCCACTAGACGACCCGACGCCAAACTGTGCCTGAGCATCAGGCATCATCTCATCATCATCATCATCATCATCAGCGTCATCAGCAGCCATAACCGGCTCTCGAATGGTAATCCCACCCCGTGCACGACGTCTAGCAGGGGCACGAGGTGCAGCGGGAACAGGCGCCAGCCGGAAAGTCTCAGCAGGACCGTAGACAAAAGGATGAGGCATGGCGATCTCAGGCTCACCAACCCATACCCATGCGTTAGGACTACCCCGCAACAGATGGACAGTGGACCGGAGGAACCGCAGATCATACTCAAAAGGCCCTACAGAAGGGTCAGGACTACCCTCCACATCAAGATCTTCAAAGTCGTCAACGACCGCCTGCACAATCAAAGTGATCATGCCTCCCAAAGCAATCTTTCCCTTGGCTTTGTTCCGGGCGGCTTTGCAAGAAGCAACAAAGAGCCAAACCCAATCGGGGGTAAGCTCACACTCCGACATGAGACTATAGAGATACTTTAGCACATAAGCAGGAACCTTGTTGAGCTCAGTCATGCCAAAGAAGGCCATGGCTAACACCTTGTGTGTCAGCCTGAGACAAGGATGAGAGAGCTGATAATTGTAATCGTTCCCATTAGCATCTCTCGGAACACCTGTCCAAGTTTGCCACATATAAATGTGGCAATCACCCATACCTTCCTCATAGTTATCCGAGGGACCACGTGTGATCCCCAAGATATCTCTCAGCTGCTCGGCAGAAACAGTATATTGCTGCCTCTTGTAGATGAAAGTAATAGCAGCAATTGTATCATCTTGGGTCCTCGTCTTCAAGGTGGAAACAAACTGACGGGACAAGTCCACGTGGGAGGGCGCGGAAAGTGCCATGAACTTGCCCAACCCAACATGGTCGAGCATAGCTTGAGTACATTCTGCCATACCCAAATCCTCAAGGGTAGGGACATGGAAGAACCGAGTCGCAAGTGACTTCTTGCCCTTAAGAGTGGCAGCATACGACTTCACCTGCTTTTGCCCCTCAGCATCATTCTTATGAGAGCGCGACATTTTTCAACCGAGCAAACAACAAATTTCACAAGCCAACAACAACAAACCACACAAGCAAAGGCCAAACAATCACCAACCACAACAAGAGTTTTCAACAGCAGCAAAGCACAATAGCTCTCCCCGAGGCAAAACAAGCAACAAACAATAATCCGGGGCCGAGAAGAGAGACTTACAGAACTTGAGCAAGGAGCCGGATAGAAGATAATCCGCGATCGCGGGTAGATTTCCGCGGTCGCGGAAATCTAGGTCAAGTTGTTGGTCTTCTGACGCCAAATCCGCGGTCGCGGGTCGAATTCCGCGGTCGCCGAAATCGAGACGATGGCGGATCTGAGCACGACGAACAGGAGCCGGTGCGAAGTGGGTCCGGTGGCGAGGAGATGGCTCCGTCGAGTCGTAGGGTTGACGGCGAGAGGAGTTTGAAGGAGGGAGTGGGTGAGTTTGTGGTGGTGGGTCGACGGCGAGAGGGTTTCCGGCGAGGGAGTGAAGGTGATGGGAGATTTGGTTGAAGATGAGATTGAGGGGCTGCGGGAGATTTGGTGGGAGAGATGGGAGATTTGGTTGAAGATGAGATTGAGGCTGCGGGAGATGGAGATGGAGATAGAGATAAAAGAGAATGGGTTAGGGTAGGTGGGAGATTGAAGATAGAAGAGAATTTGGGGTGAGATGAGAAATTGGAGAGAATGAGAGATTTTGAGGAAAAATTGGTGAGATGGAGAGAAATTGAGATGTGGGGTTTGGTGGCGGAGAAATTGAGAGGAAAATGGGAGAAATTGGGGAGATGTTGGGTTTTTTTGAATTTTTTTTTTTTTTCAAAACACGAAAGGGAACAACCGTCAATTCCTTTAGTAACAGTGGGACGTTGGGCGTCTAAATAATACCGACAATTCCCGTGCTTTATTCCTACAGGTTAGTAAACAAAAGAAAACAAAACAAGCAAAAAGAAATAAAATAAAATAAAGTCGAAAAGAAATACCTTGGGTTGCCTCCCAAGCAACGCCTTGGTTAGAGTCGTGGCTCGACTTGAAACTACATTCTCAATTTTCAACACTTGGCTCTTCTAGAGCCATCTCATCCAAAGATTCCTTGGTGAACCCTTCATGGTAAGGTTTTAACCTTTGACCATTCACCTTGAAAACATTGTGGTTGTCTTTGTCAAACAACTCCACGACGCTATGAGGAAAGACGCGAGCTACAACATAGGGTCCATTCCACCGGGATCTCAGCTTCCCAGGGAAAAGTTGAAGGAGGGAAAAGTTGAAGGCGAGACTGATATAGCAAGACTTTATCTCCCACTTTGAAGTCTTTTCTCAATATATTCTTGTCATGCCAAGCCTTCGTCTTCTCCTTGTAGATCACAGCATTTTCATACGCATCCCGGCGTATCTCTTCCAACTCTTGGATTTGCAATTTTCTGAACTCACCTACAGCATCCATCTCCATGTTGCACTTCTGCACCGCCCACCATGCTTTGTGTTCCAGCTCCACTGGAAGGTGGCAAGCTTTGCCGAAAACAAGTCGAAAAGGAGACATACCAATAGGCGTCTTGTAGGCGGTTCTATACGCCCAAAGTGCATCATCCAATCTCAGGCTCCAATCCTTCCTATTCGGAGCAACCGTCTTCTCAAGGATCCCCTTGATCTGCCTATTGGACACTTCAGCTTGTCCATTGGATTGGGGGTGGTAAGCGGTAGAGACCCGTTGAGTGACATGATACTTCTTCAAAAGCGCACTCACCGTTTTGTTACAAAAGTGAGTTCCTTGGTCACTAATGAGAGCCCCGGATGATCCGATGGATGCAGATAGTATGGTGATGTTGAAGACAACGTTGCATCGGTGGTTTCATTGTTAACCATGATTGTTGAACAGCAAAACGAGATCGAAAACGATCTGACAGAGGATCGCAAACGATCGGAAAAAAAAATTGACTGTGGAGGCGATGAAACGGAGGGGGACTGGTTTTGTGTTTTAGGGTTAAGTTCTTGGTTTGCTCCAGGGACTGCTCACTACTCAGAAGCTCACAAAATTAAGAAATTAATTATTGAAGTGGATGCATCTGATGTTATTGGTGCTATGCATCCGCACTCGATCCCTCCGACTCGCCACAAGCATATTGTTGAATCTTGTGGCTAATCCAGGCTGGGAGGTGAATCTTCGCCTCGTCTCCAGAAGTGCTAATGCCTGCGCTGATTGGCTCGCTCGCTACAGTGGAAGTTGCTCTACTAATTTTATTCTTTTTTATTTCCCCCCCGATGGTCTTATCACTGCCATGGAGGTTGATGTTTTTATGCAAAGTGTATTCATGTCAAAGCAAACATTTGTTCATTTGTAAATAATTAATGTCACATGTTTGGAGAAATAGAAGGCAACTTGTTATCCATATTACACTTATTTTCAGTAATTTACCTTGTTCCATAACAATATCGTTTTTAAAGGATTACAATCAGACGAAAGTGTTTCATACAACAACCTCCAAAAACAAACTACAACGAATACACAAACACATAACCAAATCAATTTAAGCAATTCCAAAACCAATCTAACCAATTCCATGTAATTTAAAGTGAGAAATACATATAAGGAGCGTGTGGAAGAGAGCACAAGAATGAAGCGAGAGCAGAGAAGAGAGGAAGAGCCATGAAATTATGTTAGGAGAACGCATATAAGGAGCGTGTGGATTCACGCCCTAATCTTGAACGACTGAGATTAAAACATAGAAGAAAGAGATCAACGACTCAGGTTCCCATCCTCATTCGTTTCCTAATACATTGTCCTCATGTTATCATTTTCCATAGGGTAATGCTATATATTATATAGTTTTAAATATGTTCAAATCAATTTATATAAATTTGTTAAAAACTGACTTATGATAATTTGATCAAATAAGATCTTTGTATACAAACTCATTTATATTTTTTGTTTATTATATACAAAATTTTAAGCTTAATTATGTAGCAATATCATTTCAAGTTATCAACTTATTTTTCAGATAAAATATACTCCCTTCGTCCCACTATATAAACTCTATTTGACCTCGGTGCGGTTGTTGATGCGCGTTTTGTTTAGTTGATATCTCTAATTGCTTATTAGTGAAAAATATAAAAATTTGATATTGTTACCGCAATCATTGAGACGAATCAAATAAGACCCCATATGACCATATTTTTTGTTATATATTGGAAGAAATCAAGAAGATTCCCTCAAATTGTGAATAGTGTTGAAAAAGAAAATGAGGCTTATATAAGGGAATTTTTTTCTGAAATGGGCATTTTTTGGAATAAATTCTCGTTATAGGCATAGTTTAAAACAAATTCCCAACATAGGAACTTTTATCAGGTTCAAAAATTTGCAATGAAGGAGAGGCGCTGTTTTGGACAACGCCTCACCCCCGAAGCAAGTTTATTTAACAAAAAAGTAAACCTTCGTATGGACAGCGCCTCATAAGAAGAGCAGAAAAAAAATGGGTTGAAAGACTTAGTCGTGGACAACGTCTTATGTATTGTTTTTTTTTAACATTCACGCGCGAGTTGGGGGACTCGTCAGGGCTCGTTCGGAATCGGAATCAAGTAAAAGACATATCTGATAAAATTTGAGATCTATACGGACCCAACGAAACTGGTCTCGTTCGATTCTGATTCCGAACGATTCCAAACGAGCCACCCAAACCCGCGTAAGTCTCGTGCGTACCGATCCCGCTTGCTTTCCGATTCGGATGGCTCGTTTGAGATCGTTCGGAACCAGAATTGAGCGAGACTAGTTTCGTTGGGTCCGTATCGATCTCATCTTTTACCAAATATATCATTCACTTGATTGCGATTCCGAACGAGCCCTGACGAATCCCCTGAAATCTATTGAAGGGCAAACAAATTACTCTAACACAAGCTGAGACTTGACATAGAAAATTGCATTCTGAAATGCAACTGTGTTGATCGTATTTCCATCCCCAACAACACCAAATTCTGAGATGGAAACGCTATGAGGTCGCTCTTTGAATGACTTTTTGAAATTGGCAATTGTCTAACAGCATCCACAATGGAGATCCCATGAGTTTCTTAAAGTTAAAAAATAAAAGAGAATTAAAATAAGTGGCAGGAAATGACAAGAGAAACCCTCATAGTAGTTTCTCTACTAAGAAACTCATTTCTCTACAAATGGAGTTTCTTATGCTGATGTGGCGGAGAGATAAAGCTTTGAGAAACTCAAATTGAGTTTCTCCATTGTGAATGCTCTAGGACTTCTACTTGTTTGAACTCACTCACACCAAGCCACTGTGACCACCAAAAGAAGTGCCACCTGAAAACCCTTTAAACAAGTCAAAAACTAGGCAGAAGGGAGCAAAGTATCTTCAAGACACATGAGCATTAACCATAAGGCACATGTGAGAAATTTACAGATTGATGAAAACAGGGAAGAAACACATAGTTTTGAGAAAATCTACCTAACTACAATATAAGGGAGAAGCCAAGTCTATAAAATATTATGCCAACTCAGCGCCATGTCACCATTTTTTTTAAATGAAATAATTATTTAATCAGATTTTTAAATAAAAAACTATTTTTCCACACAATCTTCCACCTCCTCTTCCTCCATGATCTCCTACAAATATGCAAATCAAGCCATAGATTCAAAAACTATGGTCATTTATACACCATGTTTAGGAGGAGCATACAGTAAGGATCATACAATAAACTTTGGTCATTTCTAAGGGTTACCATTTTAGTGATTAGGTGTTGTCATTTTAGTGATATTTTTTTGTAATGATTTTATCCATTTACTTGTAGGGGTAGTTTCTTATTTAAGTATGTTTATCCTATGCCCTAGGTTAGAAAAACCGATCATTGAACGTAAAAGTTCAAACTTCAGAGAGTATGAGGTAGAATGATTATGCGACCAGTATTATTTTGTTGGTAGTCTGATCATTATTTTATGCTTAGATAAGACTATCTAATTGAGTTTTGGTTGACTATATGTTAGGTTGGTGTACATTTTATATTGGAGGTTGACCATTCAGTGTTTTTCACTTTTTTTTTACATATATATTACAATGAAAATATGTATTAACATTTTTATTATTATTTATCTTTCATTAATATAACTATAACTTAATTATTATTTTAACAATATTTATATAAAAATGATAAGCATTTTATAAACATTAATGTTGATTTATAATCTCGTGATAATCACGGGGCCTACACTAGTTCGGCAAGTTTAGATTAACAACCATACACAAATACCTTTTTCAGCGTAGCGACTAAATGCATAGTTGTGGAACAAATTTCCACAATTTTATCTTACCTACATTGATCAAAACAACATCTGAAAAAATCATCTGCAAATACTTAGATGATAAAGATGAACCAAATTCGAGACTTTAATGATGATACTAATAGTACATGTAAGGATTTTGACAATGTTTTGAGCAGCGAAAGAAAAATAACATTGTAATCCACTTTGGCATGCATAAACTGAACTCAGACTACCATTTTTTTTGAAAAATTTTCTTCATTAGAATGGAGGTGGGAATATACATCACTTACAGCACAAAGGCACCGAAACTAGTCACACCAAAAGGGCAGCCAACAAGGCTCCAAGCAAGGCAAAAGCAAAGCTCCAACACAAAAAGGAGTAAAGAGGAGCAATCAAAAGCCTAAACACAAAAAAAGAAGTGACTAACTAAGGTGCCAAGACATTCCTCCATGGGTTAGTATCATTAATATTAATGTTGACCGAATTCTTCATGTCTGCAATGATCCAGCTAGCGCACTCAGCGGGGGAAGTAGAAGTACCTTGATGGAGTTTCGTGTTCCTACTTTTCCAAGTGTAGTAGACGAAGAAGGGGAGACATGATTTAATGAGTTTGTCAATGGGACGACGACCTCTGTTTCTGATGTTGAGCCAAGTAGTCCAGTTGGCCAGAGAATCAAACCGGACGCTAATACGGAGCATTTGAAAAAACAGATTGAGGACAACTTTAGTGTAAGAACACTTAATCCAAAGATGCTCTTCCGTTTCGTTGTCTATGTTGCAAAGAATACAAGTGTTGGATTGACGAATGCCCCAACAATGAAGTTTATCAAGGGTAGTGAGACGACGGTGGGTAGCGAGCCAGGTGATGAAGTTGCTCCGAGGAGAGCTATAGCCTCCCCAAATGCAAGAGAAAGAGCTGTTGGCGGGCTGCAGAGGTCTGAACAGGAAGTAAATCTCAGCAGTAGCAAATTTGTTGTTAGCCCGCATTAACATGTTAGCCAACTGAGTATGGGAGAGGAGAGCAAGGAGCTCATTTCTGACTTTCAGAGTAGTTTTCCAGTTCCAGTTGTCACTTTCTTTGATAGGAACCGTCCAGATGGAGTGAATATTGAGTTTGTAAGCATGAATCCACTCAAGCCAAATGCTCGTTCTATCATGGACAATTTTGAAAATTGATCGGGTGAGACAATGCCTTATTCCAGGAGAGAAGCTCCTTGAAGCCTAATCCACCACTCTCCTTAGGAATACAAACAGTATCCCAGGAAATCAAATGTTTTTTGCTGAATTCTTTCCCGGACCAAAGAAAGTTGGGAAGAACACTTCCAATTTTATGGAGAACAGAGCTGAGAATAAGGAAATAATTGCACCAATAAGTGTTCATGCTGAAGAGAATGCTCTTGATAAGCACAAGTATGCCAGCATAAGAGAGACATCTTGAAGACCATGACTGTATTCGACCAATGATTTTGTTGATCAGGCCAGAAAAATGACAAACTTTCAGCTTCCTCGAGCTCATAGGGAGCCCCAAATACTTCATCGGGAGAGCCCCGATCGGGATGTTAATTAAAGAGGGAGGCCAGTTGAGATTGCTCAATTTCAGAGAGCCCTCTGAAATAGATGTTGGATTTGTTGTCATTGTGTCTAAGCCCTGAAATATCACCAAAAAGATCCAAAGCATCACTCAGACTACCAATTGAATGTTTCAAAAGTTGATTTCTTTGTGAAATTAAGTTTAATACATACTGACTTGAAAGTATAGCCCCAACTTATCAATTCACTGCAACTGTGTATTCGTGAGGACTCGTTCTGAATCAGAATCGAGTGAATGACATATCTGGTAAAAGTTGAGATCGATACGGACCCAACTAAACTGATGTCGCTCGATTAAGATTCAGAACGATCCTAGACGAGCCATCCGAATCGGAAACGAAGCGGGATCAGTACGCACGAGACTTACGTGGGTTCGGGTGGCTCATTTGGAATCGTTCGGAATCCAAATCGAGCGAGACCAATTTCGTTGGGTCCGTATCGATCTCAACTTTTACCAGATTTGTCTTTCACTCAATTTCGATTCCAAACAAGCCCTGAGGAGTCCCCCAACTCGCCCGTGAATTTTAAAAGAAATCAAAAAATCAAAAAAAATAACAAGACATAAATACGCATGGACAACGTATTTCAACCCAATTTTTTCTGCCCTTTACGAAGGTTTACTTTAAAAAAATAGAATAATACCTCTCCTTCGTTGCAAATTACCGAACCCGATAAAAGTGTATATGTTAGAAATTTGTTTTAATCTACTACTATAACTAGAATTTACTCCAAAAAATTGCCCATTACAAAAAAAAATCTATATAAGGGGCAGAAAGTACATACTATGGAGCAGAAGTGGGAAAAGAATAGAGAGGGAGAAGGTAGCAGAATGGAAAAGAAGAAGAATGAATACAAGAAAGGGCTCTGGACATCAGAAGAAGACAAAGTCCTCATTGATTATGCGAAGATTCATGGAGAAGGCCATTGGAATAGCATTTCTAAGAAAACAGGTACTCTCTACTCAGAAACCCAACATTACCGGCCATTATCCTAAAATCTGTCTTGTTCTTTTTCATCTTCTTGTTTTAACCTCATTGATCGATTGTCCCACTTCATAAGATTTGCTTACACACGTTGATGGCATGGGTTCTGCAGGCTTAAACAGGTGCGGGAAGAGTTGCAGGCTGAGGTGGATGAACTACTTGAACCCTGGTATCAGGAGAGGTCATTTCACTGATGAAGAGCTAGATCTTATCCTTCGGCTCCACACACTCCTTGGAAACAGGTACTTTTAACCCTAATTTCCCAATGTATCACTCAGTTTGTTCAAGTTGTATGCCCAATGGTAAAGGACTAATTTTTTCCAGTTAAGTCAAAATCTTAGGTTATAACTTCACTTGCCCACATCACAAATACACTGAAATTGCTCATTTAAAGTAATTGGTCACTGATATCAAGTGTGACATTTTAGTGAAGGTGGTCATTGATAGCTGGGAGGATACCGGGAAGAACAGATAATCAAATAAAGAATTATTGGAACACTCATCTGAGCAAGAAATTTGGGAGTAAGAAGGAAACTAGAAGAAGGATTGCTGGTGGAGTTACAGTTACAAAAAACCAAGATAGCTCTTCAGCTGTCAATTCTGAAGCCAAGAATAGCAGTTTTAGTTGTGAATTTGATTCAACTTCAGTCCATTCTGATTCACAACCACATAATTTATCTTCCGGAATCACCTTAAATTTTCCTGATCAAGCAGCATCAGACAGAGATCCAGCAAGGGCTGTTATGATCTCTGAAGGGTATGTGACAAACTCATCTTTGTGGGTATCAGAGTATGATGGATTGATAACTGAGATCAGTGGAGAAAATTCTGGCTGTTTTATGGATCTCATTTGTGGAAACTCTTTTAACCTTGATTGGAGTCCTTTGTGAGGTTGTTTCTCCTTTGTTTTTCGGTTTTGATGTTTCATTATCACACCAGTTTACACTGATGAAGCTTGATTTGATTATTCTGCTCCATGAATAGCAGTTTTTCTTGAGTAAATCTAGTATCCTACTCTCATGTAGCAGAATAAGGAGATTTCTGTGGAATTCAAATGTGCCTTTTGCAATATTTGCTAGGAAGACAAGTACAAAGACACGTTACATATATCATTTCTTGGAGTGGCACTCAGAAATTAAGAGGTAAAAAACAATGAGGTGTGGTGCATGTTAGAGAACAAGCAAATCCCTCATGTAGAAGAGAAGAGCCATACATACATATATATAGATAGATACATTTGGTTATGCAGAGACGGAAGGAGAAAGGCCAAATTCAAGGCTCCATAGCTCAAAGGATCCCTTGACAAAGTCATAGTGTGCTCCTTTGAGAGACAAAGTCTTGTTCACTAGACCATCTCTCACAAATGGGTATGTCAACAAGTTTCCAAGGGACACATTCACTGCCTCCTGCATTATTTACAGGAAAAAAGAGGTAATGTCAGATAATTGAAGTAGCTAGCTATAGAATTTGAGGATGAAGATGTAGAGGTTACCTTCTCACAATGGTAGCATTGTTCAGAAAATTCGGATTTGTCATGTTCAGCCTTCACCTTGGCCTTAGCAGGCAAGCAAATCTTAACCCAGTCTTCAATGAAGTCACTGTTGTATAAATTGCAACACAAACACAGTCACACACTAAAAATTTCATGTGGAATAATTATTGTGATGATATGGATATGTAGGAAGTAGATATTTACGTGGATTCCTTGAGATCTTCTGGGATGGACATAAGCCCCTTGATTCCTCCACAAGCACTGTGTCCAATCACAACAATGTTCTGCACCTATAAGATTATAATTGCATACACAATACTGTTTGGTTAGGAAATGTTGGAACCTAGAGTTTAGAAACCATATGTTATATATATATGCACCTTGAGATGTATGACTGCGTACTCAACAGCAGCTCCTACACCAGAGTACCTAGTCTGTCCAATACCAAAAACACAGCCCAGTCTTTTATTCAAGAATTCATTACAGAATTAGTTGATGATGTTCAAGGAGTGAAGTAAAGAAATTAACCTTGTCAAAGGGAGGAACCATGTTAGCAATGTTGCGAACAACAAAAGCCTCTCCGGGCTGGAAATCAAGAACGTGCGAGGGGCAGACACGCGAGTCTGAGCAAGCAAACACCATAAACTGCACATATATATATATGTATGGAAATGTTACTGATCAAACAACGTACCCATCTTTTCAGCATAATGAATCCCTTTAGTTGAGTAATTACCTTGGGGCTTTGGCCTTTGGAAAGTTCGCCATACAAATCTGGATTCTTCCTGCATTAATCGACTTATTAAGTACTGAATCCTCTTCTGATGGATCATATGATAAATAAATTAATTAATTAGCTTACTCATATTTCTCTTTCTTGAAGTGGATAAATCCGGTGTTAATCCTCTCAACTGCCTCGGATGAGACGCTGGTGTTACCTCCAGGAGTCGACAGCTGCGCAGTTATCTGTGACACCTTCAATGCAGCTTCATCCTCTAAATCACCCCTCTCACTGCACAATGTCTCACTTTAATCCTATTAACTAGGAAATAATATAAGTTGTACAAGTGAAGATAAGTAGTTCATACATGAGGAGTTTCTTGAGGGAAGCAATGGCTTCTTCGTAGGCCATGTCGTCCTAGCTTCTTCGATCTAGCAACACATTTTTCAAATTTTAAATTGCGATCAGAGCTATATATATGCATGAATGATCAAATACATTGATTTTTAGTATCTTCAAAAAAAAGGGAAGAATAATAACTGAATATAGCAGAGTACATACAAGTGCAGAAGGAATTGAAGAAGAAAAGGAATGATCGAGGGTGGTTTGTTTGAATGATCGATGCTACATTTTTATAGCTATATTTATCTGCCTCTGTTTCTAATACGTTGTTGAATTTGCAGTTCAGACTCGAGAGGATAATGAAAGTGAAAGTTAAGTGCACCACCACTTCTAATTCTTTTCTTTTTCTTTTTCCTTTTCATTTACTTGCTGCCTTCATCAAATAATCTTGCATGTGTTCTATGTACGTACATTGTATTGTACCCCATACTGCCCTATTTACCCTAATCATATCTCTTCTAGTTCTACTTTAGTTTTCCTTTTTTAACTGGATGCAGAAATGTCATAACGAATGTGAGAAAAAATACAGCAGAAAATCGGAAAAACACAAGAAACAAAGAACACATGGTTCTGATAAAGTTACCTAATTTGTTTAGAGTTTAGCCCCAGCAAGACCCGGTGATAATAAAACAATTCAAATATGCAAAGTGATTAATTTATACAAGAAAATATAGTTGGATTCAACGGATGTCATCGATCCTGCACAAATGTAATCTTAATAATGTCTATATATGTACGCGGTAAACCGTGACTGACTCTGGCTTAAATTTGCTTATGGATCCGTAAATAACTCAACTCGTATGCGTGAAATTAATGTTGATCACAGTCTTGATTATAATATTATTTTTTCTTAATTAGCTATATTCTCTGGTTAGGAATTTAAGGTGGATTGACTAGGTTGGGAGTTAGCTAGGGAACATAATGATGGATGGAGTATATTTTGATGGGAGATGGACACGTTTGTGGACTTGAATTTATGACCACCATATATTATATAGAGGAGGATATGGAGCAGAATGTAGATAATATTATGGCTTTATATATGCGGCTATCGTTGATCTTCGCCTCTTCTGTGATCGCCCTCATCCCACTTCTTATCCTATAACATATCCACCCTTTTCAGTAGTTCATACATATTAATTCAAACAGCTCTTTAATTAATTTCTATATTCTAACTTAACAGCTACATACGTAGCTAGAGAGATTAACAACGATCGACCATACTAATTTTCAACCAGCCTGTCACATAATAGCTAGGTCGAATCATAATATATATAGCAATTAAACAACTTATGATATATCTAACTAACGAATGATTTTTAGCTTAACGAAAAACTTCAAAGTAGAAGATGGAGAATAAGTTTGTATAATTGATTAATTGCTCGAACGTACGGACCTGAAGCCGATGAAGAAGAGGGATCATATGCTCGATCATTGTAGTTTGTAGTGAGTCGATGATCGATCGAAATGAGAGACCAGGTATCTTAACTTAATGCTTAGTGGGGAGCTTTATACACGTCCAACCAATAAATCGAGCGGGATGACAATTAATGTTGTTAGAATGTGCACATCCTTAGACACCCTTTTTTTGTTCTACTAAATCCTCTAATATTAGATCAAATTTATAAATTTATAAATATATTTTATATTTTTAGTATTTTAATATCAATTAAAATATAATATTAGACGCAGTTTACTCCACTTTACTTATATCTTTTCTACCTTACGCTTCCTACATATCCTTCCCATCATTTTCACCTTCTTCGTCTTCCGTCTTCAATCTTCGTCTTTTGCCTCAAATCCTTATAGATATGGAGAGCAACCCGAGCACCGACCAATCGCACCGGCCACCCTCGCTTCCGCCGCGCGGACCTCCAATCCTCATAGTATTTTTATGATGATAAATCCAAATAGACTATTATGTAAATAATGACTTTTTGTAATAGCAAAAATAAGTAATTATACATTGTGTATTCCAATACTAATATCTTATGTTAAAATACAAAGGTCATAAAGTATGTTAAAGGCTATATATTTACTTAAATAAGAACACTTATTCTTTTATTAAAAATTACTCCCTCCGTCCCTTAATATAAGGTTCGTTTGCTTTTTCAACACTATTCACAAACCGAGAGAATCTTCTCGTTTTCTTCCGATATATAGAAATAAATATTAGCATACGAGATATCGTTTGCTTCGTCTCAATGAGTACTTTGACAATATAAAAAAATTAAATTTTTTATCATCGTATATTTAAATATATTAACGATACAAAACGTGTCTCGACAAATGTGTCAAAAGCAAATGGGAAGATCAATAAGGGACGAAGGGAGTAGTACGTCATTATACACATGAAAATAATATCTAATTATATCTAACTATGGAAATATTGGCAAAAGTAAAATCCGTAAAACCCGTACTTCGATACTTCACCTGGTCTATCTATCTCTATATAAAAACTCATGGCTTTGGTGCAGTAATGTCAATTGGGACCGGGCCCAATTCTTAAATTTCGGGCCTGTATTTGTCAATGGGCCTAATTGTGTCGACCGTTTATTCTTCATGCTGATAACGTTTTCCCACAAGCGTTTTACTGTAGGTATTGATGGATGCTGCATTTATGGATTCTTCTCAACTTCTCCCAATTTCTCAACGCCTCTCTTTCTCTTTTCGCATCCTCCCTCTGTCGCTCTGGTTCCTTCTCCTGGCTGTTTCCCTTTCACCTTCACTTCATCTTCCTCTCCTCAGCGTTTCTGGGCGTTACCATTTCCATTTCCCGTTTTCTCGATTGTGCTCATTCTCATCCTCCCCTCTGATTCCCGTTTCCACGACTCCCTTTCGTCCCAAGACGGTGCATCTCTCAGCAAACTTCTCAATCTCTCCTCCAACATCTCTCTGTCGCCAATGGCCCCAACGCCTTTCAGGTTCCTACTCCTCGCCCACAACCAAATTAGGGTTTCACACCCTCCAATTTGTATTCTTATACCTTCCCATTGTAACACAGGATTTCAGTAGATTGATCAGGCAGTCCGAGGATTACTCACAGTATGCCGAGATTCTCTGCCCTCTGCTTCGATCTTTGCAGAGTTATAAACTTGGCCATTTGTTTGATGCTTACAGCGCCTTCGAGAAATCCTCCAAGTAAACCTCTTCGATTTACTTGTGTTTGATCCTTTGCGGGTTTGGGCTTAGTTTAATTCTAATTTGGGATTGCCAAATGCAGTGCCTTTTTACAGGAGTTTCGGAATTGGGAATCAGCTTGGGCTCTTGAGGCTCTTTATGTGGTTGCTTATGAGATTAGGGTTCTTGCTGAAAGGGTATGTAACTGCAAAATCTTGTATTTCAAAAGTTTATTGTCCGCCTTGAATTATTAATGAAGTGCAAGTTTATATATTTAGGTTGATAGAGAGTTGGCATCCAGTGGGAAGACGCCTGAGAAGTTGAAGGGAGCTGGTTCTTTTCTGATGAAGGTGTTTGGTGTTTTAGCAGTATGTTTCTATATCCTCACTTTTCTGCTTCATAAGCTCTGAGCTTTAGTCACCAATGTGCACTGCTATTTTAGTTATGTTCCATTCTTGAAAATGTCAAAGATACAAGTCTGGATATGTCTCAACTTCGGTGCAACAGCGCCTGTATCTGCTGAGCTCTATCTCATTGTTTTTCCTTAAATAACCATGGCTATGAGAAATTTACAAATTTGGGGAATGGGAAATGAAGATAGTATATGTCTATATGAGAATAAGATAGCTACATAGTTCTCATGCGTTTGTTTGACTTCAGCATCTCTAATTTCCTACATCATGAAATAGCAGATTAGTAGTTGATGGGTAGGATTTGTTGAATACAGCTAATAGATAGGCATAGCATGGAATAATCTTTACTCGGTACTTCATTATCTTTCCACCTGTTCTACATGAGTGCATCCTTATAAGATGCTTGATCGGCTGTATATTGTCCAAGTGAATGTACATTCGGGGTGCTAACAAAATTAGATCGGATGGACAGAGGTACAAATGCAATTGAGGTATGTTATCCTAAACCTCTTTTCCTCTTCCCTGTGCTGTTTCCAGGAAAAAATGCTTCGTAGTTTCCTTTTACCGATGTTTCTTTGTTCTTTGCTGCTATTCAACTAGGAAATTATGATATAGGGTATACTTTGCTAAATGTAATTACTATACATAACTTTTCATCATATTCTTCTCAAACAACGCTTTCTCTATAACCTATACATTTTGATTGTTCTGTTTCATCTATTTAAAAGTCAAGGTTCTTGAAGGAAGATCGTATAGACTGCAACAACCATGGGTTGGCATAGTGAATCGCTCCCAGGCAGATATCAATAGAAACGTGGACATGATCGATGCAAGGCGCGGGGAAAAGGAGTATTTTGCAACCAGTCCTGATTATTCACATCTAGCCAGTAAAATGGGGTCTGAGTATCTTGCAAAACTTCTTTCAAAGGTGTGAGCATCTGTATCTTTTCATCTCAAGGGAGTAGAGTTGCAACTATTTCACAAGTCTCTAAACTAAAACCCATCCATTTTGATAGTTCCATTTCATTTGTACCTTTTTATCTAGCCAACAATATGATATGTAGTTGTAAAAATAGTTTTAACTTGTGTGATTGTGTGCACTTTCAGCATTTGGAGTCTGTGATTAGAGCCAAAATACCGAGTATTATTGCATTGATAAACATGAACATTGATGAACTAGAATCAGAATTGGATTGTCTTAGGAGACCAATCTTACATGATGCAGGGGTGAGTATCATTTCATATCCAAGTAAAAGAAATGATATTTCTGCAGTTTATAACTAGAATTTTTATACTCCAGGCCCAGTTGTACACTATCCTGGAACATTGTCGTGCATTTGATAAATTTTTTAAGGAGCATTTGGATGGAGGGTAAAACTTCTTTTATTCCCTCTTCTTCTTTTTTCTTCTGTGGGGTTCCATTATTCTTTTTAACTGATATTAATTTTCAGGCGCCCCGGAGGTGATCGTATCTATGGGGTTTTCGACAACCAGCTTCCTGCAGCTCTGAAAAATCTTCCATTTGATCGTCATCTCTCTATCCAGAATGTCAAGAAAGTGGTTTTAGAAGCTGATGGATACCAACCACATCTCATTGCCCCAGAGCAGGGCTATCGACGTCTAATTGATCGATCCTTAAATTATTTAGGGGACCTGCAGAGGCATTTGTCGATGCTGTAAGTGAAACCAATTCTTCTTGGCTTTAAATTAAATTTAGAGACAGTCTTACTAAATATTTTGAGCGTCTTATTCTTCATGATGGTTGTAGTGGTTTCTTGCAAAAAGTTTTACAGAAGGAAGATCTGGATGTCAAACTACATGCTCTGTCATACTGCTGGTGTGCTGATCTGATTAGATCTTCTTTTTCATCAGGTAATACTATAATTATCGTAACAGCACTCCATAATTCCTTAATATACTTAATTTGTTATTCTAATGCTTTATGTTCCATTGGATTGGAGCAGGTGGATTAGATGTTGCTGCCAATATACACGCAAATGAGTTCACATACAATGAATCTATTTCCACCGGTGAAATTGTGAAGAAAGTAGAGTCTCCACTCGACAAAGTCCAAGCTTACACCAACATTCCTCTCTGTTGTAATGTATATTCTGCTCATTTTTGGATCCTTTGCAGTGGCCATTAATTTTTTCATTGAACCATCTTCAATGTTTTTTATTCCTTTTGACTCAATTGGCATAACCGTTTGAATCTTTGCAGTGTGCCATTAATTTTTTCATTGAACCATCTCATTATGAAGGTGTTTCAACTCCTTCACGGCATCCCTTGCTAAAAACGAAAGTACTGCAATAATTTGGTATCAAGAAAAAGAAGCATTGGAGTAATCAGTTTCCCAAATGTAGTTGTATGTTGGCTCACCATACCATCTTTGAATTCAATTGTTAGCATTTCAAAGCTATGGAACAACAACTACATCAACACCAGTATCCTTGACAAAGCCAACTTCTGGCCTTATGGGATCACTTACTTCCATCACCCAACTGGCCGGTTCTCTGATGGTCGTCTCATATCGGATTTCATTGGTAAGAAATCACATTCAAAAGATTAAGACTCATCTCCTTAATGCAACAGAATAAACTTTTTGTTCTTTGATTGAAATTTGATAGCTGAACGTGCAAATCTTCCATTGATTCTTCCGTATCTTCAACCGGGTAACCATGATTTCTCTAAAGGAGTTAACTTTTCATCTGCTGGAGCTGGAGCTCTTAAGGGAACATTTCAAGTATCAGTATTAAGAAAAATTTCTTCTCTGAGATTCTTGTTTTGAGCTTTTGTCTGAGATTTGATTCTAATGTAGACTGTGCAGGTCATTGATCTTAGGATGCAGCTAAATAATTACAATGAAGTTATTGAAAAGTTGAGATATGAGCTCGGAGGTCAGAAGACTAGGATGATAAAAGTTTGGAAGGAAAAGAAAAACTTTTCCCCTCAATGCTAAAAGCAAACTCTTTGATCATCTCAGTCGCCTTCATGTTAAAAGAACTTCAAATGGCTCTTTGGTTCGAGGCATGGAAAATATTTCTTCATATCCAATAAAAGTGGCCATCACACAAGAACTGGCCAAAGAAATTTAAAAAGTTTTATCATTGATTTGAATTGTGCTTAAAATATGGAAACAAATACAAATGAATATTTTAGATTACGTCGACGGGGACGGATATAAATGAAAATATACATGTTCTATCACTTATGAGATCACCGTGTTTTGGTGTTATTTCTCTCATTTTAGGATGTTGAATCGGAGCTCTAGAGATTTGAGAGAAATATTATTTCTTTTCTTTTTGTGTGTGAACTGATTAAGTATATATAAGTTATAATTTACTATAGTGTTTAAACATGACATATTATATTATCAACATAATAATAAAATCATATATATGATATGCGCATAGGACTCGCGCGTTGCCGTCTTCTAGAGCTCAAGAGACGATGTATGATTCAATTTGTATTAATATGTTTTTTTTTGTAGACTTCCCTGATTTTATCTTGCAGAGTAACTGAATTTCTTGCTTGCACCCGTGATGATTTGATGACAATGTTGATTTATGGACATGAAACATCTACTACAATACTAATATGGATCTTCTATCTCCTTTTACACGTAAGCTTTGTTCAATCCCTATTTTTATCAATATTAACTAAATTGTGTGAAAATTAGAAGGTCACTCTGATGTTCATTCATTATGTATGTTCTGGTCAGAAATTTTCTTCAAACCCAGATAAATTTTTTATTGAGCATGTGGAACATTTTTCAAGTGTGAACCATTTCTCATAAATTAAGTTTTTTTTTAATTGCCAAAGGGACGATTTCAAGACTGAAGTCACACATCTATCCCCAGCACATCGACATCCTTGGGGACACAACCAATGGTTGCATAGTGCTACATATCGAGTGACTTCCACGTCATTAATATGGCTTTTTAGATTAAAAACATATGTATGCATATCCTTCAAGTAAACACGATTCTTTGTTTCCTTCAAAAGAAGTGATCATGTATATTTTCTGTCAATTTCTTAAACAATTATGCTTATAGATTTAGCTTTTTTTTGGCTAAATTGTTGTATTGGAAGGTTCTGAGTTTGATTAGCCACAATCAAATTTTACGACGTCTACTTAACAATATTAACGTCTATTAAATAACATTAAACATCATAAGAAACTCCGTCGCGCGGTTCCGCGTCTAGTATTTCATAATACTTGAATGTGTTTGTGATCCTCCTTTCTATATTATTATGGTGTGGGACCCACAATACTTCTCTCCTCCCTCTCTCTAAACCTTCAACCCTGTATCCTTTCACTTCCTTCTACATTCATCATGTACATAACCACCACCGCTGTTTGATCGGTCACCTCGGCAAGCCCTCTGGCTTTGGCCATGGCCCAGGTAAGATCTCTTTCTCTATACTCCCAAACTTTGACAACCAAGAACACAACCCAGACCAAAATCAAGTTCAAAACATAGTTAACAATAGCTCTCATAATCTCGTTAATAATAGTTATTATGCTCTTATTTCTTCGGTGCTTCGCTCTCAAGGGTTGTCTCTGATAACGAGTTGCCTATATGCTTTTGAGTTTCATCTTCACTGTCGCCATGGTATCCTTAACCATTCTACGGTCATATCTCAAACATGCAAGTGGAATAAGCTCTTGATGAACACAAGTAAGTATATAAACTTATGTTGGTACTATTCCTTTATCTTTCAGCATAAGGTTAAAAGTTCTAATATGCATGATCAGAGGAATATTTTCCCTTACTAGTCTACGGGACCCATGCTTCGCACAGGGTGTCCAAGTTTTGTATGTACAAGAATATGTAGTAGAAATTGAGGTTATATTTAGACTTCGGTAGTTACACGATCAAAATAACAATTATATTTCACATCATCCACAGATAAATACATAATGCATAAACGCGACAAAAACAGTACAAACAAATACATTACAAACATATGCTCATAATGAAGAAATCATGAAAATGGGTGTTTGACGAAAAATAAGAACTAAAAATGAAATGAAATGATAGAGAGAAGACACGCTCGAAATTATTATTTAGTCAATAGTGGTGATATCCAAACTTCTTTCCAGTTTTTCATACAGGCCAAATCAATTAGCCCTTCTAACCTTTTAGTATAAAATGACCTTGGAGTTGTAGTCTATCACATGAAAAAGTGAGTATATATATTTCTTTTGTTGTTCTCAAACTTCGTCAATTATTGATATTGATAAACAACCTAAAGCAATTTGATTATAATTTAAATGTGTTACATCTAGTTGTTCGTATCCACATTGTAAATCTTATATTCGGCTTAATCATCTTTTGTTCAAAAGTATACAACAATTGATTAATATGGTATTCTATACAATGTGAGCTAGCAACTACAAAAGGGCAACTTGGTCGATGAGCAAAAGATTTCCTTTAACAAATTATTGTATAGTAGAAAAACAAAATCTAAAAATGTTATTCTACTCTAATATCCTAATCAAATATGGTCATATAATCATATATTCATGTAATGACTTTACCATAGTCACATTGATGGATTTATGAATAAGCTCCTTTAATATGCCAAGAACCTGTAAACAGAGTAATAACATATGTCACGTAAAGAAACCTTAACCTTAATACTGTTCACCTAGTTTTGAGGTTCAAATTCCCTTAAGCAAAATGTGTTCATAATAATTGAACCTTATTGCAATAGCAGAAAATTTAGTCACATTGTGAAGTCAGGAGGTAATTTTGCAACTGTGTAATTAATTCATCACATACGCAAATCTTATATTAAATGGTATACACCTAGAGATAATACAAAGTTTTAATGGAGAAATTCAAGGATTGGAGTTAACATTTACCTCCTTTGACAGTTTGTGCGTCTTCTTCTCGTAGAGCACCCAAATTTCGAAATTGAGAGAGGAGGCAGATTGAGGAACAACACCATACCTTTCTGGTGCTTTGGAGAGGAGTTTGATAGAACTTTACTTATTTGTCGCCAGCCTTTCAGTAACATACGTATAACAATTACAACATAGCTCACTCACACTAATGATTGTGAGACGTGACTTATTCGAGTGGCCATCTAACGCTAGTTGCGGCTACATGGCATGATTATTTACATTCAACCTTCAGAAAAGTCAAGGCATACCACAGAGATCAAAGTCGGATGGAACTGTTATAAATAATTATATTTGTTGTTGTCTATAAATAATTATTTTTGGACTTTATTATATCAAAAAGATATTAATTTAATTTTTTTTTTTAAATTCTCTCATATGGCAATTTAATGTAAATCGATAAAATTCTAATATTTTTTTAAAAAAAACAACTTATTAATATTTAAACGATTATAATGAAATTAATATATTCTAAATAAAATAAATTATTTGGAAGTACATTAAATATATAAAAAATGGGTGTCTATGGATAAATAAAAATGTAATTAGAATTTTTTTTTATTAAGTAAATATTGAGATATATGATTTTTAATAAACAAAATAACTTCCGACTAAGATAAATCCTGGTTGTTTAAACAGTGCAAGTGGCGCACATCGGACGCGCTTTACCATTGAGCTTGCTCTTAAAAGGAAACATGTGAAAATTCAATATTACCCTTGTGTGATTTTTTGAATCCAAAAGAATTTCAATGGCATAGACCGTAATTCCTGCGGAAAACTAAGTTACATTACAAAGACAAAAACTTATAATGAGATCTCAGCCCTTCAATGATATTTTAAGCATATGTGGCACATTTCTAGCCATTGGATCTTCTATATATTATACCATTGCATTCTAACCTTTATAGTAGTTAGGATACGAATTCAACTTCCAATCATGATGTACCTAGTTTTATGAGGAATTATGTCACCCAACTCTATATCTTGTGTCTTATATTATGTCATGTTCGAGATCCTCCTCTATTATTAATCATATTTGTAGTTGGCTATACCCGAATCTCAACTCTCATTTAAAGGATATGCTTAGTGACGTGCCTAATAACTTTGATCTTCTTAGTGACTTAAGCTTTTATGGAAAAGTGTCATGTAATAATACTTGTTAAAATCATAAATGAGAATGAATGTGGAGCCTTGGATCAAGAGAGATCTAAGAGCCCATATGATGACACGTGGCAACCCTTGTCACCACCGTCGGACCACCGCCGGACCACCTCCGACCACCGCCGGACCATCTTTGGGCCTCGCCGGAATAAAATTGTCACAAAGATGTATAAAATTGTTCACAAATATTACAAAATTATTTATTACTAAATATATGTTCATCACGTTGTTCATAAATGTTCACCACAATGTTCATAAATGTTCATTTGTACATACTCTACTGAATGTTCATCACATTATACCTAAAAGTTCACCAACTGAATGTTCATCACAATCTACTTAAATGTTCACCAATTTTTGATGAAGATCAAGTGTTCATAAATGTTCATCACAATGTTCATAAATGTTCATTTGTACATACTCTACTGAATGTTCATCACATTATACTTAAAACTTCACCAACTGAATGTTCACCTAAATGTCCATCATCTCATACTTCAATGTTCACAAGAATTTAATAAAATGTTCATTAGCCAAAGTTCATTACAATCGACTTAAATGTTCATCACGTTGTTCATAAATGTTCATCAAAATGTTGATAAATGTTCATCATCTCTTACTTAAATGTTCATCAAACATCACTTTAATATAATTTCGAGTAGAAAAACATTTGATCTTCATCAAAAATTACCTAAATGTTCATCATCTCATACTTAAATGTTCATCAAACATCCTTAAATGTTCACAAGCATTTAATAAAATGTTCATTACTCAAAAGTTCATTACAATTAGCTTAAATGTTCATCACGTTGTTCATAAATGTTAATCAAAATGTTTATAAACGTTCATTTTGATATACTCTACTGAATGTTCATCACATTTTAATTACATGTTCACCAACAGAATGTTCATCACATTATAATTAAATGTTCATCACATTATATTTAAATGTTCACAAATTTGAATTAGACTTAAATTTTCATTTATTTTTATACTTTTCATTTATTATTGGACCACCGCCGGACCTTCACCGGACCACGTCGGACCACCGTCGGACCGTCGCTGGACCTCCGTCGGACCGTCGCCGGACCACCGCCGGACCTCCGCCGGACCACGTCGGACCGTCGCTGGACCTCCGTCGGACCGTCGCCTGACCACCGCCGGACCACCTCCGACCACCGCCGGACCATCTTTGGGCCTCGTCGGAATAAAATTGTCACAAAGATGTATAAAATTGTTCACAAATATTACAAAATTATTTATTACTAAATGTTCATCACGTTGTTCATCACAATGTTCATAAATGTTCATTTGTACATACTCTACTGAATGTTCATCACATTATACTTAAAAATTCACCAACTGAATGTTCATCACAATCTACTTAAATGTTCATCACAATGTTCATAAATGTTCAATTGTACATACTCTACTGAATGTTCATCACATTATACTTAAAACTTCACCAACTGAATGTTCACCTAAATGTTCATCATCTCATACTTCAATGTTCACAAGAATTTAATAAAATGTTCATTAGCCAAAGTTCATTACAAACGACTTAAATGTTCATCACGTTGTTCATAAATGTTCATCAAAATGTTGATAAATGTTCATCATCTCTTACTTAAATGTTCATCAAACATCACTTTAATATAATTTCGAGTAGAAAAACACTTGATCTTCATCAAAAATTACCTAAATGTTCATCATCTCATACTTAAATGTTCATCAAACATCTTTAAATGTTCACAAGCATTTAATAAAATGTTCATTACTCAAAAGTTCATTACAATTAGCTTAAATGTTCATCACGTTATTCATAAATGTTCATCAAAATGTTTATAAACGTTCATTTTGATATACTCTACTGAATGTTCATCACATTTTAATTACAAGTTCACCAACAGAATGTTCATCACATTATAATTAAATGTTCATCACATTATATTTAAATGTTTACCAATTTGAATTAGACTTAAATTTTCATTTATTTTTATACCTTTCATTTATTATTGGACCACCGCCGGACCTCCACCGGACCATGTCGGACCACCGTCGGACCGTCGTTGGACCTCCATCGGACCGTCGCCGGACCACCTCCGACCACCGCCGGACCATCTTTGGGCCTCGTCGGAATAAAATTGTCACAAAGATGTATAAAATTGTTCACAAATATTTCAAAATTATTTATTACTAAATGTTCATCACGTTGTTCATAAATGTTCATCACAATGTTCATAAATGTTCATTTGTACATACTCTACTGAATGTTCATCACATTATACTTAAAAGTTCACCAACTGAATGTTCATCACAATCTACTTAAATGTTCACCAATTTTTTATGAAGATCAAGTGTTCATAAATGTTCATCACAATGTTCATAAATGTTCATTTGCACATACTCTACTGAATGTTCATCACATTATACTTAAAAGTTCACCAACTGAATGTTCACCTAAATGTTCATCATCTCATACTTAAATGTTCATCATCTCATACTTCAATGTTCACAAGAATTTAATAAAATGTTCATTAGCCAAAGTTCATTACAATCGACTTAAATGTTCATGACGTTGTTCATAAATGTTCAACAAAATGTTGATAAATGTTCATCATCTCTTACTTAAATGTTCATCAAACATCACTTTAATATAATTTCGAGTAGAAAAACACTTGATCTTCATCAAAAATTACCTAAATGTTCATCATTTCATACTTAAATGTTCATCAAACATCCTTAAATGTTCACAAGCATTTAATAAAATGTTCATTACTCAAAAGTTCATTACAATTAGCTTAATTGTTCATCACGTTGTTCATAAATGTTCATCAAAATGTTTATAAATGTTCATTTTGATGTACTCTACTGAATGTTCATCACATTTTAATTACATGTTCACCAACAGAATGTTCATCACATTATAATTAAATGTTCATCACATTATATTTAAATGTTCACCAATTTGAATTAGACTTAAATTTTCATTTATTTTTATACTTTAACTTTTTCATTTATTATTGGACCACCGTCGGACCTCTACCGGACCACGTTTGACCATCGCCGGACCTCCATCGTTGTCGAACCTCCGCCGGACCGCCGCCAGACCTCCGCCAGACGTCTACCGAACAACCACCGGGTGGTCGCCGGGAAGTCGTCGGGTGGTCGCCGAAAGGCCGCCGGATCATCACAACTACCCATACCACAAGTGGAGGTAGCTAGTTTAATATAGGTCATTGGATATTCTTAGATTCATACTATTCATACTATGACACTTTTTTTAAACTGTTTAGTAGCAATTATTTCATGTATAATCAATGGTTTCATGATCTGTGTAACTTCAAGCCTTTTAATGTTATCAACAATACTATGATCATTAATTCAATTTCTGTGTGCCTCATCAATTGCTATGCTTTTAATGTTAATCATCTGCTTGAACTTTTAAGTGCTAATATTACGGTTACTACCCTCTACTATCAACTTGTTTTCAACCAGATCAATAACAAAATCTTGTTGCCATTATGATGTGTGAGTGGTATACATGTGCCTTTCTACACATTTGATCATTATGCCTATGCCTAGTCTAGATGGTTGCAACTTCTACTCACTCAACAAGACTGTTATGGCATGCAATTTCATTCTCTTTTTTTGCTCTAATTATAATAATGTTACATACAGATATTTTATTTCTTAACCTTGGTTTTGATATTAGGGTGTGTTTGGATAAATAATCATAATGTATTTTAATGCATTATGAAAAAATAATGTATTAAAATTAAAAACTGTGTTTGACTGTATAAAAGTTTAAAATGTATTATTATTGAATATTAAGATGTGTCACATGGGGGATCACGCGCATTGAGGAGGTCTCGCGCTTCCAGGCTGGGAGGATGGAGGGTGCATCGACTCCACGTTAAATTTCCATACTACGGTTAGAAATTGGATTAATCCACTTGCATCACTCATTGTGTGGTTATTACTGATAGCAACAATGAATCATCCTCATCACTCATTGTGTTGAAAGGCATAAACTTTCCCCGTGCGTCAGAGAACACGTTCTTTTAAAGAATTTGTTTTTCATTTTTTTTTACTTTATCAGATATGTTGAAAGGGATTAAACTAAAGCTATAGATGTTGGACCCGGCTAAAAAGGGGCCTAGGCCCATAACGAAAAAGCCCATTATCCTCCCCTTTAGGTCATATATATATGAGTGAACAAGAACATATTCTGGATCTGGGAAAAACGAGCGGGGGGCTGAGATGGAAAAGCAGACAAGAAAGGGGGAAGAGCGAAGGAGCTTCACCTCCAACCTCTGGGTTGGCCCTCAGTTCTTCTCGTGACCATGGAATTCATCCATTCAATCATTTTGAGGTTGATGTGTTAGCTCAGGGTGTTAAGAGGATTCAGAGCCGCTCAGTCATCTTTGACCCGCAACGAGATCCCACACCCGGCGAATTCCCGAGAAGCTCGACCATCGATCCCCGTCCCCCATCTCTGGCGAAGCTCGGTTGGACCTTGATGGTGATTCGTGAGTTATGTCCAGACAGACCTCATCGCATCCATTTCGAGCCCGTCGCCGGCCACCCTCTTCCCCGATTTGATGGAGACATGACTAGACTAGCGAGATGCCCAAGTTGCTTATATGTTCATATCCGTTGTGTATGCCTCGATGAACTAAAGGCGGTAACAATTCACTACCCTTTATAAGCTACAAATCAATCTTCAAATAAATCCCTCTCTGTCCAATATCGATGTGCATATATTGGGGATTCATTATGGTTTGAACATTCTTGCTTGAATTGATAAGTATAGGTGTATGTAGTCAAGTTCCACTACTTCTGAGTTAGTGTGTAGACTAATGGGCGTGATACTTAATTAATTAGCTCTGGTGCATGATTAGTCACTTTTGGATTGGCTCTTCTGGTGGACTTGATGATCAAGTGAAGTTGACCGAATTAGATGATGAATTGCTTGGGTAATCTGGATTTGATTTCCCACTAGAAGATTATACCATTTTATTGTGATTTGAGCCCGTTCAATTACTTGTTCGTATGATATTCATATGCTTGGTATGAAAAGGGCAAACAATATGATCGTTGGTTCTTTGCATGATTTGATGATTAGTAAGTAAGCTGCTCATAAATGTCACTCTTGCGCATTTATTAGCCTGCTTATATGTTGGTTAGTGACTATATTTGGTAGAAGAGGGTGTGAAACCCCTTCTTAGGTAGGTCGTTCGGATACGAAACCTCAAACTTTTACAACTCTTTATACTCGCTAATTTGTCGAATACATCATTTGTATCATTTATGACTTGGGCGTCGGAGTGCCCTTCCCGGAGAGCCCCACCTCCGGGTTTGGCTTTTGCAGGAACCTGGAGACATCTCCTCGTGAAACAAGAGAGTCCTGGAGGTTCGTGAAACTGATCGCAAGAGAGCCTTGAGAGCTTGTGGAAAGAAGAAAAGACTGACTCGGGAATCCGGAGTGTTGCCGGTTTCCCTTCTGTTGGAACGAGGTTCCAACAAATCCGAGTTCCAACAATACATTAATCTTTTATAGTCAAGGATTAAACTAAATCTTTTTTTTAGAATCAAGGCAACCCGAGAAAAAGGACAAAGTTGCTGAATAACAATCAGATGGTTAAAGTTGAGATCTCAAATTCCTGATATAACCATCAAGTATTGACCCATGATTTTGGCCAGCGAGAAGCAATTTAATAATAATAATATTCACGTTTTTAGAAGCTAGGCAATCTGCAACTTTATTTGCCTCACGAAAACAATGATAAAATCTATAATTTGGAGAAGATTTTGTTTTATTACAAATATCTTGAATCATGGTATTAATGTCCCAAGGAATTTTCCAAACATGTTTGATAGAATTAATAACACTAAGATTATCGCTTTCAAAAATAGTGTTTGTTAGATTATACATATGAGCCAGTCTGATAGCGTTGAGGGCAACCAGAGCTTCGGTTTTGAGGATAGATCTTTGGGAGATCTTCTTATTATCTACGAAGATGATCTTGCCATCGGAGTTCCTACATACAAATGCAATGTATGCTTCATTCAACAAATTAACTTATCCATCAAAATTGATTTTGTACCAACCTTCCGGTGGACGAATCCATGTACTATTTTTCCTCAATTTTCTATTCCATGTCATTGTAATCTTCGGACTGTTAGTGTGGAGGCAAGCTGATAGATCAAATGTCGTGGTTGCTAAATCAAAGAAAACCCTAAACACTAACTAGAGTATAGCAAGTAAGTAGAGGTCGAACCCAAGGGAATCAAAACACCAATGACGACTATGCAGTCAAGCGAAATATCAATTAACGAACAAGTAGCAAGTAACCAGGGGGGTTTGATTATACGAAGCACAAAAGTAACAAGTAACAAACAGAGAAACGATTGGTGAGAATAATATGCGAAGGGGTTTCACCTAGCAAGTATCCACACAACAGTCAATCAAGTTGATCATAGATTATCTCAAGTTCTTATCAATCCTAGGGAATGTTCCTATTCCAATCTTTAGTATATCAGCAGGCCAACCGATCCTGATAATACTTACTATTCAACAATCAGGGAAACCTCTCAAGATTAGATGAAATAGCAGCAAAGAGCGCAGAAATCATAAGGATGCATGCAATAACTTACAACCGTCAAGTATTAACATGCAATCAATTCTCTTTCATATAAACAATCAACTACCAGATCATGCAGATATGGATGCTACAATGACCAGGAATTCCACCGTCTATTCCTAGTCTAGCAATAGAAGACTACTAATCAAACTAGGTGATCAATCCCAGCACCTTTCTTGTCTCGAATCTCCACATCAAACTCACTCAACAACAAGATCCATCGAATCAACCTTGGCTTGGCATCCTTCTTCGTCATAAGATAACAAAGCGCTGCATGGTCAGTATAAACAATTACCTTGGTGCCAAGTAGATATTGTCTGATTTTCTCCAAGGCAAACACAATTGCTAGCATCTCCTTCTCAGTGGTGGAGTAGTTCCTTTGTGCTCCATTCAAAGTCATAGAAGCATAATGAATTACATGGGAAGCTCTTGCTTCTTTCTGCCCCAGAACTGCTCCAACAGCATAGTCACTAGCATCACACATGATCTCAAAAGGACGAGACCAATCCGGTGCCTGAATAATTGGTGCACTCGTTAAACGAGTTTTCAACTCATCAAACGCCTTCTTGCACTCGTCATTAAGCTCAAAATCAACTTGCTTCTTCAGCAGATCACATAGAGGTGATGAGGTCTTTGAAAAATCCTTAATAAACCTGCGATAGAAACCTGCATGGCTTAGAAAAGAACGAACTTCCCGCACATTAGTAGGATAAGGCAAAGACTGAATTACATCAATCTTCGCCTTATCGACCTCAATACCCCTAGCTGACACAATATGACCCAACACAATACCTTGCTCAACCATGAAATGACACTTTTCAGAATTAAGAACCAAGTTGGTTTTTAGACATGTTTTAAGCACTAATGTCAAATGGTTTAAGCATGCATCAAAACTATCACCATGGACCGTGAAATCATCCATAAAAACCTCAATGAAAATTTCCACATACTCAGAAAAAATACTCACCATACACCTTTGGAATGTACAGGGTGCGTTACACAACCCAAATGGCATCCTGCGGTATGCAAAAGTACCAAAAGGACATGTAAATGTCGTTTTCTCTTGATCCTCCGAAGCTATGGCAATCTGAAAATAACCTGAGTATCCATCCAAAAAGAAATAGTAAGGGCGACCGGCAAGTCGCTCAATCATTTGATCAATAAATGGAAAAGGAAAGTGATCCTTTCTAGTTACCGCATTCATCTTACGGTAATCTATGCAAACTCGCCAACCTGTTTGTAACCTGGTGGGAACCAACTCTCCTTGTTGATTCTCCACAACTTGAATACCACCCTTCTTGGGAACACACTGTGTAGGACTAACGCATTGACTGTCAGAGATAGGAAAAATCATACCTGCCTGAAGGAGTTTTAGCACCTCCTTCTTCACCACTTCAGTCATTGGTGGATTGAGTCGGCTCTGGGGTTGTCTGGATGGCTTGGGACCCCCTTCTAGAAAAGCTTATGCATACATGTCGAGGGACTAATCCCTTTAATGTCTGCAATGGTCCATCCCAAAGCTACCTTATGCTCTTCAAGCACTGCCACTAACTTCTCTTCTTGCTCCTTGGAAAGATGGCTAGAAATAATGACAGGTAATGTGTCACCTTTTCCAAGAAAAGCATACTTCAAGTGTTTGGGCAGCTCCTTCAATTCAACTTCTGGTGCATGCACAATAGAGGGTAGGAGCTTCTCGCTCGGCACTATTAGTTCCAAGGGGCTATTGCCCAAATGAGTGTAAGGAGGCTTACCTTCAGCATTCAATCGTGCCAAGACTACCTGCATGTTAGTGGATAAAGCCATATATGCATGTGGATCATCCACATCATTCTCAATGATTGATCTCAGCTCATCACAACAAGTAATATCAAACACATCTTGCACAATAGGCTCAATCACATCAATGGAACACAAAGAATGGTCTTTAATGGGGTGTTTCATAGCATCATAAATGTTGTACTCAACCTACCCATCAAATTCCATTGTCAGTGTCCCACTGTTCACATCAATCTTAGTTTGAGCAGTTTTCATAAAAGGCCTACCTAGCAAAATAGTTGTTGCATGCTTGTCATGCTCCATATCCAATACAAAGAAATCAGCAGGAAAAATCAGATCACCAACCATAACAAGAACATCTTCAACCACCCCTTTTGGGTACACATTAGATCTATCAGCAAGTTGAACAACAATTCCTGTTTCATGCAAGGGTCCTAAGCCTAGTGATTCATACAAAGAGTAAGGCAAAACATTGATTGATGCACCTAAATCTAGCATAGCTTTTTCAAATTTAGTTTCACCAATCACACATGGAATGCTAAACATGTCTGGATCACCACATTTCTTAGGCATACGTCTTTGAAACATAGCAGAAACTTGCTCACTAACTTTCAACTTTTGTTTTCCCTTAAGTTTTTGATTCCTTTTAATCGTGCAAATTTCTTTCAAAAACTTAGCAAATCTAGGAATACTCTTGACAAGTTTTAACAAAGGAATGTTTACCTCACACCTACTAAAGGTTTCGAAGATCTCTTTGTCATTCTCCGGTCTTTGAGTCTCCTTCAATGCCTCAGGAAAGGGAGCAACAAGCTTCTGTGAAAACAAGGGAGGGAAATTGGGACGAATGTAGTCGTCTTAGCCTCAGGAGCCTCCCGGCGATCGCCATCAGCATCTAGCGATCGCGGTCTCGAGCAGCCATAAATCCCGTGATCGCTATCTGTAGATGGCGATCGCGGTTTTGTTACGGAGAAATCCGTGGCCTCTGTAATGCAGTCACGATTGCCACTCGGATCTGGCGATCGCGGTCGGTCTTGCGGGGTTTCTGTTTCGGAATCCTGCTTCTGTTTGCCCTTTTCAGCACTAGGGTCATCAATCAATAACTTTCCACTTCTCAGCGTCACAGCACTAACATTTTCTCTCGTGTTCACTATCGTTTGAGATGGCAGCTTTCCCGAATCTCTAGCTTCTAAGTTGCTCACAACTTGAGCAATTTGTCCTATCTATTTCTCAAGATTCTGGATGCTTGATTTCGCCTCAGCGCTTTGTTGCATAACAGTCTGAGCTAAGGACTTAATCATCTCTTCAACAGTCATAGAACTCTGAGGTTTGGGTTGTTGTTGCAAGACTTGAGGGTTTTGAACATTGTTCTGATTATCCCACCTCAAGTTAGGATGATTCCTTGTACCTGGATTATAATGATTAGCATAAGGATCAAATCTAGGCCTAGGTTGCCATCCTCCTGCAGCATTCACCTCAGTAGGATGCCCTGCATCAGTGCATACCCCACAAGCTTTCACTTGTTGTTGACCACTACTTTTCAGCATTAAGGACTTCACCATATCCTTCAACTCATTCATATTAGTTTGAATTCTAGCCGGATCAAGTGAACTTACTGAATGGGAGCGCTGTCTATTACCGAACTGCCTTGAACTCTCAGCCAACTCTTCAAACATTTCAGTAGCTTGAGGTATAGTCAATTTCAGAAAATTACCTCCATAGGATGCGTTTACCATTCTACGATCCTCAACAATCAGGCCACTAAACAAGTACATAAGAAGATCTTGGTCAGTGTAACTATGGAATGGACAGCTTGAGCACAACTTCTTGAATCTCTCATAATACTCATATAGACTCTCAGTTGAGTGTTGTTGAATGGTCGTGATGTCCTTCTTCAAGCTACTCAGTTTTGTAGTTGGGAAGTACTTTTCTAAGAAAACCTTCTTCATCTTATCCCATGTGTCAATACTCCCTAAAGCTTGATAGTAGAGCCAATCATTCACAGCATCTTTCAGAGCAAATCCAAAAGCTCTCAACATGACTTGCTCCTCAGTAACACCTCTAGGCTTCATACTAGAACATATGGCATGGAACTGAGCCAAATGTTTGTTTGGATCCTCACCTGCTAAGCCATGGAAGTGTGGAAGCTCGTGAATTAAACCAGCTTTCAACTCAAAATTCACACCTTCAGCTATCTCAGGAAACCTCACTGCCAAAGGTTGTTGATCTAAGTTCGGTGCAGTGAGTTGCCTCATAGTAGGCAATGGTTGTCCATGTTGCTGGCCGGGTGGAAATCCATCAGCTCCTTGATCACCCATCTCGTTACTTTGGTTCAAAGCTGCTCTTCGGTTCCTGTGGAACGTCCTCTCCATCTCTGAATCAAAAGAAACAAGAGATGAATTAGTAGCATGGGTCTGAACCATAAAGGTTCATACCAAACAGTTGATAAGTCACAATTAGCACATAAATAGAATAATTCAATTCCCCGGCAACGACGTCAAATTTGATAGAGCAAATGTCGTGGTTGCTAAATCAAAGAAAATCCTAAACACTAACTAGAGTATAGCAAGTAAGTAGAGGTCGAACCCAAGGGAATCAAAACACCAAATCAATGCAGTCAAGTGAAGTATCAACTAACGAACATGTAACAAGTAACCAAGGGGGGGGGGGTTGATTATATAAGCACACAAGTAACAGGTATCAAGCAGAGAAACGTTGGGTTGAGAATATGATGCGAAGGGGTTTCACCTAGCAAGTATCCACACAACAGTCAATCAAGTTGATCATAGATTATCTCAAGTTCTTATCAATCATATGGAATGTTCCTATTCCAATCTTTAGTATATCAGCAGGCCAATCGGTCCTGATAATACTTACTATTCAACAATCAGGGAAACCTCTTAAGATTAGATGAAATAGCAGCAAAGAGCGCAAGAATCATAAGGATGCATGCAATAACTTACAACCGTCAAGTATTAACATGCAATCAATTCTCTTTCATACAAACAATCAACTACCAGATCATGCAGATATGGATGCTACAATGACAAGGAATTCCACCGTCTATTCATAGTCTAGCAATAGAAGACTACTAATCAAACTAGGTGATCAATCTAGCAAAACCAATAGAAATCATATAGATGAAGAACAAGAGAATTAATACAAACCCAAAGGAAAAGAACAAGAGTTTAGAAATCTCACAACTTAATAACTGAAGGTTTCAACTACTAAGTAAAACAATGGATTTAGTTCCTGCTCATGGTTGCAGAACTAAGCGTATATGGAAAAGATGATGAATAACAAAAGAAAGTTGCTAGGGTTCTTAAAAGAGAGTCTAACCCTAGAATAATACCGAAATAAAACAAGGAAAGAGTATTGAAACAAAAATAATAAAATAAAACAAATCCGGAAATAAGTCTTCAATAATCTTCACTTCTGATCTTCATTACTTCACTTCTTCATAAATATCTCAGAACATAACAATAACTCCAAACACCTATGATAACACTCCTAAAACAATGTAATAATCCCTAGTTATGCTATACAAAGTGCAACGTATCACAAGCCGTTTCTCATTGTTTGGAGTGAAAAAATGCAAGAATGACACGATAACGAATGTTACTAGAATCTTTATAAATATTTTACTATTTCTGTGGCTCCAAAGTTCATACCATAATAACATTGGGGATTCTATTTTGTTAGCATTACTTGGGAATCAATAATTAAGATTTTGAGAGTTTGAGAGAAGGGTAGGTCGACTGGAATCGAAATTGCTTACCCAGAAGTCGTTGATATTTATGGAGACTTTGTTGCGTTTGAGGGCAATGGAAGAAGAAGTGTTCGGTATTTTCCGTTAGGTTATTACATTAAGAATAATAGAAAGGAACTCGATGAAAGTACCGATTTAATCGTTTTGTGGTTAGAAAATTGTCACAGAGGCTTTTCCAAATAAATTTTTTAATCTTTGTTGAAATTCGTAATTGTCATAACCAATTGTATAAGTTATCTGAAAGTGTTGATATTTTGTGATGTCTTAAGGAGGCGAGCAGAAGTCGTAGTGAAATCCCCATCAGAGATAAGATTCCAAACGACTCGATCTTGGAAATTCGAATCTGGAATATAGGTGGATGTAATACGATTAACTATATGTGGTGGAAGGATATTTAGTCGATGAAGGTCCCAAGTGCATTGTTCAGTTTTGAAATTACATACTTTTCAAAGATATTGGAAGTACCAGGGTTAAAAAAGGTTTTAAATCAATATCTCTTAACCAATTATCAGTCCAAAATTTACACTAATCCCATCACCTATCACCCACGTTAACCCTTGTTGGAAAATATGTCTTAGATGGAGAAGTCTAGAAAATTGCCATGATTGTTTTGTATTTTTCTTTTCGTAACCAAAAAGAGAATTTGTTTTTAAATATTTTGAGTTATAAGTTTAACCGAAATGTTTTCCTTATCAGTCATTAGTTTCCACAACAATTTCATTTGAAGGGCATTATTTCAACCTTCCGCTTTGTGTATTCTCAACCCTCCTTCACATTTTGGTTTACAAATTTTATCCCAAGTGGTAAGAGGACGATAATTTGGGTTATCTTTATTCCAAAAGAAGTCCTCATTGATTTCATCAAATTTTTTGCATACATTTTTTGGTAATGAAAAATATTGCATTAAATGTTCAGCTTTTGATAAGATCTTAGACTGAATGAGGATAGCTCTGCCATCTTGTGAGATTGAGTTGTCTTTCCACTTTGAAAGTTGTTTTATCATACTTTGAGCAGCAAAATCAAAGCATTCGCTCTTGACTCTACCACGAACAATGGGTATGCCTAAATACTTTTCTATTGCAGTAGTGGTTTGTAAATTCAAAACTTCAGATAGGGATTGTTTTTGTTGATTAGTTTTATTTGGCGATGTTTGGAAGGAACTTTTATGATAGTTAATTGACAGACTCGATAATGTCGTAAATTTTTGCAATAAATTCTTAATAAATGTCACATTTTCCATTTGTAAAAATAAGAGTGTCATCTGCAAAACAAAGAAAAGGAATGCGCATTCCATGTTGATAAAGTTGGGTACCGACTCTATGTTGGCGTTTATCTGCTTCTTTTTGCAATGTTTGTGCCAAATATTTCACTGCAATGATAAATAAAAACGGTGCTATGGAGTCGCCTTGTGTTAAGCCACAATTTGGTTTAATTGTAGGACCAAAGGTTCATTATTTACAATGAAAAAGATGTCGAGGAAATACAATACATAACTCTTTGGGTCCAAATTTGATGAAATCCAGATTTTTCTTAAATTTTAGTAAGAAATGGCCATTGTAGTTTATTGTTCACTTTTTCCATGTCTAATTTAAGTGTCATCCATCCATGCTTCCTTTTTTACGTATATGAAATGAATGAAACACTTAATAGGATATGAGAATGTTATTAAAAATTGATCTATCTGTTACAAAAGCACCTTGGCAGGGGTGAATGATTTTCGGAAGAATTTCTTGTAGCCTATTATTAGCCATAATTTTTATAATAATCTTATATGTTGGTGAATGAAAGTATTAAGGCGGGTAAATCGACTTGTAGAAGGACTAATTCCTCCATGTTTATCTTCAGTGGATGCAATGTCATTAAAATCTCTCACAATAATAACAGGATTTTGTTGATCATAAAGAATTTGAGATATTAATTGTCAGAATTCATTTTTTTCATTCTCTCTACTTGGGGCATAAATAAGGATGATAATATAAGATTTGACAAAAGTTTTATATTGTAGCACAATGATGTTATTAGTGTGGGAAACAGTGGAAATATATGTAGTACTTAATGAGTTTGTAATCAAAAGTCAGAGACCACCTCTCGTCCTTAGAGCTGGTGATTACACAAAATAAGTCTATGTTATGGATTAAACTAAGCCTTTGTAGTCACTTATCTATCCAGAAATTTATATCTTCCATTTCCTCAAATATATTGAGGAAAAGACGTAAGTATACCCCTTCTATTATGGAGTTTTAAAATTGTAACCCCTTATGGGTATAGGAAATTAATAACCCTTATTTACACTAAACTGACAAAAATACCCTTATTTACTAAGTGCCTACATTAAACAAAAGAAAAAATCGATCTCCTTCATCTTCTATCTTGGTAACCCGTCTCCCCCATCTCCTAAGCAACGCGGAGGAACAAAAACCGGGGCCACGGTGTCACACCCGCCACGACATCGCACCAGCCACGCCGATCGATCATTGCATCACCACGCCGTCGCTGCACCAAAATAACTGACATGTTACACGATAAATCTCGAATTACCCGAAAAAAGTTGTTACACCGCCACATTTTCTCCTAGTAAGTATATATACAAAGCCTTTATTTAGCACACCCTCAAATTTTATTTAGCACACCCATACATTCGTCACAGATGTATTACATAGACTCTTCGTCACGAATGTACAACATGAAACCTTCGTCACGAATGTATTTTGTTATACCTTCGTCACGTATAAAGGCTGGACCTTCGTGACGAAGGTCTTGATTTCTTTCGTGACGAAGAAACATAATAGATCCGTGACGAATGTAGCTACATCTGCAAAAGTGAAGCTATTATGTCTAATCCACACCAACTACATTTAATTACCATCAACATATCCGAAACAACTTCATCTTCAACATTTTTCACTTCATTTTACCCACATTTCACCCTAAACACTCTCATTCAAACACAATATTCAATTGAAAATGTCAAATTGGGATGATTACATACACCAAAATGTTATAGTTGTTTTTAATAATGTTAATGTTAGGGTTTGTAGGTAAAATATATGTTTTTTTATGAAATTGAATAGTTTGAAGTTAGTTATTTGTGTTGATTGTGTGAAAATCATGTTGTAATATAGAGTTTGATAGAAAATATGTGTATTTTAGGTGTTACATACAAGGAGCATGATTTGTGTTTGTGTGGAAATTGTAATATAATGTTGAAGTTAGGGTTTGTGTGGAAATTTGTGTTTGTGTTGGAATTTAGGGTTTGATTCGAATTTAGGGGTAAAAAAGTGTAAAAAACAATTTGAAATGGGGTAAAATAGACATTCGTCACGGAACAAAAGGAGACCTTCGTGACGGAAGTTTGGCAAACCTTCGTGACGAATGTATTTGCAGAAGAAATGTGCAATTTTTTTCGTCACGCAACTACTACTTCTATCCGTGAGGAATGTTAACACTTTATTCGTGACGAAGGTAGGAAAAACAGGTTTTTGAGTGTTGTTTTGTGTATTTTGTTGTTTTTACAGAATAATAGTCCAATGTTCAATCGTTTAGGAAACTTATCGATCAATGCCGATATTCCTTTGGGACTTGATGGAGTGCCTTCGTTTGATCTTGGTTTGGATTTTGATATTCCGCCAATAGTCTCTCAGCTTGATCCTCCTCCATATCATTCCCATCAAACTGATTGGTCTAATGTTCCTCAATACCAATCTTTATCGCAACCATATCAAGACATTGAGTATTTCCCGAAATTGAAGACAATACCACAGTTTGACAGTGTTGTGCCTTATGAGGACCCACATATATCATCAGATTATTCAGAAGTTTTCGTCACTGATAAGATCTTCAGCTCAAGAGCAGAAGCAGAACAGTGGGCAAGAGATATTGGAAAAACTCATAACTTCATGTTGAAGGTTGGTAGAACTGACTTGAAAGGGAAGTTAGGAAGGTCTTGGCTTAAATGCGAGCGTAGTGGACATTACATTCCTGATTCAGTTGGGAGAAGTAGGAAATTCACCCACACAAAGAAATGTGGTTGCAAATTTCAGATTGCATGTAGAGAGACTGAAAAAGGAGAATGGATCATAAGGGCTGATCATGGAACTCACAACCATATTATTGGTCAATCCTTACACGGTAATGCATTTGCTGGAAGACTTACACCTGAGGAGGAAAAGGTGTTACTAGACATGAGGAAGGGAAATGCTAGACCAATATAGATGTACACAAGGCTCAATGAATCTCCTGACAACATGACTAAGAAGTCACAAGTGTACAACTTTTGTAACAAGTTCAGAACAGAGAGGATGGAGGGAAGAACTGTGGTCCAAGAATTCTTCTATCGTTCGAAGGAGTTGAACTACTTCGTAAGACACAAGAGCGACGAAGTGACAAATAAGATCACAGATGTGTTCTTCGCAAGCCCAGAGTCGATGAAACTGCTTAAGGCGTTTCCATACGTAATGTTGATTGACGCAACATACAGCATAATTCAGTAAGTATAATTAAGTTAAAAAGTCTGATGTTTGTTTTTACTCTATAAATTCTTATAGTAATGTATTATCTTGCAAAGGTACAACATGCCCTTCATAGAGATTGTTGGAATAACATCAACGTGGAAGAACTATGTCGTTGCTGGGGCTTTTGTGTCAGAAGAGAAAGAAGAAAACTATGCGTGGTGCATGTATCAATTGGCTGAGTTGTTTAGGGTTGTTAAGATGACGCCAACTTGCTTAGTCACTGATCGAGAGAAAGCTTTGATGAACGCTTTGGATAGGATCTTTCCAGATTCTACTTTCCTCCTCTGTAGGCGGCACATCCAAAAGAACATTGAGGACCATGCTAAGCTAGCAATGCGGTCACAAGCAAGGGGGACCCATTTTGCAACTGAATGTCTTAAAAGTTATTCAAACAGTCGACAGAATTGGCATATAACATTGAGCTAGGGCGTATTGAAAAGGATTGGGCTGAATATCCATCTGAGATTAGGTACCTGAAGAAGAATTGGCTAAACCCCTACGGCAATAGATTTGTTTCGATCTATGTGGATAAAATCTTTACATTAGGTTCCAACACCACAAACAGGTTAGTAATGTGATTACGTTTGAAATTGTTTTACAAATTATGTTAGCTTTATATCTGTTGTTATAAAAAATTGTTTTGATTATGCAGGGTTGAAAGTGAACATTCTAGCTTCAAAAATTATTTGTCACTGCCAAGCCAGAAGATAGACACTGTGTTTCAAAGATACAATGCGAAGATGCGCAATGAGTTCAAGGAGATCTTGGGTACTTTCAATAAAAGTCAGCAAAAGACTGTAAGTAACATTACAGACGTTGATCTCTTCAAGCTTCTTAAATACAGAGTGTCTTATACTTGTTTGAGTCGCTTGCTAACCGAATACAAGAAAGGGGAATACGGCATGCATCTTGATCATTGTGAATGCGTAATAAGGAAGAGAGATGAATTGCTATGTGTGCATGACATTTATGAATATGTGAGGCGTCAAGAACCAATTCCAGTTGAAGCGGTTCATGCCTTTTGGAGGACATTGACTTTGAAAGAAGTAGAGACTGAAGACGAATTAAAAGTGCGGAGGGTAGTAGCCAGAAACTTGATGGATGAGTTTATGGCTGAGCAATGGGAGGGAATGTCACCTTATGACCAACACGAGTGTGCAATGAAGTGTTTGGCAATAGGTAACCCTCAAATGACCAACCTCCAGGAGCCAGCTCGTGTGAAAAGGGGGAAGGGACGACCTCCAGGAGCTCCAAACAAAGAGTACAATCCAATGAAAGACAACCTTCACATTGGGAGCACACTGATGCAACACTTGAAGAAACGCCTCCAAAGAAGCAAAAACCGGCTTCATACGGGAAGGGTAAGAGTGGTCAGTGGGCTTTGCAGAAGCTTACAAAGTATAATGCTCTCGTACCTCCATGCATGCGTCCCTACGTGCAAGGTTGGTATCCCATTGTCGCTGATGGAAATTGTGGATACAGAGCTATAGCACAACAATTAGGGTGGGACCAAGATAATTGGAGGAGAGTTAGATCTGAAATGGCTCAAACGACATTTGCACATTGGTATAATGGGTTGCAAGCTTGTTGGGTATTGCCAGTTGAAACGCCTAATGTTCAGATAGCAGTTACAAACCTAGCTTGGACTGGACCAGGAGAGATGGCACCCGAAGAGACATGGTTACAAGTCCCGGCGATGGGGTGTGTAGTAGCTACGACTTTCAATTGTGCATTAGTTGTGCTTGCGAAATCAATTTGGCAAACATATTTGCCTATAGTATTGGACGACAACATCGCTCCGGGAGAGAAATTGCCCATATGTTGCATTGCCCTTGTTGAAGATGAAAGACACTTCATTTCGGTAATTTCTAACTCACTCTATCAATTTGGTGTTTATATTTTTAAATCAATACCTCGTACATTTGTCTTGTAAATCATTTGCCTTATTGTAGATGCCAATTGCCGATGACTCTCCATTACCTGAAGTTTATCATATGTGGCATCGTCACTGTTCACCGGTAGCTCGCTCCTTGAGAGACCCTTTTACTGAGCAACTAGCGGCGTACAAAAGGCCTAGAGCCCCAGCAAGAAACAAGAAAGACAACAACGTAATTAATCTTAGCGTTTAAGATTCAGTCGAAATGGATTGTTTAGGATTTGTAATGACTAAGATTTTTAATGTTTGCATGTATTTGGACTCACTTAGAGAAGTAGTTGGATACAAGAAACTGGAAAGTGATCGAACTTAAACAAACAACAACTTAAACAGACAACAACTGAAGCGAACAAGAACTTAAACAAACAGAAACTTAAACAAACATTAAACTACTTAGTCCCACTGGAACTTGCTCCAAACTTCTCATCAACTAAGGCCTGCTTCTCCGCGGCAAGTGCAACATTTTCATCCATGAGCTCAGCATTTTTCTCCTGAAGTTCAGTTACCTCGTCGTTTAGGCTTTTTGACATTGCCCTCAGCATTTCAGTTAGCTCCTGCAGTCCACCAGCCTCTGTAGAGTGAAACAAATTATCCTCATTCAGCTGTTCTATAACCACCCTTGCTCGACCTGAGTATGGACGGTCGATCCAATGCCTGTATTTGCACCCACCATCTTCATCAACCGAGTTCCACGTCCTATCAGGGCATCCCCAATATCTTCTCCCGTAGTTCACCTTATCATGATTGAATTGCTCAGTACAAGTCTGTTCAGTTGGCACTTTGTTGCACCAACAGAGCTTCCCTTCTGGATCCATAATTTTTTTTCTGTATGAACTTGAAATGTGTTGCTTATTCCATGCTGAAACGTCCTGTATATAGAGTTGAAGGTAAATGGGTTACAGCTTGCAATAGCTGTAACTCATTTACTCCATTTAAGTGAGTTACAGCTAGCAACAGTTGTAACTCACTTATTGCCTTCAGTGTGCAACAACGAGTAACAGCTGTAACACACTTAATTTTGGGCCGGACATTAATTTGGATCAGACAATTGCAAACAAACCAAATAACAAGTAATTCGTTCAAACACTACAAAGCATGTTCTTAAAACTCAAGCACAGACTAAATCCAAAACCAACATCAATCCAAACTACTCAAGGAGAGGATAGAACCCATCCAAAGTGTGACAAACAGCGTCTTTCATACGGGAATACTTCTCCTCATTATCTGCATCCCGATACGGCTCCAAATTGTACACAGAAGTCCGAATTGCCTACAGTTAATTGCAAAATAAATTAAGGCAAACATTGATTATGTTATAGATTTATAGAATTTGAAGATTAATTACATACCAGCTGGAGTTGCTCCTTAGTATAAGGAGAGATTATTGGATGAGTATGAGCCAAGTACCACTCCAAGTAATCATCAGTGCAGAGAGATGGAGGATCTGCTTCTACACCCATTTCCCATAAGCTTACAGAGTTGTTCTCCCTTTGCTCCCAACTCCAGTTGGTGGGATCATACTCCACTACGTACTTACGATTGTTTCCACACCTTCTAGCTTTAATTGGTTGAATGGGAGGGATTGGCACACCTTGAACTCGACCAAATTGTCTGCAAACTCGAAGTGGCATGTGAGGCTCGGTCTTGTCCAAAACATGCAGGATCCCATGAAAGAAAGTCGGCCGAAGTTCTTCCCTACGAAAATCTAGGCGTCCATATGGTTGCCACTCAACCTGTTGTACATAAATCATTAAAACAAGTTCAAAAGTACAATAAAAAATTAACAGATAATGAAAAAATAATCATACCCCTTCTACGCTCATATTGTCTAGCTCCTCTCTGTAGTTGCGACGATTGTCCGGTCTTTCAGACAAATCAAATTTGGCTGCATATGGCATTGTCTCATCCCACTCATAGTTTTGTGGAGGGGCAAAAGCAGGAAAGTACAAATAGATCCAACCCTACATCATCAAACAAAACTAAGGAAAACAAAAGAAACAGTATTCAAATCAAAACATTTAATTAAAGACAAACATACCATCAACAAGGTGTAACAGAAAGACATCGTTGCACAATCTCTGCGGGAGTATTTACCCAGTTGTCCATACAAAGCACACAACGCACCCGAACCCCAAGACACACCATGGATATTTGCCATATCATTAAGCCATTCATGGTGAATCAACTTGATCATGTACGACGACTTGTCAGGAAACAATGTCATTCCCAACAAGTATGTCAACCAACCCTTAGCGATTGAGACTTGAACCATTTCAAAGTTCCTCTCATTATCCACTGTCATGCATTGTTCCCTCAAAAGCTCCGATGAAACTTCATTACCAGCTTTGACTCTTGCGTCAAGTAAATCTATACCAAAAGCCTTCTTTGCTCTGTTGACCATTACAGCCTTCGTGTCAGCTTTGCCAACTCCATCAGCAGATGTGCGAAATCCCATTCCCTTTCCGTTTATAGGGATACCCAAAATCTTGTGCACATCTAATAGGGTGATTGTCATTTCAGCAAATGGCAAGTGAAAAGAATTTGTTTCTGGCTGCCAGCGCTCAACAAATGCATTGATCAACGCTTGGTCGTGGTTGGGATACATGAGGGTTTGCAAATGTGACAAACCAGAAGCCCTAGCCAACGAAACCCAAGGATAATCGCCCTCTAATTTCCATTTTTTCAAACCTTCTTTTCTGACCGTATTTCTCAATTGCGGTCTCTCCTATTTATCATATTTCAATTTTTTTTAAGTACATTTAAATCAATTAACAAATCATGTCTAAATTAACGAAGCATGGAAATTACGCAATTAACAATTCAACCAAAGGTGATAGATTTACTTACATGTCCTTGCCAACCCATATAAGCAGTGTGCCCGCTGAAGCTATGCAGCAAGTCTATCTCCTTAGGACCTTCAGGCACATCCCACTGTAACTTCGGGTAAATGTCGTCTTTTTCATCGCCATGTTCATTAAGATCGATCCCCCCGTAATGGCCCTCAAACTGTCCTTCATCCCAGGAAGCAGTTGGACCAGATTGCCATTCTGGTGCTTCTGGCTGAAAGGCCTGTTGACGGCCTACTGCTTCATCCCATGCTACTTGTGGAGAAGAGGGGGGAACCCATGTAGGGATCTATTACAAAAAAAATTGGTTCTTAGTAAAATGTACAACTTTCACTCATAATCGTCTATAAATTAAATTTTAAACTAATACTTACAGCACTTTGCGGACTCCAAGTTGGATAATGTGCCTCATAGGTTGGAGTCATCGAGATTTGCTGTTGTAATAAAATAAATTTCATAAATTATTAATTTAATAATAACAAAAAACAGTAATATAATGTGAATTTCAGATTAACTAACCATGTTCTCGTAAAGGTTCGAATATGCACTAGGGTCAGCTAGTTGTTGTTGTTCATGCCAAGAAGGTCGCGGGACCTCTTGACTTGCACTTGTACCCTCGTCAGCTCTTCCGCGCCTCTTCCTCGGCTTCGGCTGATAAGCGGGCCTCTCTCCAGCCTCGATTTCTTCTCGAGTTTGATTACGGGCATTCTTCCGGGCACTTCTAGAAGACGGATGCATCTAAACAAACATAATATTTTGTGAATTTACGCATACCAAACCAACAAAACAAAAAAACACCAAAAAAATGCAAAAACATTCGTCACGAAGGTCCAGTATACTTCCGTCACGGAACTTTACTGAACCTTCGTGACGGATCTCAGCATAACCTTCGTCACGAAGAACCACTAAACATCCGTGACGAAGGTTTTTCTAACCTTCGTCACGGATCTACCTATTACCTTCGTGACGAAGGTTTTTGCACAAATGCAGAAACTCAGCAGTGCCAATATATCCGGTGACGAATGAATTTGCATAAAATTTCCAGAATTTCAAGCAAAAAAACAGTTTTTGAAGCTATCCAAATACATTAGCCCCTAAATCATTTCATTCCATAAGTTTCTTAATCAAAATGTCAAACCCTAATTCATGAGTTCATCAATTTTGGGGATTATATCTAAAATTTGAAACAACTCTCAATTAAACATAAACAAACAACAATTGAACTAAAAAAACATGCTTAATACACATATCAATCTAATTTAATCACACCATCTCAATGGTTTTGACATATCTTCATCAAACATGGAAAATTAATGCAAAAGAGAGTTAAAAATTACCTTATCACTTGAATTTGTTGATTATTGTAGTGAAAGAGATGAAGAAATGTAGAGAATGGTGTTGTGGTGTGTTGTTGTTGCGCCGAAACTATGAGGAAATGTAGAGAAAGAAGTTACATTAGGGTTGGGTAAAAAATCTCTTTTATAACTGCAAAATTGAGACCTTCGTCACGAATGTCTGAGTTTTCTTCGTCACGGATGTTTTCAAGACCTTCGTCACGGATGTTTTGGATACCTTCGTGACGGATGTATGAAATAGTTACGTGACGAATGTGTGGGTGTGCTAAATAAAATTTTAGGGTGTGCTAAATAATAAGGCCTGTATATATCTCTATGTATGCATGATCGAATGAATACCTGTTGACGTGCATTTTTGTGTAGTCTACCTCCATACTTGTTCTTAAATTAATTAGTGTAGTATCTCTACGTAGGAGATGTAGTACCTGTTGACGTTCATTTTGTGTCCCTTTGTAGTATCTCTTTATATATATATTTTTGTTGACTTTAATTTTCTATAGTGCGTTTTGTGTAGGGTACATGTTTAACTCATTCATGTTCGTATATTAACTAGTGTAGTGCATTTTTGTGTAGTGTCACCCCTGCACTTTTAGTGTAGTGTCAATCATAAAATTTTAGTGTAGTAATGCGTTTATTAGTGCAGAACTAGATACGGGTTTCACGCTACGCGCGAGGAAATTACGTATTCACGTATGAGATTTAATATAGTTACACATTATTTGTTAATATTTTTGTTATTGTTATTAAGTTTGTTAATGCTTGTAATTATATGTATTTTTCGATTTTCTTATATTTATGTTTGAACTACCAGTAGTTTTAAAACATAATAATGAGATTTAATATAAATCTCGCTTCCCTTTCTTTTTTCATCAGCTCTCCCCTTTCACTCTTCTTCCGTCCAAATTTCGCTTCATAATCGCCATTGTTGATATCCTTCTCAAGCTCATTTTTCCCTTTTTTCCAGCTCCCCTCCTTCATATCTCATTCTCTCTTCGTTTTCTCTTCATTCCGATAGTTTTTTTTTGTTCTCACTCCATACCAGTCTTTTTACCATGTCTTCTGATTCCAAAGCTTCCGATGAGATAAAATCTCCTTCAGGTTTGTTTATTAAGTTTAGTTTATTTGTTTGTTTTGCTCTTAAACTTCTGTAATTGGTATTATTTTTGTCGAATACTTGTATTTTAAATTTGAACTTACTTTTTATAAACCCTAATTTTGTGTTCTGTTTATTGCAACTTCCTAAATTTGTTTTTTACTCCATTTGTTGTATGCATGTCATTACATTATTCACTATTTCTGTGTGGTTTTTTTGTAAGTGTTTTGTGATCTCATATAATGTGACTTGTTGTGTGCATATGAAGTGAGTTTTGTTTTGTTTATGCTATTACAACATTTTCTTTTTTCCCTCTATTGGTAGTTAATGACTAGGATGCTTTTATTTCAGTCTAAGTGATGTTTGAAGTTTTTTTTGGTGTTTTCATATGAAGTCATTTGGGGTTGCATTTCATTTGTTTCTTTGATTTTGTGATTTATTTGTATTCCTATGTTTTCATATGAAGTGACTTGTGTTTTGTATATGAAGTGCTTCCTCAATTGGTAGTTAATTATTAGATGCTATTAACATCCTAACTGATGTTTGAAGTTTTTTGTTGTTTTTTCCATATGAAGTCTTCGTGGTTTGCATTTCTGTGTTTCTTTCTATCATTTGTTGTTTATCTGTATTCCTTTTGATGCTTATCTGGAATGTATATTCTTTTCATAATGTTATGTCTTTATCTTTGCAGGAAGAAGTTACATTTTAGGGAAACAGAAGAGTAGCCGCACTCCTGCAAGTATATTGAATTCTAAACTTGCCAAGTCTGCATTTCAAGATGAACACAACAACATCAATGTTGTACCTTCTCCTCCTCCTCCTGTTACTGGTCTCTCTTCTCCCAACTTGCAGAGTGCCATAGTTATTAGGAGTAGTCCTAGGCTTAACCTTCTCAAAGCATCAGTTTCTCAGGAGTCAATACCTTCTCCTCCTCAAGTTCCTGTTGTTTCTTCTCCTAAGTTGCAGAAGCCATGTAAGGATAAGGAGGCTGGCATTGTTATTAGGAATAGTCCTAGGTTTAAAGTTCCCAGAAAAACAGCTGCTAAGGATGCAATTATGGGTTAAGGAAAAGCTAAAGTGACATATGCAGATTCACCTGATAAAAGTTCTGATTCAGATGAAGATCCTGAGTTGAAGAGAGCATTGGATATAAGCAGATATTTAGCTCATAACCAGCAGCCAACTCTCATATCTCACGATGGTCGCACTGTTGTTAGGAAAAAAGTTATGGGCGCCATGAAGTCTCATTTTGATACCCTCTCTTCTAGGAACTCCCCCAAAGCTTTGTTTATCGCTCTTAAAAAGTTGTCTGAAGATCAGAAGAAGGTTGTTATTGATATTGGATTTGGTAGCATCCTTGACTGGAACATTCAAACTTTGCCTAGAAATCTATCTCACTTTGTTGTTCAGAGTTTTGAAGTTGGGGATTGTTCTCTGAAATTGAGTTCTTTAGGTAAAGAAATACCTCTAGTAGTTGCAGATATTAAAAGGGTTTTTGGGCTTCCTGACTGTGGTGTTCCAATAGTTCTTCTAAGTAGAGTTCATAATTTTAACTTATTAGCTGAGTTTAGGGCACAGTATCGGGAGCCTTCCAACAATACAACTTTGAAGCCCTCAGAAATATGCAAGAAAATTGTGGATTGTGATGCTGGTGATGATATGTTCAAAAGGAACTTTGTTATGCTGTTTTACACTTTAGTGATTGAAAGCCAAGGTTGCGGAGTCATGAGCATAAGACCATTGGATTTGTTGGATGATATTTCGAAGATCAAAGACTATAACTGGTGCCAATTAATCTTCGATTTGGCCATTAAACATAAGGTGCAGTGGTCGCTTTGCTCTAAGTCCGAGTTTAGAGGTCCAGTGCTATTTCTTTTGGTATGGTTTCCCGAATTGCATACTTAGTGATTTCTTATTTGAATACTTACTTATTGCCTATAAATGATTCCTATATTAATTTCATAATTTATTTGCAGTTTTGTAGCTGTGTTATGTTGATAGAGTTATGGTTCTCAACAAACCTGTTCCAAGGGATCTTCCTCTGATCAAAGTGTGGACAACTTCAATGTTGAAATCCAGAGAGGCTAATGAGATGCTTGTTGGTGCGTTTGGGAAGGGCAAAATTCTACCTGTTTCTGAGCCTGCTTTGCAACCAGAAACTACTCAACCTCCAGTGCAACCAGAAACTTCTTGCCCCATTCCTAAAGAGTGTCTTGGTGATGGAACCATTCCTGTATGTTTTTGTTTTATATTTTTTTTAGTTGTTATCCCTTTTTTGCCTTGATTTTATAATCTAAGTATCTTTGTTCTTGTTTTCAGGATTTTGTTCTTCAGCAATATAATGTTGTTCGTCAAATTGCTAACAATATTCGTGAATTCTACAACAACATTGAAATTGCTCCAGTAGAACATGCTCAGAATACTTTCTTCAAGAAAGTCAATGAAGAATGCACTCGGCTTTTGAAGATAAAACTTCCAACAACTGTCGCTGGAGATGATGTTGATGCTTCTGGAAATTTAGATGACAGTGATGAGCGCTTTTGGTCTGATCCGATTGTCTTTGATATGATTGAAGAAGTAGAGAAAGCTATTGCTGCTGAGAAGAAAGTTACAGAGTATGTACCCATGCCTACTGGTGTTTCATCTTTCTTCTTCATTACTTTTCCGTCTTTTATATTGTTTCATATGTATTTATTCCTGATTTTTATTCTGTTTCTTTCCATTACAGATGTCGGTCCCAGTAATTCTTTTAATGACACAGTTTTTCACGATGCTGTCAATGATTCTTTTGAAGTTCCACTTGAGCAACCACCTAATGTTTTTGATGTTTCAATGGATCAAGATCTATCATCCCCAACCTCTGTCAAACTTGTAGAATCTGAAGTTTCGGATGTACCAGTTATTCCTTCAAAAGGTGGAGATTCAGAAGTTCCAGTGGAACAATCTGCAGTAGCATCCACTCTTGGACAATTTGCAGTAGCATCCACTCTTGGACAATCTGCAGTAGCATCGTCTCTTGAACAATCTGTAGTAGCTGTGGGTACAGTGGCAGACTGTGAACAATCTAATCCAAGTAACAGTGGACTTGAAACAAATGTTATTGATTTAACAATTGATAAATGTTCAATGGCATCTCTACCTTCTACAGAAGAAGCATCTAATGTTACCTTACTTGTTGGTATGAAAAGTTTAGTTAATTAATTTTAGCCTACTTTATTTATGAATTGCTTACCTTAATGATTTTTCTTTGTTGTATTTGCAGATGCTAAAGATAAGGAGAAGAAGAAGAAAATGCCTAGGTTCAGTGGTTTGGTTGCTCGCCGCAGTCCCCGTTTTACTCTTAATGGTGAAGGTAATTCCATTAATGATCCTATTACAGTATTGCTGGACAGCCCTCCTTTAGAAATTTGTGCACCGGCTTCCACTGTTTCTTCATCATTTGTTTCTGCAAAATCAGTGTATGATTATGAAAAATCAGATTTTGCACCAATTAATATGGGATTAAGCGCTTCTGCTTTCCAGTTTTGCACAATCACACCAGCTTTTACTGTACAGGTAATAGTTGCTTTTAATTATTAGACCGTGTGTAGTTTTCTCTTTGGTTTTATATATTCTTTTTATTAATGTTTTTAAAGTGTATGCCTCAGGTTCCTTTTCATACAGTGTCTCAACCTGCATCAAATTCTGTAAATCCTGTTGTCCCAAAACCATATCATCAAGCTACTATGGTATTTGATTCAAGTTACACTTATCATATTTTTGATTCATTTTTTTATGTTGTCTAACATTTTATTTTATTTTTCAGTCAACTGGAGGAAATTTTCCTTCTCAGCGCACAATGCGTCCTCCTCAAAGCATAAATGATAGGTTTCGTGATAACATGACATCAATGAGAGCTCCTAGAATTAGCGAGACAAGAAAATCTCCATGGTTGGAAAGACATATTTATCCAGATGTGAAACCTAATGCCAAAGAACGTCGTCTGTTTCAATGGGTTTCTCATGATAGGAATGAAAAGTAAGTAAAAATATTTGTTATATTGGTTTTGTATCATTTTTGGGAGTTATCTGGATTGGATTTGATGTTTACTTGGGACTGCATACTAGTTGAATTGTGAACTACATACTAGTTCAATTGTGAACAACATACTAGTTCAATTGTGAACAACATACTAGTTTGAATTGTGAAGTGCATACTAGTTTGATTTGTGAAGTGCATACTAGTTTGAGTTGTGATGCAATGTTTTGTTCTTGCAGGGAAGTCATATCTAGTCATGCATACTAGTTGGTTTTGTATTATTTTTGGGAATTATCTGGATTGGATTTGATGTTTATTTGGGACTGCATAGTAGTTTAATTGAGAACTGCATACTAGTTGAATTGTGATGCAATGTTTTGTTCTTGCAGGGAAGTCATATTCAGCCATGCTGAATTAAAGCTTACTTGTCGTGATTTTCATACATTCTGTCAAGCTCGATTCTACAGTGTTGACACTAAGATTGTTGATGTGTGGGCCCGAGTATTAAACTTTGAAGAGTTAAAGAGATGTGAATAAAGTATCTACAGATTCTTTGCAAGCACCAAAGTTTGTGTAAGTGCCTCTATATATGTTGTTTGCATGTCTGAACATTTGGACTATAATGTATTTTTATATTTTGCATAATTTTTTAGGATGCAAGTATCCAGCAAGTTACAGTCACTGATCCTGATGCTATGACTGTCCTTTTTGAAAAGCAAATTCGCATTGAGTTTATGAATTTGAAACTTGGTGTTTACCCTCTAGACTTTGGCTTGGTATGTATGTTATTTCTGTTGTTTCCTTTTATTTTGCCTTATTTCAATGTTAACCTTCTTAATGTTAACTTTCTGTTTTTCCTCCCAACACAGTTTGTATTTCCCATTAGCACAGGGGAACATATCTTTGTTGTTACATTTAACATGAAGTCCAAGAAGTGTGAATTGCTGGATCCATGTACCAATCCAAATTTCAATCACACCTGCTTTGCTGAACAACTGGTAAGATATTTTGATTGTATTTTTTATTTTTTCAAGAGTTTTTTTTTAACTTCTATTTGTTATTCTCTTTCAGAAAACTGTTTTTGCTCTATACTTCAAACATTTAAATTTGCCTACCGAATCTGAAATGATTTCGAAGATGGAAATTTCAAAGCCTCGTCTTCCCATTTATGGAGGGATAGAAAACAGAGATTTGGCCTTCTTTGCCATGTACAACATGGACACATACATGGGATCTGGCTTAAAGGATTGGAAGTACAGGCTGATTACCAACAATGCAAGCCATATTACCACCTTGAAGATCAGATACCTGAACAAGATTGTCAACACATGTCCTCCAAATGACCAGAAGATGGCAAACATTGTACAAGGAAAATGTATCACCTCTGTGAAGTTAGATTTGGAATGAAAACTGTAACTGTGAAACTATGCATCAACTTTCTGCAACTCTCTAGCTATTGCTGTCTGAATTGTCTAATTAGATATGCAGACACTTGTCTTCACTTTTGAATGTCATTTTATAGTGTTTCAGGATTGCATATGAAGTCATATTTTGAACTGGATATGTGTTTTCATGATTGCTTATGAATCAGTTCTTTCTTGCATACATACTGTTTTTAGTATTGCTTCTTTTCTGTTCGTTTTTCCTATTTTCTTGTTTGTTTACTATTTGTTGATCATTCAAACAACTTGTTCATTATAAAAGAAAGCAATTTTAACAAACTTGCATATGTGAATTAAAATATATTTAATTGTCAAGTCTTGTCAAATAATATTTGATACAAGTACTCCGTATGCTACTTAACTTACGTGTTACTTTTCGTTTTTTCTTTGTGTTTTTTTGTGTTACAGGCACGTTTTCCAACCGTCATTATAGCAGTTACCAATCAAACAATTTTAATCCCTTATAAATGACTGGATGTCTCTTGTCAATTCATTTCACTTCCCCGTCTGACTCTTCAGATTTCTCATCTTCTTCTTCTTCATGTTATACCGATAAGGTTTCAGTTTTCTTCATCTTCATCATCTGAAAAATGGCAAAAAGACAGAAGTGTTCTTCATCTAACGATCTTTCTTGTCAGAGTCTTTTTTTGTCTCTTCCAAACAATCTGATTTCTGAAATTGTTTCGAGAGTTGGTTCTGATTCTCTTCCCAACTACTTTAATTGCATAATGAGGTAAACACTTAGTGTTTTTGTGTTTTGCATTCGAAGTGTTTTCTAGATTGCATGCGAAGTGATTTTTCGATTTTATACCTTTTTGAATTCTTGGTTGGATTTGAAATTAAGCCTTCATTTCTTAGTTTTGTTGCTATCACACTGATCATATTCTTTTTTTTTGTGGTGGTTATTAATTTTTAGTTGCAAGTCGCTTGAAAAAATTGGGCAGGAGAAACATGTTCTTTCCCAAGTTAATGTTGAAGATTTCGATACTGATAATCTTTCTCAAGCCCAGAAGGTTGTTGCTAGTGTTTTCTTCCATCTATGCATTGACAACGATAATGGTGGTACCCTGATAATTTAATGGAACAATTTTTTTTTGTTACTTGTATTGTCTTTTGTATGCAGGATCATTTCTTCCGTGATTTCAACTATGACCTAGGATTGGAAATGCTTGAAAGGGCTGCTAATTTAGGTCATATGCAAGCAAGATATCTCTTGAGTGTTATCTTACTGTCCAGTGTTTCTGGAAATGTGGAGAAGGGAATGGATCACATCAAATTTGTCAAGGCTTCACTCGGAAGTAAGATTGTTGATTGTCGAATAAAATTCCGTGAATCTGTTCGTTATCTTTGGGTGCTTCATCAACGTCCTCTATTCGAAGAACTTATCCTTGAGAAGGATCATGTTCCATGTCAAAGGAAGAACCCATGGTTGAGATATGACTATTGCATGGTGAGTGATGATGATATAGATTTTTGTGATGCTTGCACTTGTGAATATGAATCCAGCTTCTTTTTCTGGCTTCTTTTTCATCTTTATTAATGTTTCTAGATCCTTTATGTTTCCCTTTGAATAGTAGGTTTGCAACAAAACTTGGTTTGTATGTGTTGTTTATTTTGTTTTATTTTCGTTTGCAATTTAGAGATCTGGATTGAAGTTTATTTTGGTTTGTAATTTCAATTTGATTATTACTTGTTTTAAATATGGCGCTTTATCTGCATTGCGTATAACGGAAATCGGAAATAAAGCTCCACTATTCCTACTTAATCTCTGGTCATGTGTCTGAATAATACCTTATTTAGGGAGAGTGCAGAAAAGACAAGTTGGGTCGTGCAGATGTTGGGTTGCCACAGAGCAGCGACAGAAAAAATTGACAGGTGGGCTTGAGGTAGTGGAAACAAACCAATGGGCCCATTAGAAGACAACTTGTACAATCCTGCATCAACATGGCCTCATAGAATTTGCATTTGTAGTTGCATTTGAAGTGTATTTAGTTTTGCATATGTGTTTTGTCTTTATATTTGTATTGTAAACTTTTTGTAGATTGTATTTGAGCATATTATTTATTCCTTGTCTTCATTTGAGATTTATTTAGATTGCATATAAAGCCTATCTAGATTGAAAACTTATGTTTTGTGTTTGGGATATGAGATATATTAAGTTGTATACAAGGTTTATCTAGATTAAACTTTATGATTTGTGGTTTACATATGAGGCCTATACTTTCATAGTCTACTTTAAATGATTTGTGATTTGCATATGAAGTTTATGTAGATGGCATATGTGGTTTCATCTTGATTGCATATGAGGCATATGTAGATTAAACTTTATGATTTGTGATTTATATAGGTGGCCTATACTTACATAGTCTAAATTAAATGATTTGTGGTTTGTATATGAGTTACATTGTGAGTTGCATATGTAGTTTATCTTGATTGCATATGAAGCATATCTAGATTAAACGTTATGATTTGTGGTTTACATATGAGGCCTATACTTACATAGTCTACTTTAAATTGTGATTTGCATATGAGTTTCATTTTGATTTGCATATGAAGTTTATGTAGATTGCATATGTGGTTTCATCTTGATTGCATATAAGGCATATCCTTAATGAAAACATTAAATTTGTGGTTTGCATATGAGTTTTATTTGATTTGCATATGGAGTTTATCTTGATTGCATATGAAGCATATTTAGATTAAACTTTATGATTTGTGGTTTACATATGAGGCCTATACTTACATAGTCTACTTTAAATTGTGATTTGCATATGAGTTTCATTTTGAGTTGCATATGAAGTTTCATTTTTGATTTGCATATGAAGTTTATGTAGATTACATACGTGGTTTCATCTTGATTGCATATAAGGCATATCCTTAATGAAAACATTAAATTTGTGGTTTGCATATGAGTTTTATTTGATTTGCATATGGAGTTTATCTTGATTGCATATGAAGCATTTCTAGATTAAACTTTATGATTTGTGGTTTACATATGAGGCTTATACTTACATAGTCTACTTTAAATTGTGATTTGCATATGAGTTTCATTTTGATTTGCATATGAAGTTTATGTAGATTGCATATGTGGTTTCATCTTGATTGCATATAAGGCATATCCTTAATGAAAACATTAATTTTGTGGTTTGCATATGAGTTTTATTTGATTTGCATATGGAGTTTATCTTGATTGCATATGAAGCATTTCTAGATTAAACTTTATGATTTGTGGTTTACATATAAGGCCTATACTTAGATAGTCTACTTTAAATTGTGATTTGCATATGAGTTTCATTTTGAGTTGCATATGAAGTTTATGTAGATTGCATATGTGGTTTCATCTTGATTGCATATAAGGCATATCCTTAATGAAAACATTAAATTTGTGGTTTGCATATGAGTTTTATTTGATTTGCATGTTCAGTTTATCTTGATTGCATATGAAGCATTTCTAGATTAAACTTTATGATTTGTGGTTTACATATGAGGCCTATACTTACATAATCTACTTTAAATTGTGATTTGCATATGAAGTTTATGTAGATTGCATATGTGGTTTCATCTTGATTGCATATAAGGCCTATCTAGATTGAAAACTTTAAAATTCCTGTTTGCATATAATGTTTATTTTGAGTTACATATAAAGCATATATAGTTTGCATACCAACTATATATGGTTTGTATACGAGGTTTAGTAATGCATATTAATTTTTTCTGTTTTTCATATGATGTTTTCCTGGATGGTAGGCATATTAATATTTGAAACCAACCATTTTAGCTAGTTTGAATTCTTTTTTTAAGCAATAAGTTTCCAAACAGTATGATTACAATTCATGTAATAAGAACCAGTATCTATAATACGCCATAGGAATCTATATATCTTGCATGCCTTCATCCAGTTGTTTCTTCTATCATTTCATTTAATCTGCATAGAAAGATCAAGTAATACTATTTAGTCTAACATTAAAATGTGTATATGGAAACTGAGTTAATGTATTAAAAATTATTGAATTAATTTGTTACCTTCTCTATCTCCACATGTTGCCCTGTTATGTCCATACTGACCACATATTCCACAGCCTCTCTTTTTCTTTGCAGCTGTTTGAATGCCCAACTCTTTTTGGCTTATCATTCGTCCTCTTCTTGTCCCCTTGTTTTTTCCTTGTTTTGGTGGTAACACTTGAACCTCAGCTGGAGTTGGTCCTACATATTTTTCAAAATCCACAGTGAAAGATGATCCACTTGAGCTTGCACCCATCTGTTCTGCAAAATATTCCTTCTTTTGTTTTATTGTGTCCAGTAGCTCCTTCATGTATTCAGGCTTGCTTTCAATCAAATTTATGCAACTGTGCATTTCTCCCAAGAGTTGTATCATTGTTGCTTTGTTCTCCTCTGTTTCAGCACTTTCTTTATACAACAAACCATCAATGTTGAATATTGGTTGTAATGAAGCTTCTTTTGTCCAACGCTTCTGAATATACTTCTCTGGCACTTCCTTAAGCCCCTTGTTCCGTATAACCACAAACATGTGTTGGCAAGGCAAGCCAACTCGCATAAATTTGTTGCATGTGCAACATAAATCAACATTATCTAAATCTGTGACTGTGTACCTTTTGTTGTTCTCTTGTTCAATCTCATATTTTGCTATTGTCCCTTCCTTAATCATGCTTGTTACCATGCACTTGTAGATTGAGTTGTAGATAGACTGTTGTACTTCATAAAATATTGAGATTGTGTAGACTTTGGAACATGCCTTTTCAACAACCCAATCTGTTTTCATATTGGCTTTGCTTGTTGATGATGATGCAGCAAGCTTGTGTTGTTCATGTCTCTGTTGATCCAATGCACTTTCAAACTGGCTATTGAACTGGATTAAAGAAGAGGATTGCCCAAGGAATATTCCAAAGAATCTATTTTGGCTCTCTGACCTTGATGTTGTTCTGAGCATGCCTCCCATCCTTATATCATTGAAGAATGCAGGTATCCAGTATCTCCTTAAGTCAAACATTCTCCTCAGTCGGTCGTTGTCTTGTAATTCATATTTTTCTATAAAATCCCTCCAGCCATCCTCAAACTCTAATTTTGTGATGTCTTTATTCCAAACCAGAGCGTTGATTGCTTGTTTGAATTCTAAGGTGTTGTAAATGAGGTTTTTACCGAAAACCACCCCTATAAGTGTCTACATTGCTCTAAACCACCCCTTTATTTGGATATTACCGAAAACCACCCATATAACCACTTCCGTTAGCGATTAACCACCCGTCGTCAACTTCTGTCATGTTTGTACTCCACGCGTCTATAATGCGAGTGGGCATTGTTTAACATCTATTTATATAACATAATTTACCCGAATTTTTTTCCTTCTCAGAAATTGCAACCACCAAGAACCCTAGTTTGCGAATTCTTCGATTTGGCGAAATCGAACTCAAATTGGGGAAATTGGAGGGTCATTCCATTGTTATTTGAAGGCTGAAGTCTCGATTCTTGAAGGAAGAAAGGTATTTTGCGATTTTGCTTGAAACCGTGAAGAACCCTAATTTTCCAGATTCATTTAATCTCCCTTTTTCTTCTTCATTCGTAGGTTTTTAGTTTGATATTGTTCAAGAACGATGTCGAGTATGTCAAATTCAAGCTCTTCAAGCAAAAATTCGAAGATGCAACAGATACTTTGCAAGTGTGGTCTTTTGGCTAAGGAATCGACTGCACACACCCATGTTAACTATGGAAGGAGATTATGGGGTTGTCCTATGTACCAATCAAATGCAAAATGCAACTTTTTTATGTGGAGGGATGATGAATACAGTCACAATGTCATCCAAGTGATTACGAAATTGGTGAAAGAGAAAAAAAATCTGGAAGTGGAAAATGTGAAGCTTCTTGAGTCCTTTAAAGCTGCTCAGATGGAGAAGGAAGGGTGCATAACTACTTCAGAAGCAATGATTAGGAAAGCTAAGGATCGTGATTATGGTTTGGTTATTGCACTTATAGTTTTTATGGTGTTTTTCATGTTTATCAATGTTGGAGTTGTTGTTATGTTATCAAAGTAGACAGTGGTTAATGTAAGCTTGTTGATTTGATGAATGAAATCAGTTCTATCATTTTAGATCAAGAGTTGTGATTTGAGATCATATGTGGCAAAATGGGAACAACAGTAAACTTGAAAGTGCAAAGATAAGGAAAGTGCATCATTAAAACACAACAGGAAACTGCAAAGATAAGGAAAGTGCAAAGATACAGCAGTAAACTTGAAAAAAAACATCAGCAAAACACACCAGGAAACTGATTGCAGCAAAGGACTTGAACAAAACACCAGCATACTTGAATCAAGCCTTGAATAGCATAACCCTATAGGAAGCTTCAGCAAATCCAAGATGATACACCTCAAATAGGCATGCATCATTAACATTGATTCCATGAGCATCTACAAAAGCTCTCCACCCTTTTCCAAACTTGTATGAGTTCCCACTGTATTTCGGAAGTACTGGCCATTCTTGGTTTCTGAAAACAAGTGTGATTTGCTCATTGATGAAACGCCTCAAATACTTGTTGCAATGTGGGGATGGTAGAAGATATAAGTGACAATATTGAAGATTAACATATGTTGTTAAGAGTTAACTTACAATGCGACAATCGCCCTCGACAAATGATTTGTGCATTTCTACAATAAAGCTTCTCGGCTTGTCACATGGACACTTAGTAGCTCTTTCAAATGCAGAGAGTCTTGGTGTTTCAACTGTGGCAACACTGTCAGAGCTAACTTCAACAGATGCACTTGTGTTAGTGGTGGTGTAAGTGGTGGCGTAAGTGCTTGTGTTGTTACTGGTATCGGAGGTGGTGTAAATGGTAGAGCTAACCTCAATCACTTCATTATCCATTGTAAATTTTTTCTAGACCGAGATGAGGGTTGTGAGAGGATGAATGTGGGAATGTAGGGAAGGAGAGGAGGTATATATATAGGCTGAGATTATGGTGCAGAATTGTAAATGTTTTCTAGCATTTAAGCAGAGTAGGTGAGTTTGGAGTTACGAGATGGTCAAACTGCAACATGCACTGTGATTCATTGCATTTTGGGAAACAATAAATGGATGAAAACAGTTGAATTTGACCAATGGAACCTGCATACACATTACAAAACCAAACATACACATAATCCAAACTTGTCCAAACTCCATAACAACCAAACTTGTCCAAACCTGTCTTAACAAACCCGTCTTAACACCCAAACTTGTTCACACACAATATTTTACAGACCATTACATTTGGACACATAATAAACTAAGCATAATCCAAACTGAAGACATATTGCTTAGTTTTTGGTTTTCTTCCTTGGTGATCTTCTCAGAACTTGCTCCAATACCTTTCTTGTTGCAGTGATCTTCCTCTTTGATTGCCTTTCTGGGATCATTGCACTTGGATTAGATTGGCTGCAAGCCCCTTGAGTCATATTCATGGTGGGCTGTGAAAAAAGTGCACAAAAAACTAGTATTAGAGTGTGGAATCATTAGACTTGGATTAAACTGAAGGAATATGATGAGGCATACCTGAGATGATGCTTGAGAAGGTCTGAAATTACTTCCACCTGCAGAATGGTCTTGAGACACATTGGGAACACTTTGATGAACTTCAGACACCCCACTAGCATTTGGAACAGTTGGAACCTGAAGACATAAAAAAAAAGACAAGTTTAAGTGAATGGAAAAAATGAGGCATAACATGAGAAATAATGATGACATTATACCTTCCTATTGTACTTCCTTTTTTGAGACCCAATAGGAATAGTTCTATCACTCTTAGATCTTCCACCACTTTGATGAACTGAACCCATGTCTGGACCAAGTCTTTGGATTTGCCTTGATGAGGTAGTCATAAGCATCCATGTTGGCTTTCTTGACCTCTTCTATTGCAACCAAGAAATCTGCCTCAGTGAAAGCCCTTGCAGCTGCCCAGATGGCATCCCTGTATGTCTTTCCAACCCACATCTTCTTGAAGTTGCTGTACATATGCCTTACACATACCCTTTTATCAGCCATAGGAGCTATCTCAGCCAAAGCCTCAATTAATCCCTACAAATACAATAACTTCACATTAGTATGTTAATAAAAACAGAGTAAAGAATTACAAGACTCTAGTGTAAGCCTAACCTTTTGTCTGTCAGACATGAAAGTAGGATTACATGCTCCTATTTCTCTATAGAGAATATCAATGAACCAAGCTCATGTCTCTTTCCTCTCTTGTTCTACAACTGCAAATGCTATGGGATAAAGGTTGTCATTCCCATCTTTTCCTACTGCAACAAATAACTGTCCAGTGTATGCACCTTTCAGATGGCAACCATCAAGCCCTACTATTGGCCTACACCCTTTCATAAACCCTTTTTTACAAGCATCAAAGCAGACATACAACCTTTGAAATAGAGGCTTCTCAGTATCCCCTAAATCAACCTTCACAAAGCTAGAAGATCCTGGATTCCACTTTTTAAGAGTTGTCGCATAATCCCAGACTCTTGCATATTGCTCCTTAGCATCACCTTGAGTCATTAGCATTGCCCTAAGCCTTCCTTTACATGCTTGGTTGTAGGATATTTGCACATTGTGGTCTCTCTTCACTGCAGACATAAATCCAGTCAACTTCCAAGTTGGATCATCCCTATAGTGCTCCAGATATCTCTCTGCTAACCATGTTGATGTCAACTTTGAATTCTCATGCTGCCATCCACACTCATGATTACCCCTAAAAGACTTCAACTGAAATGTACCATCACTCCCCATCTTCCTTGCACAAGCTCTAAACTGACAATACAACTTCTTGCAAACACACTGTTTCCTAGAGTGACTCTCACTACAATCACATTTCTTCTTACAATATGCAAATACCTTAGTCTTATCATTGTGCAAGTAGTAATAATCCCCACCATTTTCAATAGAGTACTGCCTTAATGCTTTCCTAAAGATATCATTGGAAGTAAAGATCATACCAGGTTTCAAGACTATCTTTTTCTTGAAATCAACCAATTGATTGAACTCTGGATATCTCTTCTTGGTGCCCCCTTTCCCATCAGATTCACTAAGACTCTTCAATTCATCAGAATCATCAACTAGCACCTCATCCTCATCCACAAACACAGATTCCTTGTCTCCTCCCAAATTCAAACAACCATCTCTTAACCCAGATCCAAACCTCACATCCACAACTTCTGGATCCACATTCTCCTTAAACAAATCATCATCTTCATCTTCACTTTCAGAGAACCATTCCTCACACTCTGAACTCTCACTCCCTACAACATCACCTTCAGATCCAGAATCCTCAAACACTATTGGTGGATCATCATCTTCTGGATCCACCTCATTTTCACTATTTTCTGGAGATGAGTTTATGGGATATGATGGTGGTGGGCAGATTGATAGGGTTCGACAACTATTTGAGGAAGGGTTAATAGTTATCCCAGATTCAGAGATGGGCTGAGATGATGGGCTTTGGTTTTTAAGTGAAGTTGGACTCACCTCCCCATATCTTACAGCATACACATGCATCATGTTATCCTTACCAACCGAGTTCACACACTCCATAATGACCCTGTCATTTTCTATTAGCCTAAGCCCCTTATCAATATTCAACCCAGCTTTTAAAAACCACATCTCCCTTATGTCATCTAACCCAACATCTTCTGCCAACATAGACTCAAGTACTACTTTGGACAACATATCTGGATCATAGTCCCTATAGTATTGCACTTTTCCTTTTTTGTACAATACTTTACCACTATCTCCACAATAAAACAGCCCATCATACATCACCCTGATATGAATGTTCATATCTGCCAACAAGGAAGCAATAAAGCTTCAAAAAAATATAAACTATTACCAACATAAATTTTGTCCCCACCCACTTGCATTAAATTTTGTCCAAAAATTTATCCTTTACCAACTAAAGCATATTCGATCCACATATAGACAAGAATCATGTCAGTTTTGAACATGCAGAATCTCGAGAGCATCTAATCCTTTTTCCCCCAAATCAAGAAAAAACCCTAATTTTTCAATTCAATCGAAATTGTTAACAGCCTTTTCAATTCAAAGCCTTATCAATCTTCATGGACCATCTCGAAAGAGAATTTCAAACCTTTTCCCCCAAATCTAGAAAACCCTAATTTTTCAAATCAGAACCTTATCAATTCAAACCCTAGTTTTCCAGTTCAGACATACCTGAAATCGGGGGGATTAGCCCAGAAAGCCCTCTTTTTCCTTCGACCATCGAATCTCCCTTCCAATCGCCTTTCGAATCGCCCTTCGAATTGCCTTCGTCACTTTCTTCGTCTCCTTCTTCGCAATCGCCTTCGCAATCGCCTTCTTTGTCGCCTTCTTCGGAATCGCCTTCGCAATCGCCTTCAAATCTCCAACCCTAAAACTTCGCCGCCGCCTACAAATCTCGCAGTCGCCTTCAAATCTCCAACCCAGATGTGTTTCAATCCCTTCCCAGATGTGTTTCAATACCTTCAATCTCTCTCAATATCTCTTCGCAACCCTTCAATCGCGAGCTCCCCCAAATCTGCCGAACCAAATCGCGTAGGGCACGAGATCCCCAATTCGATTTCATCTGATTTCGAATTTCACCCAATAGTAAAAGTTAAAAAAATAAGGGTAATTTTGTTAAAATGTAGATTAAAAAAGGTTAATTAAATAAAAACATTATTTTATATTATCCCAGCGCGTGTCATCAAACTTAACGGACAAACATGACAGAAGTTGACGACGGGTGGTTAATCGCTAACGGAAGTGGTTATATGGGTGGTTTTCGGTAATATCCAAATAAAGGGGTGGTTTAGAGCAATGTAGGCACTTATAGGGGTGGTTTTCGGTAAAAACCTCGTTGTAAATTATGCTTTCTATCTTGTCTGACAGCTTGAACATGATATGCCACATACAGAATCGATGCATTGCATTCTCAAATACTTGTTCAACAACTTGAATTACTGCAGGATCTTGGTCAGTCAGTATGATGTATGGCTCGTGGCCCATCGCCTTTTTGAAGTTGTCAAATAACCACACATAGGATTCTGTGTTTTCTTTCAACATCAAAGCAGCTGCAAATGTCACTGATTTCCTGTGATTATCTACTCCTGTAAATGGTATAAATACCATATTATACCTGCATCCAACTCAGAATGTTATCTCATTCTTCAAATCCTCTGTATGCAAATGTAATTCTCATTCTATTCATATCCTAAGCTATTCAAATGCAAATCAAATTATTATTATCAAAGTCACAACAAACATATTCTCATTAATAAGATTTGAATTTAGACATGAAAAATATTACCTGTTTTTGTTGTAAGTTGCGTCTGCTGTAACAACATCTCCAAAGAATGAGAAACCTTTTCTACTTATAGGATCTGCCCAAAACAGTCTCTCTAGTTGTCCTTCCTTGTCCACAAAATAGTCGAAGTAGAATGCCTCGCATACTTCTTTCTTCTTCTTCAGTTTATCTATTATCATTTGCCCATCAAAGCCTTCCAAATATGAATTTAGATCTCTCTTCAGATTTTAAAATCTGTTACGCTAGCTCCTATAGCGCCATATGATCCTACTAGCTCTTTGTATATTCGGTATCCCTTTGTTGCCCCAATATTTGCATTTCCACAATTTATAATGAAATCAGCTTCAAAAGCTCCTATATTTTGGTTGGATTTGGCAAACTGTTGTTCTCTTTCAGTCATCATCGGGTGCGTGTGTCGTTCTACGAATCCTTTTATCTTGAACTTTCCTTCCTCAGTCCCTTTCAAAGTTATCCTTGCCCTGCATCCAGCCCGATTTGTCACTCTTCGTCTCTTTACTTTGGTTATAATAGGTGTTACTGCCATGACTGGTGAAACTCTTTTTTGTCCTTCTCTATTACATAAGAGGTACTTCCATACTGTTTTCCCATCTATCTTTTTGTTTGTGCTTTTCCTCACTTCAAAACCACACTGTTTTGCATAATTATCATAGAATTCGTCTGCTTGCTCTGTGTTGTCAAATACTTGTCCAACCACTGGTTTCATTTCAGTTATGCATACTGGGATGTAATATGTTGTGCCCCCTTGAGAAATCTGAATTTCATTGTTTTCTGCAGCAAGATTTATATATATTGTAAATCTGCAAATCCTAAAGCACATGTTTCTCTCAAAATGAAACTTCCTCTAAATGCAATTCAGAATCTCAGATTATTCATTAGCAATACAAAGTGCACCCAACTCAGTAATATCAGGTATCAGTACTCCTTCTTATGAATATTTCTCTATATACAATTCATATTCTCATAGTATGCAGAAGCCAATTTCCTAATATGCATAATTTAATCGTAATCCTATCAACAGCAAAGCAATCTGAATGCAACTTAGGATTTTCAATTCGGATTTTTAACAACAGCAAAGCAACTTAGGATTTTCAATTCAGATTTTCAACAACGGCAAAGCAAGTTAGGATTTTCAATTCAGATTTTCATAGGGTTGAAATCTGGAATTCCATAAATTCTATTCAGAATTTGATATCGAAAATAAGTTAAAATTCATTGTTAATACTTGTTTCTTCTTCTTGATGTGTCGAATTAGGGTTTAAACTCTCAGACGTAGTCGAATTGGGACCTAGGGTTTCTTCCTGGTTAGCTACAGTTGAATTTGTATTATGCTCTTGTTGTAGATTTGTTACAGTTGATGTCGACGCCATTGCTGTAATTGGAGTTCTTCGTCGTAAATTTTGATTGTGATTTGATCGTAGAAGGAATAAAATTTCGCCGTCGAAATCGCCTTCCCCAATTTCTATCGGGTTTGAGGAAATTTTTCAGACACGCGCGTGTTTGGACGCGCCCGTTTAGAAGGCCGGGACGCGCGTGAATACTTTTTCTCTCCTCCTCAGCGATGACGCGCGCTCCGCGATGGACGGCTCAGATTCGTTCTCACCTAGGAGTCCGTTCTCACCAGATCCTGACCCTATATATATTTGATGGTGTGGGTAAATTCTACAGGTCAATCACGCATTGTCCTTTTATTGCTTCACTCTTTTTCTTTACTCGCCATTTATAAATCGGTTTTTTCTTCACTTATTTGAGTTTGAATTATCATATGTTTGCAGGCTGTTTTAAATTTGCCGTCGGTCCCAACCGAGTATTCTAAAGAGATCAACGATTGTAAGCACATGATCAAGACTTTAATCATGGGTAGTTTCTTCTTCTTCTTCTTAGTATCTAATTCTGATGAAGAAAGACTAGAACTGGTTATGCTGTCATTGTAAATTGAAATTCAATGGAAGACATATATAAATCGGTGAATCATTGTTAAGGCAACTCTTTCACTTGATATTTAATATCAGCACACATTTTCTCAAAACTATCCTCATTTGCAATCATGACAGATCATTATATGATGACTATATCAGAACAAGAAGACCAATGCTTCTTTAATTGAGTATGTTTTCTACATACTCAAGAGCTGTCATTTGGTGATTGGCGAGGCTCCGGTTTTAGCCTTTTTTTTTTTAAAACATAATAAATAAGCAATAGAAAGTAATGATTCTCATTAAATGTAGTTGTTTTCTTGTTACTCCTATGGATATTTACAATAGTTAAACTTTATATACAAATCAAATTGAGGATATGCATTTCGGTTTATCTAATTTTAATATTTAACTAGATAAGCTTGAATTCATTGCATTTATCGTAAGCTTTATACTGATTTGTCATAATAAATCTATATAAAGACGGATTGTGTACTTATCGCGTGCGCTTTCGCACGCGCGGCCACCTAGTATCTCTAAATATATGTTACTAAAAATTATACTCCCTCCATCCCTCTTTTTGCTTCCTCTTCCAAAAACGCACAAAAATTAAGAAGATTGGAGAGGAGAGAAGAGAAGAAAAGTAGGAGAGAGTGTGTATTGGGATGAGAAAAATAAGGAGAGAGAAATTAAAGGGTTAAGATGTGAGTATAGTAATGATGAGAGAGATAAAAGTGAAAAGGTAATTTGGATTGTTGTGGGTTTTGTAGTAATTGAAAAGTTTTTATGAGGATAATGTGGTAAATATTTATGATCAAAAGTAGAAAATTTTGATAAGAAGAAGGAAATAAGGGGACAACTTAAAAGGAAAGAGGAAGGAAAAAGAGGGACGGAGGGAGTAAAATTTTGATATTCTTAAAGTTCTCGATGAGACGAATCAAACAAGACCCCACATCACTATATTTGTTCTTATATATCATAAGATATCTAACAAATTAGATTAATACGTGAATAGTGTCATTATTTGTAATGGGAAGAACTTTTGGGGACGGAGGGAGTAATTGATACGAAGAAAAGCAACGAAGAGGAGAGATCATGTCATACTAACGTCCTTGATTTCCGTGTATTAACTTCAGCTTACATTAATAAAGAGGAGGAGGCGGTTGTTTATTTCTACTAGGGAGAAGGCGCCCGCGGTGCGCTGCCTTTATTGCATTGTCGAAACATAATTAATAAAGAATGGATAATCGATTATAATTGCTTCTTTCAACAGGCGGTATATTCGCATATATTAAAGAGTTGAACTGTCGTAGAGGACCTTCAAATCTTCTACTATGTGGAAATATGTTATAGATTACGATGACAATGACAATTTGATTTGTGTTGTGATTGTGTTTATTAGTTTCGTATTAGGCTTATATGTTAATGAGTTACAAATTGGCTTATAGATTATGTCTCACATCCCTCACAAACACTAACAAGAGACAATAAATGAGATGAATATTAACCAATCAAAACAAAGGTAATAAATGCATTAAGTGGATTTTAAAGGAACCTATAATTTTATATTAGATTAGATGGGAGAGATCATCGAAATAGGGATATTTTAGTTATTAAAAAATACAAAATTAAAAGATAAAAAAGAAATAAGAAAGGGGTGTATTTTTGAAAAAAGATTATGAAAAAGGGGATTATTGAGAATTTTTCTCAAATAAAATATGTTTCTTAGATATAACAATTTTTGAAAATTTTCGATATTATGTTTTTTTTTGGAATTTTACGATATTATGTTTTGTTTTTGTTTTTCTTTTTTAATCAAGTAGAGCCAAACAAATTAACACCCGGCAGCTTCACATATCTCTCCACTCCAGTCTCCACATTTCAAACATCTTCACCACGTGTCGCATCCTTTTCCAAATTCCTCATCCCCAATTCCCTGCAATTGGAAATCATGGAGCTACGGATGCAATCCTCTTTCTTTCCTCTTCCCTATGTTAAATCCGGATCCCTACAGAAGTATAAACATAGTAGCCCATTCTCTGCTGTCCAATCCATCAGGTAATACAAAATAATAGAATGAATCAAAATTATGTTGCTGTTTGCAGAAATTTGGTGTCATTGTACGAGTTTAGGAATTTCATTGTGCACCTAGGAATCTTTATCAAGTTTGGGTCTGAGAAATTGATATAGTGGGGGTTCCTCTTCCTGGATTCTTACTGTTTTTGTTGTATGGGGGTCGTAATGATGTATATTTTCCTAGACTTGCCTTTCTATTCTATTTCCCCCTTCTGCTGAAGATTTTAGTCGCTTATTGAATTTCAATGCAACTTAGGCATTTTCAACAGCGTTTGATACTGAATCATGATAATGTAAGAGACTTGCATTGATTTTCTTTATGATTCAGTTACTGGATTGATCAACCTGCCATTTATATTGTCTAATCAATGGAAGAATGAATTGGACAATGTATATGCTAAAACAATGTGGGCATTTTCATGAAGGGTGTAACTAATGGATCCTTCTGACACTACCAAACTGGATTATTGGTTTAACTGGAGGGTCTTGGTATGTACAATATGGGTCTTCACGTCAATGGGGTCAGCTTTGTATATTATATGGAAAAAAGAAGGTTCAGGCTGTCTGGATCATGATAGAAAAGAAACGCGGGATCAATTACCTGAATTGTTTCATGAAGATAACTCTTGGACAACATGCCTTAGAGAAATTAACCCCTTTTGGCTGTTGGGTTACCGGGTTGTTTCATTCTTCTTGCTGTCTGCGATACTTGCTACTGACGTCAAGATTCACGGAGCTAGCATACTTTTCTATTATACTCAGTGAGCAATTCTGTCTTCATTGCATCATAGCATGCGAGTAGGAACTAGTCATCATTTTAATGAATAATGCACTAACTGATGTTGTATTTGTTATGATAGGCTTATTATTACGTAGTGTAAAAAATCATTAAATAAGGAGTTGATAAGACGAATGATGAGGTCCTTAGGTGAGGAATATCCTTATTTTAAAAGTCTGAATGATGTTAAAGGCAGGTTGCAGAGGATGCATAAGTCTTTTAATTTTTGTCTTCTTCAAATCTTTTGCTCTAGAGTTTCAAAGTATTTTGTATTCTACCCTTTTTTGCCTACCATCTTGAGTCTTCACAGAAGTTGTGACTGTTAGCACTTAGCTATACTTCTTTTTGATAAAATAAATATCGTTCCTTGTTACTGAGATAATCTGATGTAGAGGAACATGCAAAATCACTGAGATTAGACATATGATAATTTGATCTGCTATGCAGGTGGACGTTTACTTTAATTACGATATATTTTGGGGTAGGCCTTTTTCTTCCTGTAATAATGGTTCCACACTTTTTCCCAGTGGATTTAGATTCCTTTTGTATGTCTCTCCCAGTCTCCTCTATGTTTCTCATGTTTCATTGTAGCTTGCTTCTGTCCTTTCCTTGTATGGATGCTACCGTCGTTACAAAATTGGGCAGAACTTCAATGTTTCCCAATCCGGAATAGGGTCCACACACGGATCATATTTCCCACTATCATATGGGGAGGCCATCAGTTCAGACTTGCTTGAAAATAACTCGAATTTTCATGAAGAATATGTTCTTGAAGCTGGAATTTGGGGAAGTTTATTACAAGTCTTGTACCAGGTGAGTTCTTTCTAAGAATACTAAACTTGTACATACAGAAATAACCTGACTTTCATGATATCAATCAGCATTAACAGGCTTTCTTCTCTCCTTCCAAGTATTTGCTCAGCGAGATTGATTTGCATTAGACATGGTGTAAAAATTTAAAGGTTTTCTTACATTCGACCACATTGCATAAAACCACTCTCTGTATTTAAAACTGTACTAAACTACCATGATATCTACCTATGTTAGCAACTCATTACTAATCCCTATTTAAACCTTACAAAAAGATTAAAAAAAAGTAATGCCTATGTGAATAATCTTTCACCTATGATAAAACACTCAATTGCGTGAAGTAGGGGGGTTTCAGACGTTTTATCCATTTTCATTATTTTGTACTAAAAACTTCAGTGAGGGTGTTGAATGTATTATGAAGGTTAAATACAATTTCCAATTTTCTGGCTGGCTTGTTGATTTGGAAAACACACACAAAGGTTTAGGCAACCTATTCATCTTATTTGGAGTAACCATGACTAATGAATAAATTTTTTATTTTGACGTGCCCTAACCGTCATTGGTCGAAAATCGTAGTTGTTTGCTTTTCCAGTCATTAGTGAAAGAAAAGGAGCAGTTTTTTCCAACTCTGATATGAATTAGGAGCCTATAATGTGATCTTTATCATGTTTTTATAAGCCTTACCGGACCAATCGCAAGTTATGACATATTCAGTACAATTGATAAAAATGTAAACTGTGCTGACAAGGTAGTTAATAAAAAGTGATAAAAGTTGTATGGTGATAATGTGCTGACATTGAATGCCTATAATTAGAATTTTATGCAATTCTATCTCATGCACAAAGCAAAATTACTTAATTCCTAATTTATTAAGAATTTTGATAAAGAAAAAGGCGGAAAATATTTGGGAAGTCAAGTCCACTAGGGACCAGGGATCCAGGACTACCGGCATGGTGGGATCACATTTACAAATTAAAGACATCTCTCTTGGATCTACTGCTGGTGAAAAGTTAGGGCTAAGAGGGGTATTTGTGTTTTAAAGGCTAGAGAAGCCATTATGTACAGCACAAGGACTTCGAAACGTTGTCCTTTTTCTATTTTGCATTACACTTTTTATAACATTGGTAGTTGTTTCCTTAAGTGTTTACAATTGCACTTGAACTCATACTCACCCTTGGATTCATAAGTACACTGATTAAGGAAAATAATGCTGATTTTGTCCCCTTCATCATGTGTTTGTCTTCAACAGTTGACTGCAGGAGCTGTGGTGCTTACAGACTGTATTTACTGGTTAATAATTTATCCCTTGCTGGCTATCAATGATTATGATTTACATTTGGTTAGTCCTGAAGTTTCTTCGCTCAACTCGAATCTGTTAACTAACTGGTCGATTTCTTATGCCATTAAATATCAGAATATGTCTTTTTCTTTATCTTTTATGAACCAAAAAAAATCTAGAAACGGGTCACTTTTTTTATTCATCTTTGTGTTCATCTTTTCTGTATTTTCTTCTCCTGATTCTTTTTATTTACATTTTAGTATCGTTGTCTTCTCTCACAATCATTTACACTTTTTTATTCATTGTTGTGTTCATCTTTTTTGTAATTTTTTCTCCCGATTCTCTTCATTTTCATTTTAGTATCTTTGTGTTCTCTCACAATAGAGTACTACAGATTTTTTTTTTCTTTGGTCATATTCTGATGAAACTGGTCACTTTTCTCAGAAGTTAGTATGTTCTGATCATTGTCACTGAATTTTCTGTATTTTCTTCTCCTGATTCTCTTCATTTACATTTTAGTATCTTTGTGCTCTGTCACAATGAATAGTTTCATACACATAATTTTTTTCTCGGTTCATATCCTGATGAAACTGTTTAGTTTGAGTTTTTTTTTATGTTTACTTTTGTCTTTACTGATTGATTTCAGATGACCTACATAATGCATTCTGTCAACTTCATATTCATCCTTGGTGATACTGCCCTGAACAGTTTGGTAAAATTCTATTCATGTCTGAATTAAGCATGTGCTTCAGAAGCTACTGTATAGCTCTTGCTCTTCGACTAACCTATGTGTGATCATGTACAGCCATTTCCTTGGTTTCGCATCTCATATCTTGTTTTATGGACGGGTGCCTATGTTCTTTTCCAATGGATTTTTCATTCCCGTACCTCAATTCGGTAACCATCCTTTGGTTCATTTGTTCATATATGAATATCACGTCTCTTATTATTATAATTTTTATTATACTATTCTCATATCTTCTATAGGTGGCCGTACCCATTTCTTGATTTGTCATCTCCGTATGCCCCAGTATGGTATGCCCTCTAACATTTGCACAATGAATAATTAAGTGAATTCAGAATGGCATTTTCTGAGTCCTGTCAATATGCTGAAAAACTTAAAAATGGCAAGTTTTTGTTGAATGTTCGTTTAAATCTGGTCTATGCTTAATTCCTTTTTAAAGAAACCTACTGAGTCTTACCCTTAATTTGAATCTTTTATCCTAGAGAAAACTGCACAATAAAAATTAAAACAATTAATATTTCAAAATCTGTCAGTAGGCATGGAAAATGCCCAGTAGAGAGGAATTGGAATGCTAAAGGTATTAGTCATAATATACAGTTGGGATGGCATTTAAAAAAGATTAAAATTAATGAGACACATAGTGCAAAATCTTACTTGAAATCTATGAATATTCCCAGGGAACAAGGAAGAGATATCTAGAAAGAATAGTATTTAGGTTTAACCAAGTTTTCACACCTCACGATTGACTTCAATTACCCTTTCAAAGTGGGCGGAAAAGAGAGGCTTACTATTTACTACTCATGTGCAAGCATAATCATGTTGGTGTAATGAGTTGCATAAACTAATTGTACCTAGGAGGACAATTAGATTGAGTTGTGATTTCATGCTTAAAGCCGTTTATAGAGTAACTAATCAGATATGGTATTTCTAAAGGTATATATTAGTGGGGCTGATGCAGCTACCGTGTTACGGCCTCTTTGTAATGATTGCGGAAGCCAAAGCATCCTTCTTGTCTCGAAAATTTCCTCAGTCTTGTAGATGATAACAGTACATAGTTCTATGACATTACACTAATGATGATTACTCTAGACTTTGATGCATTCTCTAAGAAAGGTTCATTCTTATTTCTGCTTTTTATAGTAGTAGAGCGCGCGCACACACACTTCTCAACTTTGCACTAAGGTGTTCTAGGTTGTACCAATGTATGTAATTCAGAGGAACCTTAAAACATACTCCCTCCGTCCCATAATGTTAGTCTCATTTCATTTTTTGACACTATTTACAAACCGAGAGAATCTTATAGATATCTTCTAATATATAATAAAATACATAGTCATGGGGGTCTTGTTTGATTCGTCTCAATAAGCACTTTAACAATATTAAAAAATTATATTTTTTTATTAACATGTAACTAAAGATATTAACGATACAAAACGTGTCTCGGCATATATGCCGGATTGAAATGAGACTAACAAATTGGGACACAGGGAGTAGAACACAATGTTGATAAAACAGTATCATCATAGTTACAATCTTTATTGCTTATTTATCTTTTAATAAATAAAATCAAGTTACTTTTTTTATGCTATCAATCCACTATGTGTCAGTTTCACAATGACATTACACGGGAATGATATTCCCCGAATATTTTCTTTGGTTGATACTCAAGATAAAGTCTGCGATTAGATTTCTGTATGCTGAAGTACATGGTGATTCCGAAAATGATTGGGAAGCCTACTTCAGTTGATGTATTATGGACACCGCTAATAGTAGATATCTTTCCCATGTGTTTGCTCGTGGAGGTTACTGCTATAACATGGGCCTGTTAGACTAGGATAATTTGCCCTTCAATTTGCTACCTTATTCTAATAATAAGCTATCATTTCAACATTATTGATTACATAAACTACCTTATTTTTTTCACTTGGTTCTACAAAATCCTAAAGCGAAACTGAAGCCAATCCGGCTCCACCAGTTTGCGTATTAGTTAAATGAGAAAGTCAGTTTGTATTGGTTATATGTGAAATGTTCAACTGTACGCAGTTAAATGAGAAAGTCAGTTTGTATTGGTTATATGTGAAATGTTCAACTGAGAACAAACCATAGGGTACGAAATGTGAAGTGTTTGCGTTCACAGATAACAAGTTCATGTGAGGGAAGTATGAATTGCCCTTAAATGTCTGTTCATAATTTGGGTGGTCATGTTTATAATATGATAATATGTCTGCTCAGGTCATCTACATTTTTTTTTCACATAAATCACAAAATTGTCACTAAAAGTTTAAAATTGTGGGAAAGTATCGGGTGATAATAACTTTTACAATACGAACGTGAGAATGATGCATGTTAGTAGTAAATTGGTGCACATTTAGTACTAATTTGATGCACATTCGTTGACAAACATAAAAACATCCAAAATTTGAAAAATATTTATTTTTTAAAGAACATTTATTAAGAAACTGAAGAACATTCAGGTAAAAATTGTAAATGTGCATTACTTTTTTCAAAGAATGTGCATCCAAATTTTTTGATGCACATTTAAGTATATTTTGATGTACATTTAAGTATATATGATGCACATTAGCCATTCACACGTTCTCATTTTAAAAATTGTTCTCACCGGAATCGCACCCTAAAATTGTTGTCGCCCAAATTATGAACATTATTATCCAGAATATGAAAATTGACAAATAATTATTGAACGCAAATGTTTCAAACTTCGGACCGTAACTTATTTCCTACTGGAGTCTTCTTCATAATTTAAAATCCTATTTTTACTCGGTTTCGACTATAGTTTATATCGGAAATAAAATATTGTGAAGAACGATTTAAAAACTAAATAAAATTGTATATAATCACCCCTTATATAAGTATTATACAAGGAACTGCCTCATACATGCAAACCCCCGCAAAAAATGACCAGAATCAGGGGCATAATCGCCACCGGCACCAGAACTTCCCTCGCATGGACGGCCATATAGGAACAATCGCAGGCCGCCATGAACCCATCCCCCTGGGCAAGCGAGAGTAAAGGCTTATTAACAACGCACCCAAGCCTCAAGGAAAGCCAATCTATAGTGTCGCGAGGTCGAAGTCTGAACCATACACGCTTGTCTTCAGTGACAAGGAGGTAGATACCTGGGCAGTCGAAGTCGCTGATCCGCTGGTCATTCATGCTCAGGTAGGAACCAAGCTTGTAAAAAGGGTCCTTGTGGACACAGGGAGCTCAGCCGATATACTGTACTGGGACGCGTTTGAGAAAATGGGGATTGATCAGTCAACGCTCAGGCCAACTAAAACCACGCTGGTAGGCTTCGCGGGTGACAGAGTAAGGGCCCTGGGCGTCGTTACCCTAGATCTCATCCTAGGCGAAGAAACCGGGTCAAGAAGGTCAGAAAAGATTGATTTTGTAGTAATCCCAATAACATCCTTCTACAATGCGATACTGGGACGCGAGACTCTGTGCAGGTTTGAAGCGGTCGTATCGATATGTCATTTTTGTTTAAAATTCCCAACGTTGACAGGAGTAGGTGTCGCGAGAGGAAACCAAGAGGAAAGCCGTATCTGCTACGTTTCATCCGAAAAGGGCAATACCAAGACCTTGCTCGCCAACCAGCTATTTATTCCAGGACTGCCACGCGTGCTTGAAGAAGCCGAGTTAGAGGTTCGTGCCTCACCCAGGCCGCAAGATACTGAGGGAAAGGCAGAGGGACACAAACCGCATTTTGATGGGTTTGAGAAACAGGTAATCACTCATTTCCCCAACAAAGAGGAGAAGCTTTATGTAGGGGGGAAGCTGGATCAACAAGTCGTACAAGAGATTGAGACCTTACTCACCCGCTCCCGGGATGTGTTCGCGTGGACACCAAAGGATTTGAGAGGGATCCCAGCGAGTGTCATGACCCACTCCCTGAACATTAGTTCGGAAGTCAAGCCGCGTAGACAGAAGAAACGAAAACAAGCAGGGCCTAAGAACGCGGCAGCTGCGGTAGAGCTCGCGAAGCTGATTAAAGCAGGGTTTGTAAGACCAATGCAATACCCAACGTGGCTGTCAAACGTTGTGATGGTAGAAAAAAATCCCAGGGGGACGGGGAAGTGGCGCATGTGCGTAGATTTCACTGGTCTCAACAAGGCATGCCCCAAGGACAACTACCCATTACCTTCAATCGACCAGTTGGTAGACTCCACCGCGGGTCATGAAGCTCTGAGCTTCCTAGACGCGTACTCTGGGTATAATCAGGTCATGATGAACCCAACCGACTCGGGGCACACAACTTTTATTACAGACAAAGGGACTTTCTGCTATAAAGTAATGCCGTTCGGCTTGAAAAACGCAGGAGCTACATTCCAGAGACTGGTGGACATGATTTTCAGCGACCAGAGAGGTGACACTGTAGAGGCTTATGTTGATGATATAGTAGTCAAGAGCAAGAAGCAAGCGGATCACACACGCGACCTGGCAGAAGTCTTTGAAGCCCTGAGAAAGTACGGTATGAGCCTCAACCCAGAGAAATGTGTCTTCGGGGTCACCGAGGGCAAATTCCTAGGGTTTCAGATCAGTGCACGCGGCATCGAAGTCAATCCAGACAAGGTCCAGGCCGTGATAGATCTACAACCGCCAAGGTCCATTCACGGCGTCCAAAGGTTTGTAGGAAAGGTTAACTATCTAGGAAGGTTTTGCGCAAAACTAGCGGAGCGAAACCTCCCCTTCTTTGACATACTAAGGAAACCAAAAAGCTTCGAATGGACTGAGGAGTGTGAAAGGGCATTTATGAGCCTTAAAGAGCATCTGGCTAAACTCCCAACCCTAGCGTCACCAATACCAGGTGAAGGCTTGCAGCTGTACCTCGCGGCAGGCACGCGTGCAGTTAGCGCGGTGTTAGTAAAGGAACAACGAGTCCCCGTCTATTTCGTCAGTAAAACACTTCTGTCGGCCGAGACCAGATATTCGCCCATTGAGAAAGCAGTACTCGCGTTGATAACAGCCGCTCGTAAACTCCGACCTTATTTCCATGCTCATCCCATCGAAGTATTGACAGATTTACCACTCCCGTCTTTTATGAGTAAGCCAACAACCTCTGGAAGACTCGCTAAATGGGTCATTGAAATGACAGAATTTGACATGGTCATAGACCACGACCCGCTATCAAAGCACAGGCTTTAGCAGACTTCATAGTTAAAACAAGTTTCAGAGAGTTAGAAAAAGATGTTATAGCTCCTGAACACCCCGCGTGGGTAATGCACATTGACGGATCAGCAAACATGGATGGTAGCGGGACGGGAGTCGTCCTGACATCCCCGGCTGGGGATAAAATAGATCACGCGATTGCGCTAAGGTTCAAGACCACTAACAATGAAGCAGAGTATGAAGCGCTCATCGTAGGACTGGAAATTGCCATTCACGCAGGTGTTCACGTGGTAAAATGCCTGAGCGACTCTCAGATTGTCGTGAATCAGATCAATGGGACCTACGAAGCCCGAACAGGCAATCTCCCCAGATATCACGCGAGGGCCACTGCCCTGATTTCGCTGTTCAGACATTTTGAGATTGAAGCGGTGTCAAGGGAAGACAATACGCGAGCAGATGAACTCGCGAAGCGAGGTTCCCAAGCTCAGTGTGCGAATATGGAGCGTCCCGACGAGGATTGTACTGTCGTTTCCAAGAATGGAAAGGCCCAATACTTCTGGTTAGTGAAGTCCGAGAGCGCCATAAGCAATCAGGTGGAGCTGATGGAGATTGACGAGCCAGACAGCGACTGGCGAACCCCTATAATTCAATATCTCGCTATCGGGACAGGGCCCTCAGATCCAAAAGAAATGAGAAAACTTGTCTCTATGGCTGCGCGTTTCTACATGAGTCGTGGGGAACTCTACAAAAGGGGGTACGGAGCACGCGAGCTCAGGTGTTTGCCTAAGATAGATAGTGACGTGCTGATAAGAGAGCTTCACGCGGGATTTGCGGAACCCACGCGGGCTGGAGACCGATGGTCTATAAAGCATTAAGGCAGGGGAGTTTCTGGCCAACCATGAAGCAAGACGCACAACGCGAGTCTCAAAACTGTAAGCCGTGCCAGTACTTTTCCCCAGCTTCTCATCAGCCAGGTGTGGAGTTGCAGATAATGTCAAGCCCTTGTCCCTTCGCGATGTGGGGGCTAGATCTATTGGGACCTTTCAAACCAAAAGCGCCTGGTCAACTGGAGTATATCATTGTAGCAGTTGATTATTTTACCAAATGGATCGAAGCCGAGGCTCTCGCGAGCACTACCGTCCCGGCGGTTAAAAAGTTCCTTTGGAAGAACATCATTTGCAGATATGGCCTCCCTCACGAGATCGTAACCGACAGAGGACCGCAATTCAATTCGCCGCAGTTACTTACATGGTGCCGAGACATAGGGATCGCTTTGAGAATTGCTTCAGTCGCTCACCCGCATTGCAATGGACAGGTAGAAGCAGTGAACAAGAGTATTGTCATGGACCTGAAAAGACGGCTAGAGGGCTCCAAAGGCATGTGGGCCGAAGTGTTACCTCTAGTACTCTGGGCAAACAGGACCACGGTAAAGAAGGCAACTGGGGAAACACCTTTTGCTCTCGCCTATGGAATAGAGGCCACAGTACCAGTCGAGTTCATTGTGCCTACGGACCGCGTGATTCAGTATAGTCCGGATGACAATGACGAAAAAATGCAGCTCGAGTTGCAGATGCGGGAAGAGACTAACGACTTGGCCACCATCAGAGCGGCCAATCATAAAGCCGGCGTCGCAAAGTATTATAACAAGCACGTAAAGTTGAGGGGATTTGCCAGAGGAGACCTCGTGCTCCGTAGAACACAAGGAGGAAAGCTCGACCCCAATTGGGAAGTACCTTACATTATAGATCGCGAAGTCGCGCCCGGGGCATATCGCCTCAAGGACCACTCTGGAAATCACATTGCCAACTCCTGGAACGTGATGCGACTTCGTCGTTTCTATGCCTAATCCTCCCACAAAACTCAGGTGCGCTTTAAAACAACAGAATTTTCCCTCATCCTTGGTCACAATACTTATTACGTTAAGGCACTAAAAGCATTTGATTACTATAGCATGATAAGTGATAAGCGGTGTTTTACATACCGCAACTATGGATTATTAGCTAGTTTTGTATAGGATTATGTTATTTGTTTCTATGTAATCTGTATCATGGAGCTGTTCGAGAGAAGATTTACATACGAGATCCCAAGAGATGATACAAGCATTGGAAGCATTGAAGCATAAGGAAGAAGCTGCTGAAGACGAAGACGAAGACGAAGACTTGAAGAAATCAGCAGGTTCTGCCTCAGACAACAAAGCCGCACCCGCGGGTCTCAAGCCGCACCCGCGGGTTTTACCTTCAGCCAAGGCTTTCGAGAAAGCTCAAGCCGCACCCGCGGGTCTCAAGCCGCGCCCGCGGCCCTCACCTTCAGCCAAGACTTTCGAGAAAGCTCAAGCCGCGCCCGCGGCCCTCTGCCATCCAGAGAATCTGAAGAAACTCAAAACCGCGCCCGCGGCTCTCAACCCGCGGGTGCGGTTCCTCGACAGAAGAATCAAATTGATGTCTTTGCCATTTGAAGTAATTTGTGTTTAATTCTGTAACTTTCCATACGTTTTTTAGGACCTTAATTCGGCTGTTACATCAGCTGATACTATATAGGTAGTGGATGATCATCCTTGATCATGTAGTCTTTGTTTTGCTTAAGTTTTTGGAGAGTATTTCACAAACTTATGAGTTGCTAAGGTTCTTTGTTTTCACTTGGCGTTTGAAGCTTTTGGATTCAACAAGTTGTGAGTTTATCCTTTCCTTTTGTCTACTCTTTGATTGTCTCAACTCTCTTGTTTGTATTGTCGATGAACTAGATTTACTACTTTAGATTGATCACCTAAGTTAGTTGTGTCTTGTTCATATTGCTAGAGTTTGATACTTCTAGTTGAATTATCATACTTGTTGTGTAGCACAATCTATTTGCATGAACTAGTTGTGATTGTTATTAGAGAAGAGAGTTGAGTACATGTCGAATATCCGACTAGTTGTCCATGATATTGCATGTATCTATCTATTCCTGAATGCATTGCTACTTTGTTATTGAACTTTGATAGTTTCGAGGTTATAATCGAGTAAGGGTTATTAGGACTAGTTGGACTAATAACTATTCAAGAACAGGAATTAGAACGATCACTTGAGAACTTGACATAGGGATAAAAAGGATTTTCAGATCAACTTGTTAATCTAATTGTGGATAATCGCTAAGTGGAACACTTCGCTTAATCTTTTTATAACCAAGTTGACATTCGATACTTCGTATCAAAACCACAAAAAAAAACCCTTTGGTTACGTTTATTGGTTAGTCATTGTGATAACTTAAGAATTTGATAAACTGATTCTCTTGGGATTCGACCCTTACTTGCGCACTATATTACTTAGTTTGCATGTTAGGATTACTTGACTTGGCACACGACAAATTCGCCTCGTCAATAAGCACAGGTCGACACCAGCAATTCGTAAACCAGCTTACCAAGGAATCAGTATCGCGACCAAGACGACCAATGCTCATCCACCTAAAAGGTAGCACTTCAACTCGAAAGATAAAAGCCACCAGGTCGCGTATCAAGCTTCCAGCTTCCAGGGCTGAGCTAGAAAACTCCCCCTGGTCGCGAAAGCGTAGACGGCTGGGCTGGGCTAAAAAAAAACCCCATGTCGCGTGTCCTGCTTCCAGCTTCCAGGGCTGAGCTAGAAAACTCCCCCTGGTCGCGAAAGCGTAGACGGCTGGGCTGGGCTAAACCCCCCCCCCCCCCCATGTCGCGTGTCCTGCTTCCAGGGCTGAGCTAGCAAACTCCCCTTGGTCGCGAAAGCGCAGACGGCTGGGCTGGGCTAAACCCCCCCCCCCCCATGTCGCGTGTCCTGCTTCCAGCTTCCAGGGCTGAGCTAGAAAACTCCCCCTGGTCGCGAAAGCGTAGACGGCTGGGCTGGGCTAAACCCCCCCCCCCCATGTCGCGTGTCCTGCTTCCAGCTTCCAGGGCTGATCTAGAAAACTCCCCCTGGTCGCGAAAGCGTAGACGGCTGGGCTGGGCTAAAAAACCCCCCCATGTCGCGTGTCCTGCTTCCAGCTTCCATGGCTGAGCTAGAAAACTCCCCCTGGTCGCGAAAGCGTAGACGGCTGGGCTGGGCTAAAAAACCCCCCCATGTCGCGTGTCCAGCTTCCAGCTTCCAGGGCTGAGCTAGAAAACTCCCCCTGGTCGCGAAAGCGTAGACGGCTGGGCTGGGCTAAAAAACCCCCCCATGTCGCGTGTCCAGCTTCCAGCTTCTAGGGCTGAGCTAGAAAACTCCCCCTGGTCGCGAAAGCGTAGACGGCTGGGCTGGGCTAAAAAAACCCCCCATGTCGCGTGTCCTGCTTCCAGCTTCCAGGGCTGAGCTAGAAAACTCCCCCTGGTCGCGAAAGCGTAGACGGCTGGGCTGGGCTAAAAAACCCCCCCATGTCGCGTGTCAAGCTTCCAGCTTCCAGGGCAGAGCTAGAAAACTCCCCCTGGTCGCGAAAGCGTAGACGGCTGGGCTGGGCTAAAAAAACCCCCCATGTCGCGTGTCCTGCTTCCAGCTTCCAGGGCAGAGCTAGAAAACTCCCCCTGGTCGCGAAAGTGTAGACGGCTAGGCTGGGCTAAAAAACCCCCCCATGTCGCGTGTCCTGCTTCCAGCTTCCAGGGCAGAGCTAGAAAACTCCCCCTGGTCGCGAAAGCATAGACGGCTGGGCTGGGCTAAAAAAACCCCCCATGTCGCGTGTCCTGCTTCCAGCTTCCAGGGCTGAGCTAGAAAACTCCCCCTGGTCGCGAAAGCGTAGACGGCTGGGCTGGGCTAAAAAACACCCCCAGGTCGCGTGTCTAACTTCCAGCTTCCAGGGCAGAGCTAAAAAACTCCCCCTGGTCGCGAAAGTATAGACGAGTTTGCATCATGACTCACCCGCCTTTCAAAAGTTCTTACTACCTAAAAATAAAAACTGAAAACTGAATGCCTCTCTACATGTGCAGTGCTAGGTATCCCCCGCAAGAGCAACATCATGCCCAAGTTACCTACAGGCCAGAAATTCTCCGCAACAACCACACCAAAGAAAAACTATCCTACTGCTCCGCGACTAACAAGAGCTCGAGACGAACCCCGCGAGTATCAACCATCACTAAGAACCCCGCGAGAAAAATAGTTCGCAATGCTTACTCTCGCAAAATTATGTAACAGGTCAGTTTTGCCTTTTACTACACAGGAGGGATTGTAACTATGAAACACTTATCTCTTTACGTTTTCCTTTTTTCGCAAACTTTTCATTTTTCCGAAACACAAAACGGGGGGAACGAGGCGAGATAAGTATATACGAAACAAGCAGAAGCAAAAAAAAAAAAATGGAAACAGTATAAAGCTCGCGACAGTCATACCCACATTAAATATACAAAAGTTGTTTACAAAAAATCTCAATTCCGGGTACAAAAAACATTGTTCAAGACCACAAGGACATTACTTAGAAGCAGACTCAGGAGCAGTCCCCGCGTCCTCTACACTATCCGCCTCCAGATCCACGACGTCTCGAACACCAGACACCCGCGATCCTGAGCCCCCCGCTTGATCTAAACAAGAACGCTTCGAGGGCTGAATGGTGTCGAGAAGGGCGTCAGACGCAAATACCTTTCTCTTGCGAGGAGAGAGGGCTGGAGAAGGAGGGCTCGGAAGCATGCGAGGAACAGGTTCTGACCTCTCGAGCGGAGGAGGAGCAACCATCTTCGGGAGAGGGGGCCTGGGAACCTGATTCTCTTTGCCCTTAACAATACCTCTCTCAGGTGCGAGACGCGTAACCCCCCAAGCCTCGAGTGGAGTCTCCCCGTCATCAATGAAAGTTCCGGGCAACGGGGGCTGGTACTCGGGAAGATCAGTGGAAAGGCCACATAGGTCCTGAGCGTTGAAGGGGAAGTCTTTGACTTTGAACTTTAGCATCTGAAGCTTTACCATACAAAGGAGAAGCGTGTTGACAGCATTTTTGTAAAAATCGACGCGAGCACGTTGGCGATAACCCCCGCAATACTCCTCCACCGCCATGTTCCTCTCATAGGCGATTCTCTCAGACATCATCGCATGAAGCTTCTCGTTTTCCTGTCTGAGGTCATTCACTTGCGTATTATATTCAATAACGATGTTGACGTGGGTGGACCTCTCATACGCAAGCTGGGCTTCCAGCTCCTTTATCCTCGCATCTTTAGACCTATCGCACGCGAGCTCGTCCTCCATCTCCTTTATCCTTGCGTTAGCTCTCGAAAGCTCCTCCTCCAAAGCTTTCTTTTCTCCCATAAGCCGAGACTTGGCCGCTCTGTGGGCATCGCGGGTGGACTGATCCTCTTCCCTCAGCTCCTTGAGTTTGTCTTCAGCAGCAAGCACCCTCCGAGTTGCGCTCGCGATGATGTTCATCCCCTGCAAAATAACCAACTCCAGAGTTAAAAATACCCCAAGAAAACAAGAAATAGATAAAAGCAGGAGACTTACGGCAAAGAGAAGTTTCGACAAGCCACCAGGCCTATCCGAAACTTCCTCGTAGAGGCTAGGTTCGGGAGGAAAAACAGTCGGTATCGTCTCAATGAATGCACGCGTCACGGATAAACCATGAATGAAGGTGGGGTTTGCGACCGAAGTGTCAGTAGGCTCTGGAGAGGAGACAAACTCCACTTCCGTCGTCCTCTTGCGGTTTTTCTCGGAAACTTTCTGTTTCCCCTTATCACGAGCCGAAATTACGCGAGACCTCTTGACCAGAGGAGCATCCTCAGAAACCGTCGTCGCAAGCTCCACTGGTGATTCCGAAACAGCAGCTGGGGGAGTAGGAGTCGAGCCAGGAACGGATGAAACAACGCGAGTAGGAGCCTCAATGGTTAGCATGCCCGACTCGTCAAGAACCAACCCCCCCAGGACCGGAAGATCGGCGAACATATCAGCATCTACAAAAACCACCACAAGTGAGCATAGTGTAAATAATAATAATAAACGCGAGCGCTGAAACAAAAACGAACAAAAACCTAGGGCATGAGCCTTGAGACTAAGTCCCCTGGCGACCAGTAGAGAGTCCGAGATAGTCAACTCAAAACGTTTTTGAACTGCTTTGTCGGGGTAATCCTTGTAATCACGGATGAATTTATCGCGAGTCTCCTTTGGGAAAAAGCATGGGGCCTTTCTCGCATTAGGCTCGCGTACTCGGACAGAAATTTCAGAACCAGGAGGAGGACAGACTAAAAACCAACAAGTTTTCCACCCCTCGATCTTCGAAGGCAATCGGAAGGCGCTAGGGGTCTTGGCCTGAGCAGTATAAAACCCATCCTCGCGGGAGTTCTTCTTATACGAATTGATGAGAGCGTAATGAGGAGTATTAGGAACTATCCCAATGTCCTGACATCGCATGATGTAAACGATCAGAGAGCTCCAGAAGTTTGGATGCATCTGGGAAGGGCTGAAGCCTAAATCCGCCATTACTTTAGTCTGGAAGGACGTCCAAGGAAGGCGGAAGCCGGCTTCTAAAGACTGCCTACTCAAGGCGAAGAAAGACCCATACTGGTCGAGAGAAGTGCCTTCAAGATCGGGGAGGGCAAAGATGGTCCCTTCAGGAAAGGGATATCGCGTAGCGAGGCGACGAAGATCGTCAAAATTAAGACTGCTACGTTGGGCAGTGTTGGGAATTAAGGTGCGAGAATGTGTAATTCTCTTTGTAAGGATACTTATGCGGCCGGGGTCCGCGAGAAAGGGTTTCTCTATAACTATGTGGGGTAAAAACCCCTTATGAGAGAAAAAGCTGGCGAATTGACCATAATTGGTCTCGGCTCACTCTTGAATGACGCGAGACGGGAGTCTGGTTTTAGATCTTTTGGGCGTCTTCGCTTTGCTCCTCTTAGATTTCCTAGAAACGCGAGACCGTCTACGAGAGTCTGGCTCGCGATCACCAGAACCCCCCTCAGATCCGGACGTGGTGCGCCCCGAATACTCAGCCCGAGCTGAGCGTTCATAAAAATCATCACTACCTGAAAGCATAGGCAAAGTAAGTTTCAGTTTTCCAGGGATGGAAAGAGGGAAAAAAGAACATCAAAATTAGGAGCAACGCGTGTCAAAGGAAACTAACGCGAGGCTGTAGAAAGTAAACAAACAAGAAATCCCTGGAAAAGCTGAAACTCAAGAATCAAAAGGGAAGCCAAAACGACATCAGAATGGACCAAGCCCAAGAACACGAAGAACATTACAAAGGTCGAAAATGGCAGAAATTGACCAAAACACGTTTTTTCCCAAACAAACGCATTAAGAAATAAGAGTCGAAGGGGGAATTCGACACAAAAAACACCCAATGAACGAAAAATGACCTTCAGAAGCCTCTCAATTCAAAAGGTCTGAGCGAAATTTCTGTGAGCGGGAAGAAATTAAGCAACAATGGTAGCCCTAAAAATCAAGAAAACGAAGTAGAAAAGGGAAAGGGGAGCGGAAGACTAACCTGCTATGAAGAATCGACTGAGAACGACGGCGAAGATGGCGATGGAGAAGGAAGGAAAGCACCGGCGAAGAGAGCAGGATTGAAAGTGTTGCAGAGAGAATGGAAGTTACGGCGGAAGAGAAAAGAGGAAGACGAAGACGAGTATATATAAGGAAAAATCGGGGGAAAGAGGGTGCAATAAGAAGATAACACGTGGACGACATGCGCTCAGCGCGGGAATTCGTAAGGTTTTTTGAATTCAAAACGTCGCCCAGAGAAACGTAGCAGAAATACACGCGACCCTATCACGCGATGGAATCATGCGAGGTCTGAGGACCACCCTCATATCGAGAACGCGACTTCAAGAAAACAGGCCCAAGCCTTAAGCTATTCAACATGAAAGCTTGGGGGGCTGGATGTTGGAGCCGGTTCTCGATGGGCTCGCGAGGCCCATAGGAAATTGGGTCAGGCCCATGGAACGCGAGCCGGGTCGGTCCAAGAAGTCAGCCCAGAAGAATAAAGCGGCCCAGGTGAAGCCCAATAAGAGGATACAACGAGACTAAGTATCAAGGGACAAATCGGTAATTGACTCGCGTGGGTCCCAGTTGATAGTATAAAAACGCAACCCAATGGATAAGGAAGGAGGATCTACACAAAGAGAAAAACGCTTCACCTCCCTCTTGGCAGTAAGAAAAACACAAGAGCAAGCCTAAGCTTCAATCTTTCAAAACACTCACTTCTTAGAAGAGTTTAGACGTATAGCACTTGTTTTACCACTCATAGTTTTGTTGTTAAGCTTTTAGTGTTGTTGTGTATTTTTTCTGAACTAGTTGGTTTTTTATAAGCTTGGAACGTGAAACGTTTTGATTTACATAACACAATCTTCTTCCTTCACGTTGTTTTTTCTTACCTTCGTGTACGCTTGCGTTGTTTCGGTGTCTCCGGTTTTGCGTTAATCCTTCTTATTGGAGCTTAAAAGAGCCGAAACCGGACTCCTTCTCGGTTTGGTTACGCAAGTGTCAGAGGTGTCGAGAATAAGGTTGGTCTCGAGGAAGAAGACGACGAGGTGTATTACATAAGTTGATTGTCCAGACGCCCTCTGTCACGCGAAGTGTTGTGTCGCGTGATCGCAATTTCCGGGCTCCAACACCCAAAAATCAAAAACAGATCCACCATTTTTGTTACCAGATCCCACACCCTCTCTCCTCCTTTGGCTTCTTACCATCTAATTCTTCGCCTAAACCACAACGATTCCACCGTTATAATGCTTGTCGAGTCGTCGGCGATACCCAAACATCCACATGGTTCGCTATATACAACCATACTAATCCAAAAATTAAAGGAAGAAATAGTAGGAAAAGCAAGTACGACATTCTTGTTTGAACCCTCTTTGAAGATCTAGATCTGCTCAAAAGAAAGGGAATATGCAAACTCCTGAATGTGAAAAAATGGCGTATCAATCCCGGTGCACAAGTGAATTTCATTCTCTGGCTTTCATTTCATTTGGCTAAAGTTGTATACCGGCTCTCGTGATGAAATGTCGTTCCGGATGAGACTACTGTCATGGCTGTGTGGTTTGGATTGTTTGCTTGAGATGAAGCACTTCCCGGAGTTATATACTCCCCTAGGTGCATCACACAACTTGAAGATTGATTGGTTTCTGCTTTCGGTGTCACAACGCTTGTGTTGGCCATAGTGCAACCCGTGTTCGTGTCCATTCTCTCTCCATCCCGGTGTATTGAGCTTTAGTCATCGATTTGCTAGGTTCTGTTTTGACGTTGATAATGGTGCGGGCAGACCTTACTGTTTTTCTCACCCCGTTTCAACCATTACCTGTTTTTGTAACATTTTCTTAGATCTTTATGATCTCATCCTTCGGGATGCTCTAGGGCGGTTTATTCTTGTTAGATAAACCCCCTAAATGCTTTCTTCATCAAAAAAGAAGAAGATGTAGGTCTATATTAGGAAGTCAATTGTATGAGTAGAAGTTTATAATTTTTCCATTGTCTGATTCTCAAAGTATACCTTGTTGAAATAAAATACGAAAAATGTAATAATCTAGAAAAACACCAAGATTGTCTTATTTTAGATTTATATTTAAAAAGGTCAGTGTTTTTCATATACTTTTGAGTAATATGCTTAACCCAAACATTTTCCTTGTAAACTAAAAGTTTTCATAATTGTTTTATTTAAAGCGCTTTATTTAAGTGCTCAAATTTGCATAATCCCAAAGGTCCAAACTGTTTAGTTTTAGTAACTAGATACGGGCCTCGCGCTCCGCGCGAGAAAATTACGGATTTTCGTATGTGATTTAATATAGTTATACATTATTTGTTAATATGTTGTTGTTGTTATCAAATTTATTAATATTTGTAAATATAAGTATTTTTTATTTCCTTATATTTATGTTTGAAGTAGTTTTAAAACATAATATTAGAATAAGTTTGCATTGTCATAAGAGAAGCTCACACATTAATTTAATTTGTGACTTAATCAAGTAGACTATAAATAAATATAACATAGGGATATAAGAAAGATATTTAAATACATGCCCAAAAGTCTAATAGGAGGTGATTAAGAAATGAGTAATGCATTAAATTGGTACCAATTTCATTCAATTTTGGCAATGGACAACCAACTTTTATATAGATAAGATTGTATCCAGTTTTTAAACGACGAAATGCCGGATTGCTTGTGTTCTAAAAGAACTTTTTGTTAATAACATCAATTTTTTTGACAAATCATTTTGAGGGGTGAAAAGCATTACATTAAGTGACTTGTTTTTTTAGAGTAAATTTGATTGAATAAGTGTATTTTTGCATTGGAAGTGTATTTTTTTTCCATTTAGTTAGTTATTTTTGCATGTTGTGTATGACGTACTCAAAGCATTCATTTTTAATTCGACGTCCCACAATAGGAATTCCCATATACTTTTCAATTGAAGTTGTCATTTGTTTGTTGAGTATTGAAGCTAAGGCTGTTTTCTAAAAAAAAAATTAAGTTGGTTGAGGTCAAGAAAGTAATCTTTTGTCATTTGATTGATAAACCGGATAATGTCGTGAATGTTTGAATGAGAATTGTAACGTAAACCATATGAATTGTTGTCGTATTAACTAAACATAGAAATGGGATACGTACGTGTTTCATTCCTTGTTAATTGCATACCAACTTTATAATGCCTTCCGCTGAACGAGCCCGAGTACTTTGTAAAGTTGCCATTCGTCCACCACACCTTCCGCTGAAGGCGGAAACGCAATCCCGAAGGTACTCAACGTCGAGCATGATGGCTTTGTCGCCAGGTTCCCATCCTCCATCGCTCAACCGCATCTCTCCTTCTAACAGGTTCAGAACCTCTGGCCGCTGGGATACGTCCGCCAGGAGGACTGACAATGATACATAAGGGTGTTAGAAAAGTTCATAAAACCTAATAGAATAAGGCGATTAAACCGGGCAGCACCCATTTTACACTCGGCACCCCCCCTCGTTCGGAACCCCGTTCCGAACGAGTTTTGTATTTTTTTTTTATTAAAATATTCTCATTCGGAACGGTGTTCCGAACGAGAAAATTTGTGAACCCGGTTCATGAACCGGGTTTTATTTAATACATAAAATAATCCGGTTTAAAAAACTATTCTCGTTCGGAACCCCATTCCGAACGAGAATAGTTTTTTGATGACGTCATGATGACGTCATCATTCTCGTTCGGAATGGTATTCCGAACGAGAATGATTTTTTTTTTAAAAAGCTGACGTCAGCTATGTGTAACGGCTAGCTGACGTCATCATTCTCACCAGCTTTTGCCTATATATAGTTCGTTCGGGATGCCATTCCGAACCACACTCGAATTCGCTCTCCTCTCAATCTTACAAAAAAACGCTCCCTTCTAAATCTTTCAAAAAACGCTTTCCCTCGTCTCGATAATGGCCGGAACTCCTCCTAATCCTTTTTTTTCTGATCCGACGGCTGCAGATGAAGAAATTTACGTAGGAAACGAATGGTGGTCGGGTTATGGTGTTCCGAATGCAAGCTACGCTGGTCCTTCTGGTAGTGGTTTTTTCAACATGGACGGAGCAACTAGTAGTAGTTACAACCTCCCCACCCCCAGTTTCAGTGATCTCCAAAGGCATCAACAACACATGTTCTGGGATGCAACTGTTACAGGCGGAGCAACGCCTCAAGAAGAGCCGGAGCAAGCGGAGGAGGATGTCCGAGCAGCACGTCGGAGACGGAACACGGAGTCGGTTAGTATTTCTAAAAACCTGAAATACGCTTAATTTTGTAGAAATAGTGGAAAATGCTCAATTGTATTTCAAATGCATGCTAAAATTAGTTTATAGTGGAAAACGCTTCATTTCAATATTAACTGCAATGCATGGTAAAAAAAATTAGTTTAATGCATGTGGAAAGCGTATCAACACTTTTTAGAAAATACCAAAAAGGTTGAAAACTACTTAAAATCGCATATATGGACTTTAGTTATAATAATCGATGGTAAATTTGTATGTATTTCGCTAAAACTAGGAGGTAAAATTAGTTTATAGTGGAAAACGCTTCATTTCAATATTAACTGCAATGCATGGTAAAAAAAAATAGTTTAATGCATGTGGAAAGCGTATCAAGACTTTGTAGAAAATACCAAAAAGGTTGAAAACTACTTAAAATCGCATATATGGACTTTAGTTATAATAATCGATGGTAAATTTGTATGTATTTCGCTAAAACTAGGAGGTAGTTAGAAATATCCGATCCAGAGTTGGAGAAGACAGAAATTTGGGTGATAGGCGAATCACTGCTTCTGAGAGGAGGGGGGATAGAAGATCGCGTGGTGATAGACCGCAACAGTCAGGTTCCCGGGGGTCAAGTGCTGCGGGGGTTAGGAACCCACCTAACCCAGATGTTCCGAGTGGGTCAGGTTCTTCGCGGGGTAGATCCCGACAGACTCGGCAGTCAGGTCCTGCTCCGATGCAGTCAGAAGCTGCTGCGGCTCCTCCTCTTCCAGGACTAAACGAGGGGTCTATATTGACTCGTTATGAGCAACACATTGCTCATCAGATTTGGATAGATCCGAATCCCGATGAAAGTGTCCCCCGTCAGCTAAAGGCGCAGACAAGGCAAAAGTGTTTCGAGCTATGGTTTCCTAGAATTCCTACCGACCCGGAGCCAGAATCATGGTTTGCTCTTGCCCAGGAGTCGGGGCTGCTTCACATCCTGAAGGGTCAATTTTGGAATGTGGACCACAACCTCCTTTCTGCATTCGTGGAAAGGTGGCACCCTGAGACGAACACATTTCATCTGAACTTGGGGAGCTTGGAATCGGTCTCCATGACGTTTTGGAGATTCTGGAGCTGCCTATTGACGGGGGTGCTGTCACCACGCCATGGACACATTTGGGTCTAGATGCAGATTCAGCGCATTGTGCCCAATTGTTTTCCTATTTGTTTGGCGTTGACCTGGACAACCCGTTTGACGCTGAGGAGGCATTTATGGTCAAGTTCATAGGTAGGGGGAAAGTCGGCGAGCGGGAATTCTTTTGCCACGTTGTCTCGATGATCAACTCTCGAAGAAGATCCGATCCGGGCTCCATTGCAACCGGCTTTTTGTGGCACCTAATTCAGCAGTCTTTGTTCGTGAACAAGACCTCCAACCTGTTAGACACATGCTTCCTGCCGCTACTAGAGGATCCGAGCAGGATACATGAATACGCATGGGGTACAGGTTGTTTGGCATTGCTGTACAGGCAGCTGGGTATAGCATCTAGGGCGAGATGCGTGCAATTTTCTGGTTGCATCAGGCTTCTTGAGATTTGGATTTGGTTACATTTCCCGTATTTTCCTGGGAACCCAAACCTGGATGTCAACTCCCAAGAAGCTACTGCTCGTGTGTCCCGTTATTCCACTGGACGAGCCCCGCTGAGGCAAAAAAGGACACTGCAACAGTACAGACGCATCTTGGATGAGTATGCACCGGAAGATGTAAGTGAATCGTCTAAATGTCATTCCAAGTTGTTATTAATATTGTTATTAATTGTTATAAGCTAATTCTGTAGGTGTGTTGGATGCCGTATCCGGATTTGGACGTGGGACCGCAAGGGCGTCATAGAGTGGCCACTTATCGTGGTGGGATCCGGTGCTTTGACATTATGGAGATGTACAACCCTGATCGGTTTTGCAGACAGTTCGGTCGCCGTCAGTCCCGGCCTTTGGATGTCCCCGAGCCAGTGGAGTATTATTGTCCGCCAAAATCAATGCGAGGTGGCCGGGAATACACTGTACGGTATGGCCCGGAATGGGATAGATGGGACCAGCGTTATGACAACCTGTGTCAGTACATCATGTCCAGCCCGCCAGCTCTTATCCCTTGGGATGCTGAGGATGCTTACCTTGATTGGTTTGCTCAAGTCTCACATCCATATGTGAGCCCAAACGCCCCGGCAAGACCTCGACCGCCACGTAACCCGAACCCGATCCTTACCCTCGATTTCAACCGGGTAATTCTTATATTATTTTATTTGTTGGTATTGTGTTTTCTATATGACCCATCTCCTAATTATTTGTTGGTATTGCAGCGTGTATCGACGACACTCGCTATTATGCGGACACATCACCAACAGGGGATATTATCCATGGAGAATTTGGGTGCCTACATTCGGATGCTCAGTATCGACGATCCGCCTACAGCTGAGGAGGTCACTCAAACTCAACGGATGTCACAAGCAGAGTCGTCCAGGAGTGCAGAAGAGAGAGCCACACCTTCTATATGGGAGCGGGCAAGGATGGGTGCGGGACAAGGCCATCCGGAACAAGAAGCAGGGCGTAATGAATGGGAAGATAATGTGGGTCACGGGTCGGAACCTTATTGGGGGATTTGAATCGTTGTATTTGTTGTTTAAGTTATAATGAATATTATTTGGTTTCCTTAAGTTATAATGAATATTATTTGGTTTCCTTATGTTTCAATCAATTTAATTTAGTATTTCCTCCAAATACAGATATAGGAAATGATTTTGCACTGGTTTGTCTGCCATTTGAATTGATTGCATGCATGGTCAGTCTCAAATTTAATACAGTACTAGTATCCAAAAACTGATTTTCAATTGAAAGAGCATCAAAAAAAAGAGGTAAAAATAACTTTGCACTGTTTGCCTAACGCGCAGTCATCTTCCTTGTTGGTTCCCAATTCCAATTTCACTTCAATTTTTTGCTTCTCAGCTCGAGATACTTCTTTGTTGCAATTTAGTATGTCTTTTGATGTGGTTTTCAAGTGTTCTACCAACATGATATCTTCACCATCAATATATAAGCCTTAAACACAACTTAGCAATTTTCGAAAACTTCTTTGTTGCAAATTTCTTTATTGATGTCCTTTGTTGTAACAAGACGACAGCACAACTGAGCATTACAAAGTATATAAACGTGACCATTTCTAATCATCATCATCATCTTCTTCCCCACCATCTTCTTCAACGTCATCATAATCATCTTCATGTTCTTCTTCCGATTCGTCTTCACCTTCGTCTTCACCTTCGTCTTCATCTTCGTCTTCACCTTCGTCTTCACCTTCGTCTTCACCTTCGTCTTCACCTTCGTCTTCACCTTCGACTTCACCTTCGTCGTCACCGTCGTCTTCACCTTCGCTGTCTTCATCGTCTTCACCACCATCTTCAACTACATGATCGTCATCATCGTCATCTTGGGGTATCGGGTTAATATTTAGAGGCGGCATTGGTTTGCACGGTTATGACGTTAAAGAAATCCGGGACATAGATATAGATGCAAATCCGGGACTCACCGCATGGCTGCCATTTATAGACGAAAATATAAGATCTGTTTGGGATAAGATGTGACGGAAATATTTGACCGGGTCCCACACCATCTCGTTCGGAACCCCATTCCGAACGAGATGGTGACGTCAGCATCTCGTTCGGAACCCCATTCCGAACGAGATGCTGACGTCACCATCTCGTTCGGAATGGGGTTCCGAACGAGATGGTGTGGGACCCGGTCAGATATTTCCGTCACAGATCTTATCTTTTCGTCTATAAATACCTCCAAAACAAACCATTTCAAACACACATTCACTATCATTCCATTATATTTATTTTCTCTCAAATTTCGATATGTATCCAAATCGTCCAACTCTATTTCCCGCCTCTTCCTCGACAATGGATCCTGGTCCGAAATTGTGTTGGTGTCAGAAAAAGCCCACGGTGCATATGTGTACCAAACAAATAGAGTGGGACAAGGTCAACTATGGGAGAAGATTTTGGGGATGTCCGGATGCATGTTGGGATGCTCTTACTGAAGAAGAGGAAGAGAAAGGGTGCAAATACAAACATTGGATCGATCCACCATACACAGGTCGTGCAAGGGTCGTTATTGAAGAACTAAATGCAGACAACTTATGCAACTGGTCAAAGGCTGAAGGAATTGAGGAAGGGATGGAGCTGCTGAGGATTGGAACAAAAGAATGGGCCAACGAAATAGATGAACTGAAAGCCAAAAACACCGAGCTCATGGAGGAAAACGCTGCACTTGCTGCAGAATTGGCAGCAACACGTAACAAATAGAGAATTAAGTATTTTTAATTTCCTGTATCGTTAGTTGTTCACCGTCTGCGTTGTACTCGTGCTGTTCTTTTTCAATTGTGTTGTTGTTTCAATATTAATGCTTCTATGATTATGTTGACATCATTCTGGAAAAAAAATTACTCAAACATTTATAAATTGTCCACCAAAACATTAAACAAACATATATAATTCAACAAACATTAATCAAGTCAACAAACAACATACTTAATACGAACATTAATCAAACAAATACAAGATTTAGGTCATTATGGGACCGCCACCATGAAACTCTCTCTCGGATACGTAGTTGTCGAATCTACTCTGAAAGCGCTGTTCCCATCCGTCCACCGATGGCTGTTTGTAGATACTCCACTGCCTTGGAGGGGGTGGAATTGGACAATTGTCATCAACCAACCAAATCTGTCAAAACAAAATTGTTATTGTATGCTAAAAAACATATGTGAAATAAGGTACAAGAGCGGAAAATATCGATGCGTACCGGTACGTAATGGTTGCGTCTGCCTACATGTGCAATGGCGAACACCGTGGTAGGAGGCTCTGAACCGGGAGGAGCAAACATCGGAAGACATGTACAAGGACCAAACCATGATAACACCACTAGTGCAACTTGATACCTCGTGGCAAATACCAATCCCATTGTAGGTGTGCACATCCAGAATTCAGGAGAGCATGGCGATCGAATGTGATTCACTTCTCGAATGAGTTGCGGGATAGTCTTGAAACCCTCTAGCATCTCATGATACATATGCCCGTTTTGTTGGAGGTGCTTCGAAAGATCAAATCGGATTTCAACGAACTGTTGCTCTGGTTTACCTAGTAAGCGAGCGAGGGATCGATAACCACAATGACCGTCATCACCTACTTTCTCCACAGCAGCTATGTATGCGAGCATGAAAAGGTATATATTATCTATCCCCCAGTCGAAGTCGAGATAAATGATTGAATTGCCACCGCTACATTTCGATCTAGCATTTCCTCTTGCCCTCGGTGGTTTAGTTGCACTCCCTTTTACGGTCGTGGCCCCGCTTGAAGCTCTGTTGGATGCAACCGACGATTTCTTTTGTGAATCGGCTTTCGGTGGCACAGTTGCACCCTCTTCCTCTTTCATCCCCTTTTTCCTTGCTTCTGCCTTCTCCTTATCCTTCTTAGCTTGAGCCCTCTCATCCCAACCCGGATCTCGCTTTGTACCCGTCTTCTTCGCATGAATCTTAGGCCTTCCTCTCTTCGTCTCTCCCCGAGGGGGGTCCTGGACATCAACTGAAGAAGGATCCTTGCACTCACGCCACTTATCAGCCATCCTCTTCATATCGAAATCATCAACGTTACCGGTAAACACCCCTTCAAAGAAATCATCCATAAGAACCTTATCTGCAGTCAATTGCACGTCGTCGTCAGAGTCGAAGTCTTTCAATTCCACTCCTTCCCACTTGATCTGCTTCCAGAAGATATCAATGTCGCTCGGCAACAATGGCGTTCCTTCTTCTACAAACACCTTAATCCTGTGTGGGCAAGGCAATCCGAGTGTTGATTCCCACCAAGGATCCTCACATGGGCCACATATCTTTCCCTCCTTTGCCTTAAGGACTTCTTTCAGTAGCATTCTCAAACACTTGTCGGAGCACTTCCTCAATATGCGCATGAAAATAGTCTTGATCCACCGAGGCCCGTCTTGTATTTCCTTCGGGCTAGTATGGTTGGACATTTCCATCTCGGCCCGTATTCGACGGTGCTGATCGACAAACATATTGTCAATGTGTTGCACTAAAGTGTCGAACCCTCCAACAGCTGAATCAAACATATGCTTCAACATCGAGTGTTGACCTTCAACCCTGACAACAACATTGTACATGTTAAACATTTTAGCCAACCGAATGTCATGATCATTCTCGTTAAAAACAAATTCAAATATCTTACCTGTTAGACGTTCTTGTGCTAAAATGGCGTATATCATCGCAATACGCAGCTATAAGTTTTTCCTTATGGGGAGTAAACCATGTGCTCTCAGCATATTGTACAAGATGACCATTCCTCCATGTTTTCCGGAAGTGATCAAGTCTCTCCTCATACTGCTTCTCTGTGTGAGACCGCATCACCCGTCGAACGCTAGCAGATGCACTTTTTTCGTCCAGGTTGTTCAATTTAGCAAATGCCTTAACATTCCGATCAACGTGGACATGGCAAAGCATATGACGCACACTAGGAAATACATGGTCAACCGCCTTAATTGTTGCCAGCTCTCGATCAGACATGATGCAATCCGGTCCTTCGAGTGCACGAAACAAATACTTGACCCGTTTCAATGCCCATGCATAGTATGGGGCTGTCTCACAACAGATGAACGCTAGCGCAATACAATATGTATAGTTGGTGCAATTGAATCCAACAAACTGAAGTAACAGCCAACCATACCTATCAACGAGGGTATATTAATAATTATAATTCTATAACGGTATTTGAATTCATAATAATGAATTTTAGTGTACCTATTAGTCTTGTACGTCGCGTCCATGATCACCACCCGAGGGAACATTCTCAACAAATGTTGACAATCCGGATGAGATATGAAAAACGCTGCCAACTTTTTCTCCCCCGTCTCCGGATTCGTCTCGTGGTAAATGTCTTTACGATAACCTCTATGATGGAGGAAATCTAATGACCACTGGGTCACGGTTAGATTTGCCAATGCTTTCTTCCTCTCCTTTTCCCTCACAGTGTACACTTGCCTTCTTGATATTGTGGAAGTCGGATTTTCCTGAAGCAGCTGTGTATAAATAACCTTCGGCATTGCCCCGGCCGCTGATGCAATCATTATTTTTCGTCTCTGCTCTCCCGTCATCCTCGAAGCAAATGCATGGCCAATCAAGCTGCTGGAAAGACAGTGGTTGTGACATGCCTTCTCAACTTTTAGTATCCACCCAGGCGGCTCAACAAGAGTTGCTCGTCGATAATATCCTCTTAACATAAAAGGACAATTGTACTTCCTTAACCTACTAAGGTTGCTACGCTGCGACGATGGTTCTGCTACATCTCCTTCAAGATTAATGTTCTTTCCATGTTTTCTATAACTACCGGATTGCTCACAGTGCAGAAATATCCTCTTGTTGGCCATTGATGATTTCGTGGTGATAACCATACAAAACTCATAACCGACCTTTCTAACCCACTCTCTCAGAAGATCCATAGTAGGAAATCTCTCACTAGTCGTAAAATGGGCACTATAGTCGATTTTTAAATATTCCTCATCACTACAGTATCCCTATTTAAAATTACTCAAATTTCAATACTACTATACCAATAAAATAAATTATAATGAAACGCTATAAAAAAAAGGTTTACAGATACTTACTTGGAAATATGTATCATCTACCGGCGCAGACAAATCAACCTCCTCCTCCACCGACGTCTCACTAGAAGAACACTCCCGTCCTTCTTTCCAACTACCTGCCCTTGAAGAATTAGTTGAATCGCTTTCAGACATCATTTTTTGTGTTTCTTCCGATTGGGTTTGATAATTTGGTCATACAACTCCGATTTTATAGACTCCGTCAAAATATAGCCGTTCGCATTTTCAAAAAATTTTGCCGAATCTCGTTCGGAATGGGGTTCCGAACAAGGAGTCATTTTTTTTTAATATGACGTCAGCATCTCGTTCGGAACCCCATTCCGAACGAGATATGACGTCATATTAAAAAAAAATGACGTCACACCTCGTTCGGAATGGGGTTCCGAACGAGATGCTGACGTCATATAAAAAAAAAAAATTATCCTCGTTCGGAACCCCATTCCGAACGAGGTGTGACGTCATAATAAAAAAAAAAAAAATTCCTCGTTCGGAATGGGGTTCCGAACGAGGATTAAACCGGTTTGGCATTTATTTATACAAATTATTGGGGTTCCGAACGAGAAACGAAATTTTAAAAAAAAAATATTTTTTCCCCTCGTTCGGAACCCCGTTCCGAACGAGGGGGTGCTGCCGGGCGCAAAAAGGGTGCTGCCCGGTTGCAACCCGTAGAATAACTAAGCCTACTCGGTCAATTCCTTCCTTGTAACGGGTAATTCTAACTTTGAAAAGGGGAATGTAGTCAAACCTTTAATACTTCATACAAAAAGAACCATTTATAGATGTACCAATTAAATACTTAGGTATACAATGATACACAAATTCGATACACCAAATGGTGACAGGGGATTTGGATTCACTCGGAAAAGCACTATTGTGAAATAAAGGAATGCTTGCACCACTTGATCAAATTTTGCATTGAAATCATCAAGTCCTAGTGTTTTGTTATGTGATAACTAATTTCTAAGACCGATGAAACCATTAAGTCAGGTTATCATTCTTTCATTATTCCGAAATGAAAGAATGTTTTCTTAATTTATGAGACAAATGGTTTAAGCAATCGTTTACTATCTTCTTCAGTCATTAGTTTGGGAATGATATATGAATTCTATCTATATATTATATTATAGGAAAAATGACAAAAAAATAATCTCAATATGAATAAAAAATAGTCCCTTATATCAATAAAAAATAATCTCAACTTTCATTTTATAAACAAAAAATGGTCAAAATAACTTTTCGATCAAATTTTTGCTTTAACGTGAGGATGTTTACTCGAGACCTTTTCATAATTGGTCATAGTAATTGCTTTTTATGTATGTAATCTTTATTATAAGAAGTCGTGTTTCTTATAAAATTAAATTGTAACGAAAAAACCATGTATACCATTTTTTATTGATGAATTGAAAGTTAAGACTATTTTTTGCTGGAATTATTTTTTTGTCATTTTTACTATTTTATATTGTGAGGGAAAAAAAATCACATGAGGACAAAGCTTCAAGATAAGAATAAGCACGGTTGTGAGCCGTTGATCTGGATATCCTAACATTTAATCTGAGTCGTCCGTGATCAAAATCGTGATATGCACGCGCCTTCTTCCTTCTCTTCTCGCTCTCTAACAGAAATTTTGTTTCTCGCTTTTCTCTTCTCATGCAAAGGTTCACAGCCTTCTCGCTTCTTCTTCTCTTCTCCTTCCTCACTTCTCACGTCTGTTCTTGTGCTCGTTTTTGGATCACATCGTTGCTTCTTCTCTCACGTCTCCCTTTTCTGCTCATGTCCTCTTGAAAACAGGTAATTTCTGATTTTATATCTCTGATTTTGTGTTCTTCGATCTAATTGGGAATGCTTATACCTTCGTTTTTGTTTTTTGTTCATTGTATGTGTATTTCGAGGTTTCATACTTCTGCGTTTGTGTTTTTCTGAATTGCTCCTTCGGTCATCTTCTTCCTCCTTCTCCCTTTGTTATTGTTTGAATTGTTTAGCTTGATTTGCTTAGTTCTTTTGCGTGTCTATTGTATTTTGTTATTTGATGTTGTTGTTTGATTCACATTCGTTTTGTTTCCATGGCAAATTACAAGAAATTATACTATCTTCTACTATTTGTCGCCATGTGAACACCTATGTGGTTTTGAATGAACACATATGCCTTTTGCATATGAACATAATAGTTCTTGTTTAGTAATCTACCGTTTACAACTTCGAATGAACACGTATGTCTGTATCTTGTTTGCACTAGAGAAGGATTTAAACATGTTTCTCTTTATGTTGAGTTTAACCCCACTGCTGAAGTTGTTGTTAGGAGGAGAAGGAGGGTGTCTAATAGATGTGGATGTGAGGCAAAATTTTGGGTTAAATTTGAAGCTGGTATTGGATATGTGGTGAATTTTTTTGAATCTCGTCATACACACCCTTTTATGGATTTGTCTGAGATGGTTTTCTCTAAAGGAAATAGGAAAGTGACTCCATTTCATCAAGATTTTATTATGAACTGCATCAAGTCCAATGTTGGAGTAACCAAAAGCTACAAAGTGTACAAGAATTTAGTTGGTTCATATGCTAATGTAGGGGCCACTGTTGTTGACTTCAAGAATTTCATGAGGGGTCTGAATTCTTACATGGTTGGTTGTGATGCACAGATGGTGATTGATGACTTCTTTAAGAAGAAGGAACGTTGTGATGCATTCTATTTTGATTATGATGTTAACAAGGAAGATCAACTAACTCGATTGTTTTGGTGTGATCCTATTCATCGTAAGAGTTTTTCATATTTTGGGGATGTTGTTTCAGCTGATGCTACTTACCAATTGAATAGGTATGATTATTTTTCTTATATCTCATAGTTTTTGATATGAACACAGTCAACCAATCGTATGAACACACGTGCAGTTATATATAAACACATACACTATTTCATATGAACACACGTATGTCTACATATAGACACAAGCACTTCCTATGAATTCTTATTTTCTATTTTCTATTCATACTATATGTATAATATGGTATTTTTTATATCTCATAGTTTTTTATATGAACACAGTCAACCAAACGTATGAACACACGTGCATTTACATATGAACACATACACTATTTCATATGAACACACGCATATTTACATATGGACACAAGCACTATGCATTCTTATTTTCTAATTTTTATTCATACTATAGGTACAATCTGGTGTTTATTCCCTTCACTGGTGTTGACAATCATAAGAGGTCCATTACATTTGGTGCTGGTTTGCTTTTGCATGAAGACATAGAATCATATGTTTGGTTATTTGAGAATTTCAAGAAGGCAATGGGCCATGAACCCGATGTTATTATAACTGATCAAGATGCTTCTGTTAAAGCTGCCGTGGAACACGTTTTACCCGGGTCCGCTCATCGTTTGTGCATGTGGCATATAATGATGAAGATTACTAACAAGGTAAAATTCCCGCCTGACACATGTGTTAAAATTGTAGATTCTTTTCATAAAAAGTTCAATGCCATTGTTTGGAGTGATGATCTTAGCCCCTTAGAGTTTGAAGATGCGTGGTTCGCAATTCTTCAAGAATTTGGTTTGCAATCTCATGAGTGGTTAGGAGCAATGTTTGAGCTACGCCGTTATTGGATACCTTCTTTCTTTCATGATGTGACTATGGCTGGCTTGTTGAGGACAACTTCAAGATCTGAAAGCCAAAACAATTTCTTTGGGAATTTCCTAGGTTCCCAATCAAGCCTCGTTCTGTTTATGATGCAGTTTACTAGTGCAATGGAATCTCAACGACACAGTCAAAAGAAGCTGGATTTAGATTCAACTACTTCCACTCCTCGCATGATCACTCCTTTGCAGTTGGAAAAAAGTTGTGCAGACATATATACAATCAATGCATTTTATGATATTCAAGAGGAGTTATACAGTGCGACGTATAATTGTACACTTGCATCGTTGAAAAAGGAAACAAACTGTCACTACTATAATGTTAACATCGCTGAATTTGGCAAGATATGTACAGTTGAATTTGAGGTTTCTAGTGGAGATTATCATTGTTCTTGTAATAAGTTGCGCAATCTTGGCCTCCCTTGTAGTCACATCTTCATGGTACTAAAAAATTGTCATATAAACAGTTTGCCTCCTACCCTCATCAATAATCGTTGGACGAAGGAAACAATTTTGCAACCAATTTTTGAAATTAATGGTGCAGTTTTTTACGGTAGTGCTCAGATTGATGAGAAGAAGCGTTTGTTGGCTGAAATTATGACAGAAATGTATTCTTGTGTTGATGTCTTGGGTGATGATATTGGTGGCCTGAAAAGCTTGATGTGTTTGATTAAGGAACAAAAGGCATTATCTGCAAGTGCAAGCACTGTTGAGCCTTATGTGTCTACTTCAACAAGTAAGTATACATTTCAGAAATTTGTTGGTCCTTTACCAGATCAAGTTAGTGTTCACCCCCCCTGAACAAGCAAATAATAAGTTCAAGAAGAGACGCATTAGGGGTGGTCAAGAAGTTGGAATTGAAAACTCAAGAAAGAAGCGCAGAACATGTTCCATATGCAATCAGTCTGGACACAACTGCACAACATGTCCTCAATATGTCCCTTAAGTTTCAGGTCCTTATTTTTATATGCTATAAGTTTGATGAACACCTTTGGCTTTACGTATGAACACATGGTGTCAAACAGATGAACACATTAATAGTTTTATGTTTTTTATTTTCTTATGTTTCTGGATTGGTGAACACATATGGCTATCCATATGAACACATGTTGTCAGACAGATGAACACAATTGAATTTTATAGTGAAGCTTGTATTTTGTATTTTTTATTATCTTGTAATTTATCTTTTGTTAACATTTGACGATGAACACTTATGTTTTGATACATGAACACTCATTTGCATACTACATATTAGCTACTAATTATTTGGTTTAAATTAATCAAATATGAACACATATAATCACATGAACACATATGGCTATAGATATGAACACATGTGTGTTTTTCAATGAACACATCTGTATTTTCAAATGACCACAGTTGAACACATGTGTTATGTAGTTTTTTCTTTTGTTAACATTTTAGTTGAACACTTGTGTTTGAATACATGAACACAAGTTTTTTACTTAAAATGCAATCTGAAAACATATGGCTTGAGATTTGTTATGAACACAGTCAAACAATTATATGAACACACTTGTATTGACAGATGAACACAGTTGATATTAAGTTCTAAATATTCAAGTTCTTGCACACCACAAACATTTCAAAACACAAAAACATTAGTCATTGTTCTAACAATCCTACTACCACTTCCAAACACACACTATTCTACTTTTTACATCCAAATTCAGCATAACTTGCAATTACTCTTTGTTCTTTCTCTTCGTTCCTGCTCCCTTGCTCTTTAGCAATTGGTCCATTAAGGTTTGTACTGCCTTCTTTTCTTCATTGTACTCACTTGTGAGTAGAGCATAGCAGTACTTGATCCTCATGTCATTTGCTTGTCTCTTATCTCCCATTATAATTCCAGGGTTCCAATATGACAAGTCATTCCCCATGTATGTTTCCATATGCCTAATTGCGAAAACTCCACAATCTTCCTTGTTCTTGCCCTCTTTCCAACTCATTTCTAGTACTTCAGTCTTTACTTTCTCTTCATTTTCCAATATTTCAGCTTTTGCATTCATCTCAATGTCCCTTAGGAGTCTGACAAAATGATGTCTCTGAAAAAAATTCAAGAAAAAGAATAAAATTATAAAGCTTAAATATTATAATTAAACTATAGTAAATACTAACCAGAATCTTTGGAATGCTTCCATACTTCTCTGCATCGCCACTGTTTGAGTTGTCTAGTATGTGCACATGTGGATTTTTCACATTTATTGTAATGACGTAAAAGTGCCCACTTTTAATGATTGGGAACACAAACTTCATGGCATATTAAAAAAACATTTATGTTAGTAATCACATATGTGCGCGCATCGTAAGTTTATTTCTTACGAGGCGCGCGTAGCGCGCTTCGTTAACATACCACATGAATTATGAAATCAATTACATGAACACATTTTAAAATCAGTATATGAACACACAAGTTATTTCTTTTTATTTGTGCAATAAACTTGTAAGAGTTCAAATATGATTAAAGGTATGAACACATAAGATTACAGGTATGAACACATAAGATCCTTCACGTGAACACAAAAGATTGCAGGTATGAACACTAAAGAACATCCACATGAACACATAAGAATATGAAATTTTCTTACCAGATCAATATTGTGCATCTTGATGTTCTTGTTCTTAAAAGTTTTAACATCATTGAAGTTTGCAATCAGTGCATCTTTGAACAAGGGATATGTGGCATTTTCTGGTGCAATTGGTGATGTTACTGTAGGTATCTGTACATTAAAAAAAAAAAGAACTCATAAGAACATTCACATGAACACAAAAGAAATCAGATATGAACACATAAGACAAAATACAAAAAAAAAAATAAGTAATTATGTTTACCAGATGAACAGTTGGTATGAAGTATCTCCAAGGTGACAGTGAACCCTTGTATCTTTCATTCTCATTTAGAATTGATGTGTAGGCATCAATTATTTCACTATCGATATGCTGCTTAATCTTCAATGACTCTAAGTCTTCTTTGTAAAATTTCCACTCATTCATTTTAAAAACCAACATACTGCAACAAATTTTATAAAGATATTAATAAATTGATTCTGGTTTTATATTCAATTGAGCATCCAAAACTACTTACTAAGTCTTTTTTGTTCCCAACCATCCAATTATAAAGCTTCCTCTCGGCGTCTGATGGTTTTTCAGTGACATTGATTTCTCTTGTTTTGAATGGGGATTTCACAAGGTCTGAAGGATTTGGTATCCTTTTTAAAACCACTTCAAAAGCACTGCATACAAATGTGACCTGGCAAAATGAACACATAAAGTTAACACAACTTGAAAATGAATGAACACATAAGCATTTCTATATGAACACATAAGCATTTCTACATGAAAACACATATTATTTGTACCTTTTTGGTTCTTTTCACTTCCATCCTTCTTCTTAGTCTCTTTGTTTCCCTCATCATCCTTCTTCTCACTCTCCTTGTTTCCCTCATCATCTTCCCTATCATTACCACCACCACCACTCTCATTCCCCTTGACATTGTCGCTTGCATTCTGCATTTATATATATTTTAATTTGAACACTAAAGAATAAATCATATGAACACATTAATATAAATGAACACATAAGATTTTTGATATGTGTACCTTCATAGCATCATCTATTTCACTGTCTTCCAACAACACAATCTCTGCAGCATTGGCTGTGGTATCATCTTTCTCTCCCTCTTCTATCATTCCACCACTTTCAATATACAATATTCAATGAACATTAGACATAGTATCAGATGAACACACACTTAGACATAGATGAAGACATGTTCAAAAATAGATGAACACAAATAATATGTGTACCTCTCTTGTTTTTTCATTTTCCTTTGCATCCTTCATAACATAATCTTGCTCAATGTCTTCCAACATCACAATTTCTGCAGTAGTTGTTGTGGTATTATCCTTTTCTCCCTCATTCATTATTTCATCACTTTCACTGCCTTTGAATATTTCCTTCTGCATATATTTAATGAACACCAATTAAAGATCAGATGAACACACGATGAGAGATTTATGAACACACTTTGAAAGTTAGATGAAAGCTAATTATACTAACAAATGAGCACAAATTAAATAATGAATGAACACATAAGCATTTCTATATGAACACACATAATATTTGTACCTCTTTTTGTTCTTCACTATCCTTCTCATTGCATTCACTTTTCTCTACAACTTCCACTATGCTTTCACCTTTCTCTAACTCAGAGTCTCCATTCAAATTCTCATCAACTTCCATTCTTGCATTTTGAATCTCAGTAGAAACATCCTGCACACTCTCAACTTCATGTATTTCAGTATCATTTTTTAACTCACCATCACCTTTTTCAACTTCAGGTACACCCAGATCTACATCCTCCTGTTGATTTTCTTGTGGTGCTTCTTCTTGTGTGATCACTTGTAACACCCCGTCCCGTAACCCGGGGTCTTACATAGTAGTGGACCACACTTGGGTCCACCAGACCTAGCCTGACAACAAATTCACTAGATTGGACCTTCCAACAAAGGCACGACGAGAAAACCATGAAAACAATCCAACTCGTTTTTATTAAAGAAAAGTCTATAAGCTAATAGAAATGCATAAACTACAGTATCACTAAGAACGCAGTGCGGAAGACTTAAACTTAGGTAATCCATCAACAATTCCTAGGACCAATAACAAGGTTCCTAAATAACCAAATAAACATAACAAAACCAAATTAATAAGAAACCCATTCCTAAGGCACATCATGTCGAGGTTGGCCACCGTCATCTGAAAGGAGTCCCTCTGGTGCACCAATTGCACCAGAATCATTACCTAAAAACCACAACAATTATCACATTAGCTAACAATTCTCGTATGAACCAAACAAGTAGAGAAACATGATAGAACAAAACCACAAACACAATATACTTAAAATAATGTCAATATGCATATATGCTCACCACATTATATAATCATGATAATACTAATTATTTACGTAATAATCATCTAACGCAATTCTCATACAATCACCAACAACAACAGTCATTAATCAACATAACTCATAAGCTCAAACAACCACATGGCACCCTCCGGCCTCAACTCATGGATCACAACGATCAGCATACAGCTCTACACGTTGTTCATTATCCGCATCACCTTCTTACCCCGGCTGAGCCTCCACTAGAGCACTCGCCAAAACACTAATACTTTTAGAAGGGGTCCCTCCTCGCCGCATGGTTATACCCGGGGGTCACTTCCTCAACGACTTACCCCGCACCCATAACCATACCGGTGGAAACCAATGCACACAATAGCTAAAACATTTCAAACGATATTAGCTAGGGAGTACTAAGTCCCAAAATACGGCCCTACACACTTCACCTACAAGCTTAGCGCATATAAGAATCGAAAGCTAAGTAAGTCCAGAAGACATACCTAAAATGACGAACTGTCGACACAAGAACGAGTAGACTAGAACCGAAGGATATCAGATGCCTAAAAATATAGCAACACATAACAAGAATTAATGGGTGAAAATTAAGATTACTCACGTACTCTAACCATTCAGCCTCACACCTAAGCTAGTCGTACATATATATGCTCATCAGCATATACTACGTTATTCATCTTTATGCTCATCAGCATATACATATACTACATTCAGCCTCACATCTATTAAGGTAAAACTTTGCCCTTCTAACCTTATGTCATCAAATTAGCTAATCAAGGACAAATAATATAACCGACACCTTCATCTATTCAAGAACAATAATACAAATATATATGTATATATCAATGCTAAATCAACACATGATTTAGAGGAGAAGATTGCAAGCTCACGGTATGATACGCTACACTTTGTATGGCGTAACTAGGGGTTATTACATTAGTTTAGGAGTGTTATCACAAGTATTTGGAGCTATTGTTATGTTCTGAGTTGTTTATGAAGAAGTGGAGAAATGAAGACCAGAACCGAAGAAGAAGAAGATCAAAGATTGAAGACTTGAAGACATTTTGCGGAGCAGAGGCGATCGTCATCATCACTATGGCGATTTCCCTTCTACAAAAGAAGCGTTACATGAGTGCGAGAGATCATGGCGATCGCCATGACTCTACGGCGATCGCCATGGGGTGACAGAGACCACGACAGAGCTTTACATGAAGACCGCGATCGCCACAACAAGGCCGAAGACATTCCGGACTTTCCTTATTTTGCTTTGTTTTTATTTCTTTTATTTCCGTTTTTCCTTCTAGGGTTGGACCTTTTATACCCTAGCAGCTTTCTTTCTTTGGATTCTTTTATCATCTTTTCCATCAGACAATTTAGTTTTGCAACCATGAGCAGGAACTAATCTCCATTGTTTTGCTTAGCGGTTGAAACCTTCAGTTATTAAGTTGTGAGATTTCTAAACTCTTGTTCTTTTCCTATGGGTTTGTATTAATTCTCTTGTTCTTCATCTATTAATTTCTATTAGTTTTGCTAGCTTAATCACCTAGTTTGATTGATAGTTTTCTATTGCTAGACTAGGAATATACGGTGGAATTCTTTGTCATTGTAGCACTCATATCTGCATGATCTGGTAGTTGATTGCTTTTATGAAAGAGAATTGATTGCATGTTAATACTTGACGGTTGTAAGTTATTGCATGCATCCTTATGATTCCTATGCATTTGCTGTTATTTCATCTAATCTTGAGATGTTTCCCTGATTGCTGAATAGTAAGTATTATCAGAACCGGTTGGCCTGCTGATATATTAAAGATTGAAATATGAACATTCCCTAGGATTGAATAGAACTTGAGATAAATCTATGATCAACTTAATTGACTGTTGTGTGGATACTTGCTAGGTGAAACCCCTTCGCATAATATTTTCACCCAAACTTCCTCTGTTTGTTACTGGTTTCTTGTGTGTTCTTGCAATCAAACCCCCCTTTGTTTACTTATTACTAGTTGATATGTCACTTTACTGCATTGATTTGGTGTTTTGATTCCCTTGGGTTCGACCTCTACTTACTTGTTATACTCTAGTTAGTGTTTAGGGTTTTCTTTGATTTGGCACTACGACTTTAGCCTCTCACGGTAATACAACAACCTAGTATATATATACTCAGCCATTATGCATAACTCTACGATAAATTAAAGATCAATATCATATCTTACCTAGTTCGATAGATAGAGGGTAGAAGAATTGAGCCAAAGATCTTAATGAGATATTCAACACCTTAATTATGGTTAACCCAGACTTGCTCCTTCACAAATTAAAACACCCGATCAAATTCACATCCTAGGACATAGAACAAGTAGTAGGGAGGCATGGAAATCTGAAGGCTTACCCAAGATAGTACGGTATAGATCAATGGTTGAAATTTATGACGAAGGACTAGTCGATACTATCGGGGAAATACGAGAGACCAAGGTTACAGGCAAGAGCGTAACACTCAAGAATGAGGAAGGAGATGACTGCAAAGCTAATGGAGGCAGGAGCGTATGGAATTCCTAATATGTTGGGATTAGTGAAACCCTAACTCCATTAATTAGATTAAATTAATTAATTAAAAATACTCATCTAGACTCATATATACTACGGCTATTATGCCACTTAATCATGCCTCATCTACATAATATACTACGGCTTATAACATGCCACTTAATTATACTTTAAACTAATAGCAACTAAATTAATGTAGCCTACAAAATCTACATAATAAACCGGATATTACATCACTGGTGAAACTCCCAAATCAAAATTTGGTGTGGAGTTAAAAAATACAGCTCTTTGATTCTGATTATAAAAAAAGATGAGGAGTTAGTAAATAACTGAAAACCATGAGAACATGAACACAATAGTGATTTGCTATGAACACAATAGAATATACGTACGAACACATGAAAAAGAATAGATGAACAGAACAGTGATAGTATTACCTTTTGAATTGCTTCTTGGATACCCTTTCTCTGCATTCTCATTGATGTGTATGTTCTGATAGGATTGGATGTTTCTGTTTCCTTCTCTAATGTAGTTATATCCTTCTCGGTCGCAGTTGTTTCGCTCTGTTTAATAAATAATTTGTGTTAGGCAACACATTAATATTTCAACACAAGTTTGGAAAGTATTTTACTTACTTGCTCATTCATCTTTGATAATTTGCCAATAACTTGTGATAGTCCTTGAGTTCCTAGATATTCTTCATGTGCTTGCTTCTCTTGTATTGTTTTTTCAATCTCATCCATGCATTTGACAACCATATCCCAGAACTCGTCTTGACTGTTTTGACTTTCATTTTCAGTCCCCTCCTCCGTTTGAGATTCTGAACAAAGCTTGACTTTTATAATCTTCTCACACTCAAAGTTAACCTTGTTGAGTACACCATGTCCGGCTAGCTGTGTAGGAGTTTCCATATTCCTCATTATGAACTTTCTTATCTTCACAACCATCTCCTCAACATCTTGCAAGTAGCCTTCCATAAATGTCTTAACTTCATCATTTTGCACGTTGTCATCCTTTTCGTCATTTTGGATCTTGCTTGTCTGCCCTTCACCACTAAATATATGCTTTTCTCTTGTGTATCCTTTGCCAAACTCACCATACTTTAGTTCTTCATCCTCCCTTCCTTTTAGCATCTCAGTATTCCACTTAGAGATTATAGGAAATGCTATTTCAACCCCTTTTTCCTTTCAACGTCACCCTATCAGCATATATAAGCTGCATTTAAAAAAGATAATAGTTAGATTAGATGAACACAACAATATAATCAGATGAACACAGAAGTGTAATCAGATGAACACACAACTATGAAATTCCCTTCTTCTCATGAACACATATTCAGTTATGGATGAACACATGTGTAAATTACTCATGAACACACATATTCAGTTATGGATGAACACATGTGTTAATCACTCATGAACACATAAGTTATTTCTCATGAACACATACACATTTACTCATGAACACCTATGACTTGCCAGATGAACACATACACATCCACTCATGAACACAACAATATAATCAGATGAACACACAGTTTTCAAGGATGAACACAATAGTAAGATTAGGTGAACACATAAACTAAATAGCATATATGATTTAAAATGATCCCTCAGATTTACATAAACTATATATAATAGATGAACAAAACAATATTTTGAGGTGAACACATAAAGCATAAGCATTTGAACACATGTGTACAAGCACGTGAACACAAAGTAAATTAATAATGAAACTAAAGATTTACTTACCAAGAGAAGCAAAACAGGACCTTTGTATGTACCATCTTCTGTTTTAGCCCATGCAATTGTAGTTTCGATCAGCTTATCAAATAAAAATGAACTCCAATTGTAGTCCTTGATTGTTTCCACATTATCAAGCAAATCCATTATATCCCACTTGCATTTCCCATTGGGATAACTTTCCACCACCGTGTTGACAAAAAGCAAGATGAAATACCTCTTGAACCAATCACTGCCATCCTGAAGTGTCATCATCTTGTTCCTAATCTCAGTACAAGATATATTCCTCATTGTCCTTCCCGGGAAATCTTCGGCTAGTTTGGTTTTGAGATATTCACTTCTTTTGCCTTTGTTTTGTAGCTCTATTCTGTTTGTTCCCATTGGTATTCTAAGATACTCATGTGGATCAGTTTCAGTAATGACAATGTCCCTTGAATCCTTGTGTTTGATTACACATTTGAGCGGGTCAAACTTGCTTAGCACATAATATCCAAGTCTTCCTGGTAGATCAGTGACTTCCCACTCTAGCATATGTCCAAACCCCATGTCAATGACTGCTTGCCTTTGTGCATCAGAGAAAGAATAATCTTTTTCATTAAAGTAAGTCACAAGCATATTTGGCGATGTCCTACAAAGAAGCCTTGTGTTCAGCTTGCGCAACTCTGAAATTTTCTTCTTTCCAGTTCGATCTAAAAATTTTCCTTTTCCTTTTGTTGTCTTATTCTTCTCTGACACTAAAGCTTTCCCTTTCTCCTTATTCTCTTCAGCCTTGGATACTTGTTTCTTCTTCTCTAACACTTTAGCTTTCTCCTTCTTCTTCTCTTGCCTCTTCTTCTGTACTACAACAGCTTTCTCCTTTGCCATTGCCTGCTTTTTGCTCTTCTTTGTCTTCTCAACATTCAGAGGACTAGCTCCATCTATTCTCTTTCTTTTTGCTTGCCTAGTTTCTGCAACTATATCCCTTTGTGTAGGTTGTCCATCTTCTCTTCTTGTGAGGACATACAGTGTTGGTATTTGAGATGAACTGCCTGACACGATCATAGCAAGTGGACTACCCGTGTAAATGACCATATAAACACAATCAAATGATGTTGTAAACACATATCAAAGAATGAACAAACATGAAGATTTATAATGTGAACACATATCAAGTAATCAATGAACACATATCAATGAATCAATGAACACAAACCTATAAGTCAAATGAACACATTTTATTAAATTATATTTCTTACCAGCTATTTCAAAAGGAGATTGAGATTTTTTCTGAATTTCATGTTCTCTGGCTATATATCTCATCTGCCTTGGTGATAAGGTTTGTTGATCTCCTATATTTGTCAATAGACATGAATTCAAATGTGGTTACACAAAAATACACAACTATATTTTTAGATGAACACATTCATTATAAAATATGAACACAAAATCATTTCAAGATGAACACAGAGTAAGAGTATTACCTATTGCAGAGGTGGGGGTTCATAGTGGGTCATGTCTTGATTTAGTTTTGTTTTGTCTTTGATCTGAACCAGTTTGGCTTTGTGTGTCACTTCCACCTGAAGAGGATTTTGTGTGGGTGGGTGTGACATCCCTAGATGTTGTTTGGCTTGAGGAAGTTGGAGAGGGAGCAGTTTTCGTACTGCTTCCAGCTTTGTCTTGGCTTGATTTGCTTCTGACCCCCCTCTTGGATGATTTTTCTGTTTTATCTCCAACAATTAATGTTCCATATGGTAGTTGCATCACTTTTGGGTCAACTAGTATTATCATATTACAAATGAAGACGCATTAAGTTTTAGATGAACACATAGTTATGAGGTAATGAACACAAATAATATTTGGATGAAAACATATGTATTTCACTCATGAACACATATTAGTTTCAGATGAACACATATTCAGTAATGGTTGAACACATGTGTAATTCACTCATTAATAAAATTCAGTTATGGCTGAACACATTTTTGCATTTTTCTCATGAACACATAAGTTATTCCTCATGAACACATATTCAGTTATGGATGAACACATGTGTATATCACTCGTGAACACAAATTAGATATAGATGAACACAGTTTTGCATTTCACTCATGAACACAGAAGTTATTCCTCATGAACACATATTCAGTTATGGATGAACACATGTGTATATCACTCGTGAACACATAAGTTATTTCTCATGAACACATACACATTTACTCATGAACACCTATGACTTGCCAGATGAGCACATACACATTCACTCATGAACACATACACATTTTACTCATGAACACATACACATTTTGTTATTTGCATATTCTCGTTAGTTGATGAACACATATTCCTTTATTGATGAACACATGGACACAATAACCGCCAAATAAGTTGAAATTAAAGATGCGTTCATCATGCAAGATATAAAACAATGATTAAACATTTTTGAAGTTCTCAAATGACTGCATGTATGCATTAGCTTTCTTCGTTTACTAATTTTCAAGCATTAGGTCTTATTTGGAACCAAATGAACACCGGATATAAAGTTGAACAACAATTGAACAGTTAGGGCTTGTAATTTGTGTATTTGAACTCAAAATCGCCTGTGTACCTGTAATGTCTGCCTTCTTGTTCATCTTCTTCGTCATTGTTGCTTCTAGGTTTTGTTTATGGCTTTGATCGTTCAACAAACTTCGAATACGCTAGAATCTTCAAGAATTTAGGTCGAAATCTTCAAGGATTTTGGTCGAAATCTTCAAGGAGTTGAATCACCACTTCGATTACACTCGATTACGCTCGAATTTGGGAGAAATCTGTGGAAACCGTCAAAAACAGTTTTTTGAATTTGAGAGAGTGATATTGCGCTTCAGCTTTCGGGAAAAGTGGGCTTATGAGGCTTCTTCATGGTTTATATAGGCGCGTGAAATGATATTAAAATTTGGAGCGCGAGAAGCACGCTCCCGTGTTGGCATTTGGGATGATGTGGGCTGTTGGATCAATTGATCCTTATTCTTAACACTAAGGGATGTCCTCGCCGGAATCGAACACATAAATTAGGGTGATAGGAGTAAAAATTTTGCTTGAATGTTCGTGCTTTAGCAACATAAACCTACAAAGCTCGTAACGCATGCACCAACATCTAGTCTATCTATATCTATATAATAATTCATGGGTTTGCAAAAGTAATGGTAAATTGTACCGGGCCGACATCGGGCTAGTTATTAAGTTATTAAGTTATTGGGTTTATGGGCTTCTCATCCTTTGAACCTAGAATTTCACCGAGTTAATGTCAAAAACTTATTGTTCACTTCCTTCTAATTCATCCATTCACGCCTCTTGATTCTCTCTAAAATGTTTCTTCCTCCTCCTCCAGAGCTTATTGATTCCGTCTCTTTCCATTGCCACAATCGGAACGCCGACTCCGAAGCCCACTGCTACAACGCCGACTCCGAAGCCCCCGCTTGGCTGCCTCCTGGCTGAGTTGAGTTCTGTTTTCGGACATGCTACGGTTGGCCACAACATCTTGATCGATAAGGTAAGTCAATAGGGCTATTTAGGCCAAACCTTCAGCTTTGTACGCATCTGTTTCATGTTTAGGTTTATCAAATTTCTTGGTATTTATAGTAGAAGTGCAGAGTTGGAACCAAATTTTGTGACGGAATGGCCAGATGGACAACCCAAAAGGAGCAAAACTAAAAGTGAAGTCGTGATTTCTCCAATGGTCACTGCGATCCGTCATGCAAGTAAGTTTTCTCCAAAAGAAATAGAGATTTAGTCCGCCAAGGTGAACGATTGCTTCTCTGCTTTCCTGTAATCGGATTTGCAATCATTTTTTGAATAATGGAATAGTCTATGTTGTCTGTTGTACTGTGAAGAGCAAATTCTCAATAAGTTTAAGTTTCTTTTGATTTTTTTGTTAGATATGGAATCCACATGTATTAATCTTCTGCTATAGAATTTCATCATGATATTGCATTTGAATTTAGTCTTATTTTTTGTTTCCTTGATCTGATCATGTGTGTGGTTATTTGTACTTAGTGAACCTCTTGCATCAATTCTTAAGACTGATCCCGATGGTTTGTACTAAGAAATTCAATTCTCGAATGTCATTATAATATTTTTGTTTTACAAGTTGAAAGCTTGAAACACTATGATATGGAGGTGAATTGGTGACTATATAAATGGAAGGAAGTCATAGTTGCATGAGTTCGTACTCGACATGGGATATGTGGATTCTTTGGTGTGATGAAATTCAAGAATTCTTGGTATTTGTTGTATCCTGTTGTCTATTATATATGTTCTTATCTTGATTTTCCATATACTTTTATGTTACAAGTCTTACATGCATTCATTATTTTTATCCTCTATGAGTTCTATTTAAAAACAAATTAGTTTTATAGAGGTCTACTGAATATTGTTCGTTAGTTCTAACATTTCAAACATATTTATATAGTCATAAACTCACAAGTGAACATGCTTTTGTCTATTTTCTTTGTTCTTACACATTCCTATAGTATTATTTGGCTGAAATTTCATGGTTTCCCATATGTACCAGTACTACTTACTATGTGTCTCAAGTGATGACGGTTGGTTTGAGGATGTGAGAAACAACACTATTTCATGGGTGGAACTTGATGGGTAAGTGTCGTGTTTACATGTTTTCAATTCTTAAAACAATAATATGTGTCTCATTTAATTTATACTTTCTCTTGATGTTTGTCATTTCACAGTGTTTTTACTGTTTCCATTTTTTTTAAGATGGAGCCAAAGATGAAGGGTCTTTTTCACAGAGCTTTTGTTGTCATAATGTTCAGAATCCCCATAAAATTTGCACAGGTTAGTCATTTGCTATTATCATATATATATGAATAACAAATCAAATCTGGTACTGGTTATGTCTACTCTATTCCAATCCAAAACTTTATGCATTCTTTCAGCTACCTTGAATGGTTTGGTGCATTTTGCTTTCAATAATTTTTAAAGTGCTTTCAATAACATGTAGTTTGCTTTCAGTAATTTGTACTCTCTTAGTCTGAAGTCTACTACTATTTGACCTTTCCTTTTCTAAAACTTAAAGCATTAAAATACAAGATAAAAGGATATATGTAGGAAAATCAGGCGGTGCATCACTTGAAATAAAAAGTGATCGATCAGGAAATTCTAAGCCATTGAAAGAGAGGACTTCCAAAAATGTGTGAATATTTCTACTTGGATCCGTGTTGTCAAAATTTCATGGTGCTTTAAAGTTTTCAAGCTTATCATTTCCCGTTGCATTAGGAAGTTTGTTCACATTGCTTCAGTACTAGAAATAATTGATACGTAGAGTGCTTTTAGATATGAATGTTATGTGCTAAATAAAATGGTAGAAAAGACCTGTATTGCAGTATTAGGTTTCAATGAGAGGAACTAGACTATAAAGTGATTCAAGATTCCAGGCTTCGTTCAATTACGGTTTCGGTGTCAGATTGTGTTTCTATTTCTCCTTAGGTTTTCAATTTTTCATTTGTGTGTTCATTCTGACAAACCTACACATTGATCATGATGATGCTAGAATGATAGGGTAGTCCATTAGACGTAGACCTTGGACCGATTATGGTCAAGTTAATAACAAATCGGATGATGAATGTAATTCTAAGTAGCTTGATTAAGTGATTTATATTTTGGACATGAAATCCTTAAATTTACTATAAAAATAGTAGTTGATGTTTTGCTTTATTTTCTGGTACTGATTATTTGCCTCCTTCATAGGAAATTCCTATGAAAACATCTGTACACTTTTCAGATTGCATTCCTTATAGCTTTGTTTTCATTGATCAGGAAGACATGAACAACAAATGGTTGCAGAGATAGTTCATGTTGTAGTTGATGGAAAATCTTTGAAATTCCTCATGAACAGATAAGCGGCCAGGTAATTGATTCATCCCTTTGAGTGCTATTAGTGTCATGAAATTGTAGAAGTTTCTTACACAACTATTGGCACCACTCTCATAATTTATCATATTAACGTTCAATTTAAATCATGTTGAATGTCCAGTTTAGTGCAAACTTTAGCATTTTAAAATTGTAGATGGTTTAAAAACCTATACTAGGACCATCACGTAGTTTCCATACCTGTAATCTAAGTGCAGTTACGATTTGCGTGAAAATTTCTTGATATTACTGACAAAACAATTTTTCTATGAGGTCATTACTCGGTTGCTTATCGGCGGCCAAGGCGTTGTGCAGTAGACGCTTGAGAAGCTTGCTGAGAAACAGATGCTGGAGATTCAGAAAGATCAACGACAGGGAAGCTGATAATCCGCATAAATTTGTCATGTACAATTTCTATGTAGTTTGTATTACTCAATGTGGTTTTGTTGAGGATTTGATTGAATAAGATTAGTTTCAATGTGGAATTGCAGTTTATTTGAATTCATAAAACTGCAACTGCAACCCAGGTATAAAACTGCAACTGCAATGTGAATGAAAGATTGCTAGAGGGAGATCTATGGATGGTGACAACTGCAACCCAGGTATATTTGAATGCATAAAACTGCTACTGTTCTAGATACATTAATCTGCATTTTAATGCAGTTCTGAAATAGTGTAGTAGTTCAGGGCGTGCATTGTATCATGATCTTAATGCTTATAGGGTTTATTTGATCGGGTATTTCTTTGTCGTTGGGTGCATTGTATTCGCAGTCGAATATTGTATCAATGATTTGGATGAATCTGATGGTTCAAGGAGTCTTTGCTCAACCTCCTCTTGGCGGTTCAAGGAGTCTTCTGCTGACTCTGGGTTTTCGTCCTTGAAAGTAGGCAGCGGTACTGGCATTGTATACACCTAAAGTATGTGTTTCATTTTCCCCTGTTACAATCTATGTCCAAGCTCAATTTGATAGTTGTTATGGTGTTCTTGACTTTCTTATCATGTTTCTCTTTTGCTTTATTTAGTCACTATAATCAAGGATAGACTGTAAGAATCTATGCGATGGTCCGAAGAAAAGAAGCGAGTTATTCAATTTTAGGTATGTAATAGCTTATGCGAAGCTGTAGCTAAGAGGAGGGCAGCCTTCCAAGATAACTAATGGATTAGGTTGTCTAGGTTTATCAGAATTCTTAGTTGTATTTTCTTATGTCATGTGAGTGAAAATGTAGATGAATTTGTTTTCGCTCTTTGGATGAATACTTGCTCAACTTCACTTTTCTGTTTTCTTGCATTATTGGACAAAAAGGTTGAAACAGTAGGCATGAACAACAGACAAATGTCCATAAAGGGAGTCAACAATATGCAAAAAATCTATGAGAAAGATCTATCGACTTTCAATTTGGAGAAACAATAGAGTATGGTTGAACAACAACACATAGATATTCAGGTAAGTGCAATTGAAAGCATTCTAAACTGAACTGCATCTGAACAATTGACATATAATGATGAATTCAAGAAAGAGTCTTTTTTCCTTTAACAAAAATATTATGGTTACCTTTTAGGAACTGAAGTGTACTATATATTCTACAAAAGAAAGCATTCATGAGTTGCAGATGAAGTATCAGGAGGATATGGAAAATTTAGGAAAATCGAATCCCCAATGGCATTTTTGTTTCTAAGAGTAAGAACATAAGGATTGAGCTAACCACACTTAGCTTGCAGTTACTATAAGTTTCTATTTTTATTAGTTTCAAACTTTCAGTTCTTGAGTACTTTGTTGACTTGGACACAACACTGGCTATTTGAAACTAATTAGTGGATATCTTATTTTTCTATATTAGTTTGTTCTCACTGTTTGTCTCTTATACAGACATATACATTTATATTTTGCAGTTTATGATCTTTATATTTATTTATAGGTTGCAGTTTATAGGGGCAAAGATTGGTTATCAGGCTTTCAAGTACAAACAAAAAATGGCCAGACAGAAATATATAGTGTTGTAGTGGAGTATCTTAAGGCGTCTTCATAAATTATCTGACAAAGAACCCGACAAGGAAATTGGCTTTCAAATTTGTCATGCAGCTGGCCCTTGATCTCGCTAGAGGGTAATGAAAATCACTTTTGGCAGCTTATTTCAGAGTTTACTAATTACATGTTAGTCATATTTTTTGACAACTCATGTGGTTTATGTATTTGGGAAAGGTATCAAGAAAGGCGGAAGCTAATGCACTTAAAGAGGATGCGTTGCTCTGATAAGTAGTTCTTTGGTTCATAGCTTTGCTAAATATTGTCATGTGATGCAACAAAACTATGTATTTATTGTGTATTATCTCCTTGATATCATACTCAATTTATTTGTAGATGCATTAAATTTTTATGTGCACATATTTTCATGTTCCTTCGTTTCTGATTCACAAACTTCTCACTCAAGTATTCTCATTCATTAATGTGCAATTGCTTAACAAGTTTGGACTTAAAATTGTCTTTTCCTTGGCCCTTAATTTAAATTTTATTTTCAATCTTATACAAGATTTTCTGACTTTTCTCTGTTTATATTGACACTTCAGCCTGTTGCTGACTCATATTGATGTATCTAGAAAACAAAAGGTAAGTCAATCCATCCAAATCTCAGCTCAGTAGCTCACGACTAATATTTATTTAATTTTCACATCGTTTTACAGGTGCGACATGAATTTGTGGAGGTTGAAACGTGCCCGAGAGAGAAGAAACAACAACATGAATCACTTACCAAACACGAGTCCATAATTGTATATTCGGAAGAAGGTTAATTTTTTTGTATGAAATTATTATCACAATCATGAAATAAGATATTTTCAAGGAATAAACATAAGGCGACTTCTGCATTGTAGTACATTTACTATTGATCTCTAAGCTCATGTCTGTTGCTTTGCTGATTTCACTTATCAATCAGAATGCTAGCTTTCACTCTCCTTTGTCGCAGCATGATACTTCTGAATGTATGGCCTTGGTTAAGCCAACCTGAGATGCAGCAACCAATAAAAAAGGGTTCGTATGATTTCGCACAACTTTTTAATGCACATAATTCACGATTAGGATAAGTATTATTCTACATTTCTCTTGCTGCTGATACTGAATCTGGTTAGATGCTTCTTTAATCATTTTGGGGTTTGTTGTGTTATAAGATCATGTATTTGGATGACAGAGTCATAAGGATCTTATAAAAATACCTTATTAGTATTTGTCTTTTAGTTCTTGAGTTAGATATTGTTTGTGAGAAGGAGCTTTCTATCATATTCGAATTAGGGGTAAACAGTTTAGGAGTTTGATTGAGTACTAGAGTTCATGTATCGAAATTAGGGACTTGATTGAAAATTAGAGTTACTGGAAATTAAGGACTCATATTGCAATGTTGAAATCAATTTAGGAAATTGTAGATGTGAAATGTTTATTTAGATGTTATATCACTTGCATTGCATTATGTAATTGTTGATTTGAGCTTTGAATACCATTATTTGAAAATTGAGCACTCTGCATTGGAAATTTGGGTTATGTATAATGATTTGGGGTTGAGTATGATTTGTTAGAACTTATAAAATATTTTAAGAGGATTGTAATATAAAAGAGAATGAGGAAGGGTGGTTTTCTTGCTCTGTTTTTTGGGTTTAAATTCGATTAGGTATTGGAACAACTCAGTCGACAAGCCCTTGTTTCCTCCATGGGTAAATTAACTTCTCTACCTATGTAGGATTGTTTGGTTTGGATTACGTGTGTCTTAATTAGTCTTGAATTTCTACAAACCTAATGAAAATACTAAATGCAGCGAGGTACATTGTTCAATCATTCGAAATTGGTCGTAATAAAAAGATAGCTTGCTATGTCACCGAGAGGCGCAAAGGCAATGCAACTTCTCGCAACTGGTTTGACAGTGAAGGAGTACGAGTCGTTGAGGCACAACTTCAATGACTTCGGCTGCATTGGATTCGGTATCCAGGAACACATCGATTTGGGTATAAAGTATGCATGTTTGTTCAATTTGTTCATAATATGATAATTACTATTTTTATTATATGTTTTACCTTCTGTACTAATAGCTGCCTATTATGCATTTGAGTTTATCTGTTTGGTTTTGTCACTTTTGTGTTCGATTGCTTTAAGATTTCAGGCTTGCAACTAGATATGATGAGTTGGTAAACTGGCAAAATTTCTTTATGTTGAAAGCAGAAATTTTTTGTTTTTATCCTGTTTTAAAATATTGTGTTAGCCTCTTCTGTTATGATCAGTATGTATATGTAAATTAGTGCATATCATATAAATTATTCTACTTCAGCACTATATATCTAAAAGTTGTAGAACTATGAGTGCAGATTCTGCTTGGAGGATTTGGTAAGCGTTGTTTTTCAGAACTCGGATGATTGTAGTAGGCTGCTTTCATTTGAGTATTACAATAATGCATGTGCTGATTGCGCAAGGCAGAAAATGTCTAATGGATGTTTTAAACTTGAGGGAAATACACCAATTGTCACCTGGGTCGATCCAAAATATCATCATTTCTCCCAGGTTAAGGCTTTGAAGGAGCTATTCCAGCACCATGGAGAGGTTACAAAAGATGTCCTTTCGCCTGCTAAAGGTGGGCAAGGAAAAGGAAATTTTGGATTTATATTCATTTCTCTGAGAGGTCAAGTGCTCTCAAGGCTATCAAAGATACTGAGAAGTGTAGGACTGAGAAGTGTAGGACTGATGGGCTTAATTTCCCAGCCACTTTCACCTCGGTGATCAGGTGTTGGTGTGTCGTCGGTGGGATGCTAGCAATATTCCTGGGAAGTATATTAGCTCTGAGTTCATTCTCTCTGATCAAACAGTAACTTCCCTATGACTCTATAATTAATTTTATTTCTAAACCGGAAAATTACCTGATTGGTTTTCGGTTCTCTTTGTAGGACAAAGGCATTGCATTGCTAGGAGTTCCATTGCTCACTGTTTTGATGGAAGTTTGCAAACTGGCCATATTTATGCCATAAGTCTGGTTTTCATTGATCCCTAACAAACCATCGTACCGCCTCCGTAAGGATGGTACACATATCATTCAGTTAGAGGGTAATTCATTGTTAGAACGATCGAGGGTTCTGAAACACCCTCACTTTCCATGGATGGCTTTCTGTGGCATACGTTGGAGCTGGCAACCAACTAATTCTATGGCCTTCTGCTTTATCTTTCAGGATTTTGGATTTTCGAATTTTCTCTGTGTTGTGAGTTTTATGCATTTTTATTAGGTGTCAAATTCATTGGACACATTTTTTTTGCTTATCTTTGAAGGTAGGGATGAGCTGTTTGGAAGAACATGAGAATTTAAGCCTTCATTTTGTTTTTATCAATCTTAAGACATAAATAGTGCAATTATGAAATGTGGGTGCCAGGGGTTCTCAACTAATCTACCTTTGTTGATTACCTTCCTTTCCCCACTAATGTCAAATTCATAATTATAAATAATGTTAGCTAGGACCTATAATTATCGTTAGACTAATCTCAACCATGATTGATTCTCTATTTTATGTTGTGTTGTGAGAACTGAGAAGACTATAAATGTAGGGGCTTACTATTTGGCACACCCTAAAAGTTTATTTGGCACACCCTTACCTTCGTCACGAATGTATTAGAGACGATCTTTGTCACGAATGTATTTCACAAGAGATTTGTCACGGAGAAACTTAGTACTTCTGTCACGAAGGTTCCAAGGAGTTCCGTGACGAATCTATTTTTTTTTTTTACAAAAAAAAAAAATTCAGAATCTTGTAGAGAATTTCAATACGAGTCCGTGCATATAAAAACAAAACAATCGTTTTCGTTAAGTTCGTAATATTTAAACATAATGCATAATTATACATTATAAGTAATAAACTAGTGATATTAAATGATAATATAATTATAGTATATAAATTTAATTGCATGATTTTTAACTATAATTAATAATTATATTATACAAATACTAAATTTATATAAGTTTTTGCTTTTACGAACTTAACGCATGCGACTATTTTGTTTTGGAGGATTTTGGAAGGGCAAACGATGTCCGTTTTGGACGTATTTTATATGCACGGACTCGTATTGAAATTCTCTACAAGATTCTGAATTATTTTTAAAAAAAAAATAGATTCGTCACGGAACTCCTTGGAACCTTCGTGACGGAAGTACTAAGTTTCTCCGTGACGAATCTCTTGTGAAATACATTCGTGACAAAGATCGTCTCTAATACATTCGTGACGAAGGTAAGGGTGTGCCAAATAAACTTTTAGGGTGTGCCAAATAAAGACTTTGTAAATATATCTATTCATGCAATGTTAAAAACATGTTAAAGTTCCTGAAGGAGCGTGGCTATTAAGTACAGTTTTTGTTTCTTTTTTGTTGTGATACTGAAATCGCTCATTTAAAATGTCCACTAAAATCATGTTTAAAAATAGTAAAAGATGTAACGGATTGCGATTTCGTACTAATATTTTACATTGACTCATATGATGTCCACTAAAATCTTGATTATAAAAACTGTAATATATAACTAAATCTTGATTATAAAAACTGTAATATATAACTAATTGCATTTGACATATATCTGACAAGCAGAAAGCAATAATGCTAGAAAAAATTAACATGTCGTTCATGTTTATGTTATTTGATAGACTTTCCCTTTTCAAGGCTGCAAAAGGAAAAGAAGATTGGGTGATTCATGTCAGTCAACTTCAATTCTTGGTTTTTAACTCATACTTACTTCATCTCATCTTATATTATTTATCTACGTTTCCTTCCTGTTGGGATTGGGAAATTCAATCAACCACCTTCGCCGTGTAAGTTTCATTTCATTTTGTTATCGATTTCTTTTATGCAGTGTCTACCACACCATATAACTATTAGATTTTCAAAGGTGAATTGACGGTCAACTTCCAACAAGTGGACTTTTCCTCTCATATGCAGAATCTTCCACTGTCGTCCGTCGTCTATCTACACCTAAATCGCCTATTTACAACATTATGTCCGAATCTAGTATCTTATCTATATAAAAGTTGGATGTCTATTGCGAAAGGTAAATGAAATTTGTACTGCATTCAATTTTCTAACCCTATTTCAATCGTCGTTACCGTATTTCAATCGCCGTTCTAAATCATTCTCTTCGATCGATGGTCTTAGTCCGTCATTAGCTTCCCCTAAACCCTAGGTTCTAAGAAGAGTGTTCTCCCCTCCAACTCCAACAGAGGTCGCCAGTGGTGGAACAACCGTTGCGCCTCCACCTCAACGAGGAAAGGTCTTCCACTTCAGCGAATCAGTGGTGGAGAAGACGAAGTCGAATCTCGATAACAAATTCTCCACTTTCCAGTCGGTTTCGGTCCACATCTGGCGCGCGATCACGGCTGCACAGAGCTTGAAGCCGTAGACTCCGACTGTGTTCAGGATCTTCGCGGATTGCAGGAATAGGATCGATCCGCTGATGCCTGGGAGCTACTTCGGGAATCTGATTCAGGTCGTGTTTACATGGACCGCCGCGAGGCTGTTGCTTGGAAATCCGCCTGAATTTGGAGCTGTTGTGATAAAGAAGGCGATCGAAGCGCATGATGCGAAGGAGATCGATAAGAGGAATAAGGAGTGGGAGGAGAATCCAATTATATTCCAGGATAAGGATGCTGGGCTGAATTGTGTGGCGGTGGGAAGCTCGCCGAGATTCAAGGTTTATGATGTGGATTCAAGGTTCATGAGTGGCGAACTCCACAATCAAAGGAGGAGAGTAACCTATCATTGCCTATATTTGGGCTTGCATTCTACAAGTTCAAAACTTCTCAATGGGAACAGAATGATGCAGACGAATCTCCAAAGGCCAATCTGCTAGGCCAAGTTGCTGCTGATTGACTTCAAAATGTGAATGTTAATCATCCGGATTATAGTTTCTTTTCTTCATAATAAATCCTATCATAGATGAATCATCATCGCAAAGATACAAGCAGCAAGCGTTGCCAGTAGAATTTTCTTATATCAGCTTACAACTAACTAGCTTCTTCAAGGCCGCTTGCTAGGCAGGGATTTGTGTTGTTATGGCATTTAATCTGTAAGTACTGAACCATCTAAGTACTGAGAACAAGAGATTGCATGATGAAAAAAGCTGAATTGGAGCGAGTACTTGAAGCAACAAATGGCTTTTTGATGAAGATAAGTGTTGTACTATCTAAGTACTGAGAACAAGAGATTGCATGATGAAAATACTCAACTGCAGAGAGTACTTGAAACAAAAAATGGAAATTTCCTTGAACCAGAAACCCTGAGTTGTGGGAGAGAAACAAAACTGTCATAGAAGAAAAGAATTTTAGTAGTAGTGATGTTTATGTATTGTATAGCTTTGCCGGATTATATAGCTATATTAGTTTACATGTTCCTTCTTTTGCCAAATGTTTTGTTTTCTTAAGTTTGTTTGCAAAGTGTTTCAATGAGTCACATGGATTTGTGTGAAGTAGAGTAGAATCTGAAACTTTTAGTGTTGGTGCAAATGTGTATACATAAAAATCTCATCATCATTAACATTAGTCACATTGATTTAAACCTATATATACTATTTTCTCCCCTTTTTCTTCACTCTCTCTCCCCTTGTGTATCTCTGTTGTCTATATATGAGCTAATGTTGCTGGGAAGGTGAAATGGCTTCGGACGGGTATGCTCGGTGGTCATTCTGGCTAGACTGATAGCTGATAGAGGAAGTTTATTCTGTTTTTTGGATTTCGCTTGTGCAGTTCTGTATATGTCTCTTGCAGCACGCTATCCTCCTAAATCAGCAAACGAGTTTAGTAAAGATTCTGACGAAGAGATTGGTCTTTCAGTTAGAGAGTCATAAATTTACATTGTGGAGCTTGATGACAACAACAATAGTCTTGCACTGGAGGATAAGACAATAGTCAGTAGCTAAGAGTGCCAATTTTATGGGGAAAGTAGCATCAAGGTGTTAGAAACACCATGTACTTCTGTAGATGACAGAGCAACAGATGATGTCACGTCGTCACAACATTCAGTGATCTCCACTCAAAACTCTATTGAATCTCCTACTGTTCCAATATCAGAAATAATGGCCAGAGATCTGACGACAGTTCCAATCCCGACTCTTTGCACAGTTCTGCCTCTTTTATAGAGCTCCTGAAATGCATGAAAAACCAACGCAACATGCAAATTATGTTCAAGTAGAAGATGCCAAATATTATGACAGTTCACATAAAGCATTTGAAACTGAGATGGATAGTTTTTCACATGTGTTGTTCAACTGTTTACGAGCTCCAACCGGTAGAAGAATGTCACTTACACAGTGTTGATGAAGAAAGCAGATCTGGTAATTCAACAAGGATAACAACAGAATCAGCAACATAATTGCAATTGAACAAGAAAGCTTCAAAAGGCGATGACAGTGCATCTGCATTTTATGTCCTTAAGGGAGAAGAGATGGTTTTTCAGTCTACAAGGCAGCCAGTAAAAGAGAAACAAGACACATTAAATCCCTTGACTGAAGGATTGGTCTTGCCGCAGGTAAACATAAATTTGCCAAATGTTGCTGCAGAAATCACATGTGCATCAAACAATACACTTGATGATAAGGTGACATCAACCCCGCCATTTTCAGACTATAATTGCAGTTCAGGCGAGGTTCATAACAAGCTCAAACAGGATTCTGCAAAGAAAAAGACGAGAAATCGTCCAAAGAAAGCTTTCATTTGATTGGGACAGTCTCAGAAAACATGCACAAGCAAATGGTAGTAGAAGTGGACAAAGGACAGCCAATACAATGGACTCACTAGACTGGGAAGCAATAAGATGTGCAGATGTTAATGATATCGCATACACAATTAGAGAAAGCGGAATGAATAATAGACTAGCTGAACGCATAAAGGTACAGTTAGAAATCAATAATTATTTTAATGTGTATTTTTCAATGTCGTAACCAATTTCAAATGATTTATGCAAGAGTTTATAGACAGATTAGTGAATGATCATGGTAGCAGCGATTTGGAATGATTAAGGGATGTGCCGCCAGATAAATCCAAGTAAGCCTTCAACAAGACAATTCACTGAAATCTCTATTATGTCAATTCTAGCAAATTATGCTGATAATTCTTCTACCACTTCTGTTTTTTTTTTGTATTTCTTTTACCACTTCTGTTTTTTTTTTTGTCTTTCTTCTACCACTTCTGTTTTTTTGTCTTTCTTCTACCACTTAAACAGTATAACTTTAGCGGTAATGTTCATAATCAGGACGATAAATTTTTTTGAGTAATTACAAGTACGTCACCACGTCCCTCACTGAAAACGTTCAAAAAAATTTATGGCCCAAATTATGAACATGACCACTCAGAGTATGAACATTGACGTATAATATGTGAACTCGATATGTTCATTTTTTTTACGTTAAGAGTTATTTGCACCGGAAATTTTCTCTATTTTTAATAAAGTTGATGTAGTAGTTGCAATGGAAAATATCTATTTCTTTCGATTTAGTTGGTAAATAATTTGATACCATGATTGAAAACATCCAATAAACTTAACTACAACACAATATATATGTCCATTTTAAAGCCAATATTATTGCATAATATATTTGCAAGTGTTTTCTAATACTAATAAATAAGAGTACTACTTCATACCTCATGAATAATAAATAAATATATAAGAATGTGATATAACATACAATTTAATACTATAACTTTAAACTAATATATATTATTTTTATATTACAATAATTTTTCAATACATATACACATTAACAAAAACATATTGCGATCTGCACAATAACCACACCTTTTTCAGAGATTATAACATCAAGTCACAAGAAGGTTATGGAGTATATGTATTGTTAGTTACTGCAGTCACTGACGTGGCACCCTTATATTAGTTGTATATATATAGCTTAGTCTTGTAAGGGTTGGTTACGCTTTTGACACAATCTGTTAATATAGAATCTTTCGAACCTATTCTCTCTGTTTGCCCACTAGATTTTTACCATATAGAAAAAGTTGCATGACATGAAACTTTTCTATATTTTGTTACATGTGCTCCTTTTCCTTTTATCATGAGAATAAGAACAAAGATTTCCAGCTTGACTTCAGCATCTTTCGCATCTTGATAGTGAAGTTACAGATATATCTTATAATTTTTCCTTACAGGATGGATATGTGAAGTTACACATGTAGATATGTGAAGTTACACATGTAGATATGTGAAGTTACACATGTAGATATGTGAAGTTACACATATAATTATACAGTATACAATCACTAATAATATACAAGCTGTATCTAATTAAATGTAATGCATGCAAATTGTGACACAATTCGGATATCCATATAGCACAAACTTCTCAAATAATGCCCGGTTTTTCTGGTCCTTATACCCTCCAAATATACATGTTGAAGCTATTTCCTTGCTGCAAGGGGAAGTCTCTTTCGCCTCAAGATCCTGGTATCAGATGGAGTGGAAGGACAAGATGTTCACATGGAGATTCAGATTCTGTGGTCACAATTGTATGTAAACAGCCTACCTCTCATTTCTTCCTGTTGGAAATAGTGCTTAATATGGGTCACCTTTCATAATTGGCAGAACAAACTCTATGTCTGGTTGATATCAACTTTCTTCATGTGGTTTGCATTGGCTCTCTACTTTGATAATGTCATGCCAAATCCTTATGGTGTGAGAAAATCAGCATTTTATTAGGCCTGGATACTGGACAGGAAAGGGTGGAGAGAAGGTGAAAGGTGTGTAAAATTTAATTGTCTCTTTCATTTGTAGCATTGAGTACGAAGTATTAAGCTATTTTTGCTTTGTGTATCAGGAAGTGGCATTTGTAGCTGCATGAGCTCAGTAAAACAAGCAGAATACGTTACTCCAGACGATGAGGATGTGCTTGAAGAAAAACTTAAGTTAAGAAGCAAACTACTGAAGGTGAAATGGATGAGAATGTTGCAGTCCAGGTACGTGGTCTGGCCAAGATATATCCAGGGACAAGGCAAGGAGGTTGCTGCAGCTGCGAGAGGACTTCGCGTTATCATGCTCTTAAGGTATAATTCAATACATAAGTTCAAGCTTAAACCATCAAAATATAACCTGCATTGAAATTGCTGGTCATGGCTGAACTATTTCAATAATATTATTGTTGGTTCAACACATTTCATCTTGATTACAAGGTATATGGGTCAATTTTGCAAAAGATCAGTTATTTTATCTTTTGGGACCTAATGGGGCTGGAAAAACTACCGTCATTAATTGTTTTGACTGGAATTATGCCAGTGACAACAAGAGATGGTAATAAAAAGTTTTATCATCTGTATGTCCTAGCATTCTTAATTATTGTCTGTGATTGTTGGTAGGTATGCACAACTATGGTTGTTCGCTGAACCTACATTTTGATGTTCTTTAAAAAGGAATGTCATGAACTGTATTAGTGTAGCAGGAAGGTAGAGCCATGGGGGAAGAACAGGGGGAAGAAAATGCTTTTTGGATTCTCTAGAATTCTCAACGTATTGATAAGCAAATTCAAATAACATAATCTGTAATTCTGATTTAAGAGAATATATGTTTTGGGAAAAAAAGTATGAAGCAACTGGATCTATTACATTCTCATTTGTCAGGATTACAGTGGAGTATTGTTTACAAAGATTGTAGAAACTTTAATAAAGTGTCATATATATGCCAACCAAATGAACAAGAAAAACTTAATGTTTTAGATTTACTGTTGATGTATGGCACTCATGAATAAGCAAGCAACTGCTTTTTAATTAAGAGTATATTTTCTTATTTCTATGTCACTACAAAAGAGAATGTTTCTTGCAAAGAATTAAAAATGAAGAAGGTGAAGGTTGCAACATTTATGGATTCATGGAAGTGAACAAACTAGCTGGAAATTTTCATTTTGCGACCGGTAAAATCCATCAACAATCAGGCGTTCATGTCCATCAACAATCAACTTTTGTAAAGCAGGATGCTGTACCCGGAGCTTTGTTTGAGGAAAAGCAACAATCTGCAAATGGTATGTGGAAAAAACTTCATTCTGATCCTATGTTGAAGTTTCAACAACGGGAGCAAGAGGCTCTTGCACGGAAACTTTGAGCCTCAAGGGAGTTTGGAAGTTGATGAAAATGGAGGGAGGGAAAGATCGACGTATATATATAGCTAGGAATTCACGATTAAACGGATCGGGTCGGTTGTCACTGAGGAGTTTGGTATGATGTTATGTTTTTGCCGCGTTTCGCAATTGACTTTCTACGCATTACTTTCTGGAAATATCATAAGAATAGTTCAGTGATGTAGTTATTATATCTATCTTCGACGTTTTTTGGGTTGTATCTGATTTTGGGTTGTATCTGAGTTTGGGTGTGGACACTATAGTGATTTACACGCCTCACCATTTGTATATAGGGTCTTGCTCAACACACTCAATGACGCAAGTGTTTTTAATTATCATGTACGTGAAAGTTATTTGATGCATGGCAGAGAAATATCTAAGACACCAGTTTTGATTAGGGTTGGAGGTGGAACACACAATTTCCTATCAGTTAAGATTGTCAACACAGGGATCTGAACATGAAGGAAGAAACATTCTTGGGAAGCTTCAAATTAAATGGCGTACAAATTTGGGGGAGTCGGGACGCTTGCAGACTCGGAAAATTCTTGGCAAGGTAAGTCAACCACGAACTTTAAAGCAAGCAATTACCATCTTGATGCCTATTTTATTGTTCATGTATTTTTCATTTATGAATTCATAATATATGATCCATAAGCATAGTATCAAAGTATGTTTTCCCCACAGCCTATAGTTCGAGAGGATATTGAATTGCACGCTAAAGACCCATCACACATTGTCTTGTATAGGCCATTTTAGGTATGTTTTTACCTTTTTCACCACATTTATCATCAATATTATCTTTACCGGTTCATCAACATTGTCATGTTGATAGCCTATACTTTGTTCAAGGTACTGTTACTGGACATTCTTGTATAAAATTCGAATATGTAAGCTCTTTTTTAATCACAGTTATATTTACTTTCAACCTTATTTGTTTGATTTTCACAAATTAATTTAGCCTTTTTTCATGTCATGACTAACAAATTTAGCTGCTCTGAGATTTTTTATCTGATAATTTATCTTTACATTATATCGTGTTTCCTGCTATTTAATTGTTTGTAATCAATACGGCGAGATCTTTTGTGGCTATTCCATTCTCAATTCAGATTAATTGAAAAGTGAATTCTATAATGCTTAATCATTTCGATTTCCAAAATATGCTTTTGAGTTCTAGATTTATATATATATGTACAAACTTGAGCCAGATTTTCATGAACCGTTGTTCAATGCATTTTTACTACACAATTGATATGCTGAGAATGGATAGTTAACTTTTCCTATATCCAAATAGTAGAGATGAAAGCCGAGATAATAAACTTGTTGATTGATGATTTTTACAAGTTAAGGATCTTATGTTTTATTTGGTTTATTATATCTTTAAGTGTTGTATGTCACCCAAACTAAAACGTTCATATGAAGAGAAGAGTAAACAAAAACCGATAGCCTTAGTTGTTATTGACAATATTCTTCTTAATACCGTCGGGGAAGAGGTCACCCAAAAAAGAGCTGGAATCATTCGGAATGACCTTTCCAGTTTGTCGCTTTCGAAAGATTTGACGCAGGACAACTTTGTGGAAGGAGAGATTCGAGTTACGGAAGCCTAAACCTCTGGTTCTTTGGAGTGAGCCTTCTCTGTTTTTCTTGATATGTGGCCTTTGTCTTTTTGTCTTTATTTATAGGGATTTGTCTCTTTGTGTGGATTTTTGGTTCTCTTTTGTTTGAGCGACTGAGATCGTGTGTAGGTTCTTTTTCTTTTGGTTCATTTAGGTCATTTCTCTCAACATGTTGGGGATAAGGAATTATCCAATCCCGACCCTCCAAACCCTGTTACCGGGATATAATGAGGATTGTTGTTGTTGTTGTTGTTGTTGTTGTTGGGTGCATCCTTTTTCAAGAACAAACCTCATGAGTTCGGTAAGATCTGGGTTTAACAAAAAGAACGAGATGGAAACAGTGGTTCATAATATGTGGATAAACCATATTAGACCACTAATAGCGAATGTTGAATAATTCTGCAGGATTTTTGTATGAGTATAGTAAGTGTTTTATGGACTAACAAATAAGTGTAACATACTTTGTTGATGCCATTCATCACATGTTGCGTGCAGGGGTTGCATGGATCTTATTCAGTATCATTGTTTCTCATCACTAAGGTTCTTTATTTTTTTTTCAAAAGATCTTAAATTATTACAGATATGGAAAAAAGTCGGGTCTTGATTCAGGTAATCCAGGTTGTATACATGGGGCGGGTTAGATTTTGTGAAGGGATAAAAATAAGATGACTTATGCATTAAGTATGCTTAATTACTAATGATCTTTAAGCTCATATCTCTTGCTTTGGTGATTCTGTCTATTAACCAGAAATTCAGAATGCTAGCTTTCAGTCTTCTTTGTTGAATCATGTTACTTCTGAATGTATGGCCTTGGTTAAACAAGCGCGGGGAATGACCTATGCTCTTTTTAAAGATGAGTTGAAATTGAATAAAGAGATAAGTGTTTAGAGAATGAAAAGGCAAATGTCAAACTTAGACACTTGCTAAGCCATTAAAATAACTTCGTAAGCTATAACTCTAATGTATCTAGAGTTCTTCCATCTTATTTTGGAAATTCAAGCCATCTTAGTCACCGTAGAAAGGAAGTTCAATGGTGTTAAAGTTCAGTATGATGCAATGTTGCATAATAAGAAATCAGAGATGTCTAAGCATTTGAAGGAGATATATCAGTGGGGTGATCACGTAAGCAACTCAAAGATGAACTTGAAACCTCCCTGAAGGTTGTGAAAAAAATTTAGTCCAAAAAATGCAGATTTTTTACTCAATATTGTGACCCTTAATCATCATCTACCTTGCATATTAAGGAAACAAATTATATATTGATAGTGAAGTATTAGTATCTTCTGTTGACATAGGCTAGAGTGACTGCTTTTTTTGGGTTGGAAGTAATTATGTGTACCTCTATCTTTTTTTGGGTTGGAAGTAATTATGTGTACCTCTATCATTTTCTTGATCGATTATGTCAATAATTTTTACTTTCATTGAGGCTACTATTTTGTATGGGAAAATTGTGAATATGATTAGCCCTTTCAATTTCCGGACATATATTAAACAACGTTAAATCGCATATTAAAACCCGTAATTTCCGCGCGAAGCGCGGGGCCCGAGTCTAGTATATATAAAAGTTGGTTGGTTTTAGCAGAAAGTAATGATAATTTATACTAATTAATGATGTAGGTCTCATTCCTTTTATTTCTTACCCCTAAATTCTAAACCTACTCATCCCCGTCTTCTCTTCATCTCCACTGTCGTCCGCCGCCTATCTACACCCTAAATTGCCGACCTATTTACAACATTATGTCGTATACGAAAATCCGTATTGCCCCGCGCGTAGCGTGGGGGTGCGAATCTAGTTATTGTTAATAGTAATACTTTGATGTTTCAATGCTATAAATAAATGTTCAACACCACTTCAAAGAACAAATCATTCAACATACTTCCATGCTACCCATTACTAACTAAAATTTATTTGTATCCATCACCTGTCTTTCTCATTTGAAGGGCACTAATGTGTTTACCTCATATAAAAAAGCTTCACGAAATTCAGGCTTTAGAAGTAGCGTATTGTAATTCCATATATGTTGGGTTTTAAAGCTGAAACCAGAAAGAGGTTTTGGAATCCCCTCGAGATCTTGGCCTCAAACACTCCTTGTGCTGCTCGATCCTGATTCGGTAACACTAGGTATGCTTCCATGGTGTTCCATGGTTGAAGGCTTTGGTGGCCGCCCAATCAAACTCAATAGCACCTGAAAATTAGCAAAATATCTTCTGTCAGCATTCACAAAATCTCACTCAATTTTGTACTAGTGAACGTGTTCTACTCCAAGGTAAACTCTTCATGGCTTGATCAAAAGAACTGGTTTTCAATAAATCAAAGACATATTGACAGAGCCCATAGAAAATATACCGGTAGAAATACTAGCCCGTGTAGGAACCCAATAATAACCAATGCCAAGTACATCTGGAAATAGTAAACCTGTATAGTATATGGCATGTGAGATAATTCTTTGATAACAAATCAATGCAAATAATTGCTTAAAAAGATGTAAGATTACAAACCACAAAAATCTCTGATCTTGCAAAGGAGAGGACGATGACACCAACCAGCTTCGTAAGTGTAATTCCACTGCCAAAAAAAAAAGGAAAGGAATGATAAAATAACTTATTTTTTAGAGAATTCGAATGTTTCCAGATAGTAGCTTTAAGAATTGTAGTAGGAAACCAAGTCATTTACTTGTGCACCGTTTTATTTTACTTTTCCAGTTCAACCTTCCTTGTGATTTTTTGCCCTCCAAGATTTATGCATTCAAATACAAAGCTTTAGATTTGTATATTTATGTGACTTATTTCTCAGGCTAAGGGCTTTATTGTCATGCAATCTAGAATTTGTCTAAAAAGATGGGGAGAATGAGCTCTTCTAAACCCAATCCTAGCCTGCGGAACGAAACACCCGTAGGGAGCCTCGTAAAGCCATGTTTTTGTATGAAGAACAAGGAGTCTCCCAAAGGAGGAAGGGATTGGCTTACCATTTTGACCAAAGAATAATGACTACAAAGTGGTATAAGTTCGTTTCTTTTCTGTTACTGTTTCAATGAGTGCAAAACAAACGGGCCCTAAGTGGCTACACCAATTATGCTCAAGAGCAATTGAAGTGAGTGGCTTTTACTACATATCAGTTCGATACATGTGCCAGTGACAGACATACATGTGCCAGTGACCGACGCTGACAAAAGTGAATAAAATGGTATGATGTTTCACCTGAAAACCGAAGCTCCCATAGTTTCAAGAGCATGCCTTACACGCTCATTTCTGTCCCCAACACTCTCCTGTAAAAGAAAAGTCAAAGAGACTTACAAAGGGATACCAAAGACGATGTGTAAACTATGTGAGTTTGTCAAAAGCACCAAATATAACATACATCATTTTTCCCTCCACAAAAGTTCATCAAATCTATGGTACTTGCACACATCAATACTTACAGAGAAGGCATGTATTATATGCACGCAGAACTCAACAGCAATTCCAATTGACATGATGAGGTTTACAACAGACACTGCATTGAGTTGGATACCCAAAATGGCCATCACACCCTGCATCATTTAACCATGCAATGTCTTTTGTTATATTTTGTTAAACTAAAACACACAGAATGCAGGAGTTCAAATTCAACAATGTATAATACCATGATGTCCACTATGATCATTGCAAGAACAAGTAAAATGATTCCTGAAGTGCATATGCTGCATTCAATACGTGCAACAAACATGTCAAATTTCAAAAATGTGGAGAATTGAGCTTGCAATAAAAAGAGTTAAGTTAAGACTCGAAACCTGGAGGTAATAAACAAACATACAATGAACACAGCACCTGTAAACAAAAAAATAAACAAGGTACTATCAGTAAGAACAAAAGCATATACTTGGTATAATAAAAGATTAAAGTACAATTAGCCAAAAAGTAAAAAAGCTATGTGAAACAAGATACGCAAATGTTTTCTATAGGTAAGCGGATCAGAATAAATTACCTAATGCAATGGATATGTTGATTAAAGCAGTGCTCCATATGTCCAAATATTGCTCAAAGAAAATATAGAAAACAGAATATGGGAAAATGTCCATCTGCAACATTATTTTATTTCTATCAAACATCGCTAGAAAAAAGGATATTTCAAAAAAAAATAATACATTACCAAAATTGTATTCCAGGGCATATTATGCTAACCATACAATACCTTCAAAGAATCAGAAACTCTAGCACTGAACTCCCGTGCGGCTCGCAATGCATTCACATAGTCGCTCTGATCAAATAGTCAAAACAGCAATGGACACACGACATTTTAAAAATACAAATTCTGAAAAATTCAAAGAATAGTTTTTCCGATTGATCTTACTTGTTTATTTACTGGTGTATGGTATGTGCGAAACTCTGATGCTCGTATAACACCACTATCAAAACCTTTAATAAAACATAATAGTTAGAAGATTTGACAAGCATAATAATTATCAAGATCTACAAAGGGGGAGGGGGGGAACCATTTAAATCCAGACTATTAGTGTAGGCACCGTGACCTCCCTTAGCACAATCAGCAGAAGGCAGTGCATTGAGAAACCATGGAAGTGATTCCCTAAACTGAGTTGTTGATGGACGGTCATTATTCAAGTCGGAGTGGCGAAAGCACTGCAAAAATCAAGACATTTTAAATTTATCCAAAAATTCGAGACCCAAGAAGTATAAAAATCCAAATCCATAGAAGTCGAGAAAGCTTACAGTAGTACAATCCTCACAAACACCACCTAGCCCACATGAACCTTCATCAGGGTCACAGCAAGGAGGCTGAAGAGCAAGACAAATCCACCAATGGTAGTCATTAGGAAGCTCATAGCTCATGGAGAAAAGGTGTGCCATTAATTAGAGAGATCGGTGGAGTAAAGAAGAGAAGCAGTATTGTAAGAGAAGCAAATAGAGGAGAATGATTAGAGAAATTAGGACTCTTAAATTTTTGTAGTTTCCCAGTAGAATGCAAAACTTATTACTGTTTGATGAACTCCTATCCAAGTGAATTAATTTACAAAACTTCTTTGAGCTTCTGACACTAAAATATCTTGAGTGAATCAGAGTTTGTACCTTAGTTCAATGTTTAAGATATCTTCTATGATTCTAGCCATGAAATTCAAACCCAGAAACCCTTGTATAGAACGAAAGACCGGAGAATAAACTAAACCCAACTGACCTGGTCATCAGGAGGACAGTAACTACCATTTCGAAATGTACGACAACAACCGAAAGCTTCAGGAGATAGCCACACAAGAAAATCATCAAGCCACGATGCAGCAGGTTTAGCAATATAGCTAGATTCTGCCATTAAGGATGCTCTTGATATCTGTTCAAGAATTTGGGGACACGTTTCAAAATTAATATATAAAGGCTATGGCCAGCAAAGATAAAAAGAATGGAAGACGGCCAACTTGAATGGCTTCCTGAAACGGTAAAGATGTAAAACTAACAAACAAGAATATTGTTAGAATGAAAGTAGGATCTAGCAAAAGATTACTGACTTTGATTGATAATAGAAAATAACAAGGTAAATCTCAAGAGGGATACCCCTAATGAGCCAACATCTGAGGAGATTAACTCCAAAGAGTCCCAAGGCCTAAGGCCCGAATTCTCTAACTTAGTTTCTGGATAAAACTAACAGAATGACAACCCCCACTACTAATAATCTACCAAGGCCAGCCCTAGTGCTCCCTGGCTAACCGTTTGTGCCAGACATATTTCCTGCTACCAAATACCCCTTTTACCCTCCCTTCTAACAGACTTAAGACCCTGTTTGTTCATACATTCTTCTTCCTCCTAGAATAGACAATAAAAGTCCTAACAAATATTTCCAAATCTTCATATGAACATCTCATACACAGGTGCATTAGTTATCAAATGCATGGAAACAAAAAATTAGGACTTTTGGAAAAGAAAGTGGAGAGACAGAATTAGTGACAAAAAAACAATTCACATGGCTATATAAATAAGGTGGCGCTTTATAAGAAAAACGAAATAGATAGCAACTTTAAACTAGAATTTCATCACTCTTGGAAAAAAAATTTATTAAATATTAACTTCAGAAAAATCGAATTAACTAATCACTTCACTATAAACAAAAAATGACAATTGAGAAGAAAATTTTAACAGAAAGGACAAAGAAAACGTGCAAAAGCACACCTTAATAGCAAAAAGGTATATTTTGAGGGTCAGCTTTTTATTATTTTATACTCTTTAACTTAATATTATACTTTCTTTTATAATTTTGTTCAATTTTTTTACTTCTTCCAAGATGAAGCCGCTCTAAAAGAGCAGCTTTTCCATAAAATGTCTCCTCTCAATAATGTGTGTCCAAAGAAAATAATTTAACAGTCCAAAAGATTGTCTGCATGGTATCAAGTAAAGCTTTTCATAGTCACAGTTATGAAGTGGGAACTATTTCCTTATAACCCTTTTTCTGGATATAATATACAGAATGGTTCGTTTATAAAGTATAAGACAAAAGAGCGTCTGTACAACATAAAAAAAATTGCAAATGACTAATATCATTTCTAAACATCTTATACATAAGAAAAGTGAATATGCATTTGCTGCGTGAAAAATATACAAAAATATTCAATCCAAGTAGATACCTCATTTAGAAGAGAATTTGTATCACACTTGCTAATGGAACACAGCTGATTCGTATGTCTTGATTCTGAGCTGAACATTTTCATTATACACTAATATAGGTTAAGAATACACCAGTAGAATGAACTTGCAGACATGTAGAGAAAAAATATTAGGTGTTGAGCATCCAACAATAGAAACAGCACAAAATCTGGAATTAGATTGACCAGACTTGCGAAACGCTATCCACTTTGATATTTTAAACAAACTAGGGGTCTATGATCACATAAAGAGGTTTTAGATAAATAGTTAATATAAAGTTACAAACAAGCGTAATCAATAAGAAAAATTACATGGATTTATTAACAGAAGAAGATGCTTTCACAGATGTTGAGCTTCTAAAGGAAAATAATACAAAACCCACCAGGCAAATAAGATATTTTGACGAAGCAACTTGTTAGAAAGGCAAGAACCACCCACTAAACGAGTTTAATGCCCTAAGTTGCATATTCTATTAAAAAAATTCAACAGACCAAAATTACCCTGGTTACCACATTTATAACAAATGTTAGACTTGGTAGCAATTGGCAACCGAGTATCACTTAGTGGGTGATTTCTTCCCGTTTCAAGGTTTACAGACGATATTGTTCCCTCTTCAAAAGATGGCTTTCCATTTTATCCCCAATTTTTTTAACTCTATGCAAGATTATAATGTGAACTTGTGAGCCAGGTGGATATGTTGTAGAATTAGGCTTTTACTGTGGACCTGGATGATAAGTAATTTTATTGTTTGGCATCTTCTTTCAAATTACGAGCAAGGTTGATTTACAATCAATAGATAGTGCATCCCGCCTAAGAAAGATTTCCACGGCAGGTAAAAAAGAAAAGTGGAATTTGCATCATATTTCACTTTATTATGACATCTGTAACGCCAGATTCCAGAAAATGAAATCCACGAATTGGATAATGATTTCCAGGCATTGAGTAAATTACTGAAGATATATGAAAGAACATGCAGATAATACCTGTAGTTGTAATCCTTCACTACAAAATACAAAGGTGGTCCAACTCTAAGGTATTCTTGTAGACTATTGAAGTAGCCCTAAAATAAATAGAACATTACTAATCAAGTAGAGGTAAAAATGAATTATTGAACAACGGTAACTTTGAACCAACTGGGAAGCGTATGCAAATCTCAGCATATTAGTCCAGTGGAGTTCGATCCTAAAAACCAATTGGCAATTGGCAATAGGAGTAATCCACTCCCTCCATCCCATAATATAAGCAACATTTAAAAAAATTACACTATTCACAATTCAAGACTAATCTCTAAACTCTTCCCAATATATAAGCAGAAATGTTGTCACGTGGGGTCTTGTTTGTTTTGTCTCGATGAGTACTTCAATAATATCAAAATTTTATAATTTGTATCACCACGTAACTAGAGATATTAACAACACATAATGCGCATCGGCAAATGTGCCCAAAGCACACGTTGCTTATATTGTGGGACGGAGGCAGTACTATACTAGGCATCATACCCAACCACTACCGATGTGGGATAGGCTTTCATTTATTCTAACACCAAAAGGATTAGGCCACAGCTACAAACCTGAAGATATGAATCCCGTGGAAGTGCTATTTGCTGCTCTAGGCCAGTTTCAATCCTTGTACATAACGTCTGAAAGGATGTGAAAGAACATTACGAAAGTGTATGCTAGAGTAAAAATTCCATGTATTAGAAAGCAACTTACAATGCTTGTAAACGTTAAGCCAGCAAAGATTATTAGAACAGCCACTTTAACTCCCTGACGAGTAAGAACTGGTCCATGAACTTCCTGAAGCATGAACACAAAATAGCTCATTTGACATGAAAAAGAAGTTATATTCAATCAAAATACAACTGTCGTTGATCAATTTCCCTAAGGAATAAACCAAAAATATAAGTTTCTTCAGTTTAGAGGTATTTATAAATATTGATGGCTAAATTCTCTCTAAAGCTACCTTCTGTCCTTCAGTAAGGTGGATGTGCTATTTGTTAGTATGAAAGTGCTAAACTTAATAAAAGATCAGAAGAAGAAAAAACTAAACATGAATATTCTACACAAATAAATAGCTTTCTTGTTTCAGAAAAGAATTTTTGCCAAATAGAACTAGTAATCAAGCTTACTTGCATATATTTAGTCAGTAATCCAGGATTTCTCTGTTGGACATCTGTAATGTTAGTTAGATATATATGTCAGAGCACAAAAACAGGACATGCATCTCTCCAATCACTTCCATGATAAACAATCAAACATATTCGTAAAATTTTAGAGGCGAAAGATTCCATAGCGCACCATCTTCGGAATCTGCAGAAGCTGAAGGAATTTTGATACAAGGGAAACAATCGACCCTGTTGTCATGAGCTCGTCTAGAGTCAAGAACTATCAATGCAGTGAAAGCACTGATTTGCAGAAAGAAGTCAAGAAGAACAGCCAAAGCTGGAGAGAACAGCAGGATCGGGTCAAACAGAATAAGTATATCAGCTTCATTTCAATACACACATTATCAAACCTGCAAACATGGAGAATACACGGCAAGCTGGCATGGGTATAAAGGCTCCAACTGCAAACGCCACGACCTCGGACAAACTAGCCAATGTTATCGATGGACCAACTTCAACGAGGGCATTACTAACTTTTTTATCCAAAGGATCTTCCATCCGCTGTCTTTTGACAGCATGAACCAATATGCACATATTGTCAACTCCAACCTGTAATATCAATATGTGAAAAACATCTTGGTAAAGGATCTAGGAATGGTTTCAGAAGAAAGAAAAAAAAGGTATAAATGTAGCATATGGAAATATTGAACTTCTTTAAACTCTACATCAAAATGCACAGGAAAGAATAAGAAATGAAATCAGAACTGGTGAGCCAGTGAACAAGCATGAGATTAATAGACATTTTGAACGAGCAAGTAACAAATGGCGGAAGAAGACACAAGCAACCATGAAACTGGGCATTTGGACGAAGTTGGCAATAACTCTCAATCGCCTAAAATGAATGGCATATGTTTTCGGTTAAGGAGCTAGTTTAGCAGGAGGAATGAGTGTTCTTTGGTTAGTTACAAATCAAGGTTAATTATCTTTTAGAGTTTCCCCCAGGCAACCCTTTTCAGAGTGGTCATGTGGTCTCACTGCTAACCAGATGTCAAATTTGTAGTAAGTGTTTGTCCACCACTCCGCAAATGTTCTGCTCTGTTGATTGCTGAAGGTTCTACTGGATATACACCGAGCTATTTCCTGGGATTGGACTTTTGTTTCTCAGAGGTTGGTGTATAACCAATTTCACTACCTATTCCACCATGCTCATCTAAGTCGTCTTTTAGGTGAGCTGAAACTGGGACCCAGTGAGATCAATTTATCGGAATGGGAACCATGAAGAAGGTTTCCATTTAACACTCAACAACAAAGTTAGGGACATTGTGTGTCCTTCTTGTCACGAGTTAGGACTGTAGGACATATGAAGCATTGTTGTATAAAGCCTCAGTGTCATAAAACTCACTCGGCCCATGTTGTATTGATTAATGATACTTTGGAAAAATCAAAATCTGTACCTATGCTCCAACTTGACAGTGGGGTTTTATGAATACTATATCAGATTTATTCTAGGGACTATTATTACTATAGACCTAAGAAAATCAGGATTGTACCATGTATGGTTTCTTTAGCAAATGAATATAAAGTCTCTTCATCTTTCGACTGAAGTAGATAGCACAATCATTCTCTTTAGTTTGTTCTCATAATCACTTAACTTCCAGTGTCTTACTATATTATCTACCCTGGACACTGTATTTGATTGTCTCCCCAGACCAGTCGCAGACTTCAAAAGGAGGGTAAAGAAGAGGTTAGTGTTTGATTACATTAAAGAGAGAAGAGGGTGGTGCTCATAGAAGACGTTACACTGGTGGTGTGGTACAGAAGGAGAATCCTTTTCTATGTGGTTATATATATATATATATGAATCATAATAATTAAGCAATGAGACCATGGGAGGCACAAACTTCATCGCAGAACCCGTTTTTTATCACTCCTTGTTTTGAAGGTTAGATTGTAAAGATTATAGCATAATCAAAAGTGGAAAAACAATCAAAGCGAGACTTACAGCTAAAACAAGGAAAGGGATGACTTCCATAATGATCAATGTAGACTTCACTCCAATGGCACTGAAAACACCAACTGAACCAAGGACGGAAAGAATAACGATTAAAACACCAGCAAGACCCAGTGAAACCTGTAAGAGACCAGTCAATTAAAAATTCTGATACAAGTGCATATTTCCAAGAAAATAAATGCAAATAAAAAAATAAAAAAATTATCCTTGTACCGAGAAGAAAATAACACCCAGGACAACCACTGCTATTTCATTCTAATCCGTACATATAAAAGAAATTATACTATCCCAAATTCATTCCAATTAGTTAAACACAGCAGAATTTGAAGAAATTTCCATGACATTACTCATGAGCTACGGTTTAGATTTCTTTACACAATAAATTGGAAGGTACATGGCTGCTTCAACAGGCTAGAAACCAAGATATTGCCTCTTCCAAACTGTAATGCGAAGATGTTCTATAAATGGTACTGCATGTGTCCATGTTATTTTAGTTCTGTTCCTCCCTAGTATATCTTAAGATCCTATACATCAAGGTTATCCCTGGAAAATAGTAATCAGATTATGCTACTCAAGGTGATAGAAAAAAAGACCTGAAATATGTTTCGTATAACTATTCATTATGTTACCTTCAGAAGGACAGGTACAGTATCTATTCTTTAACAATACCTAATCATAGAGACCTTGAACAGCAATGTTTTGTAGGGTACTTAAGAGTCAGGGGAGATCTTATTCATACCTTAGAGGAAATATAGAAGGATGATAAAGGAGCAACATCTCCCAAGGTGATCGAGATATAAGCAAACATTACCAAATAGCTTACCTATCAGAAAAGTGGACCAAAAAGTATTACCCCATCAGCGTTTTTAATAGTAAATTCAATTTCATACTGAGAAGCTACATAAGAAGTCATGTTAGAACGGTAAAATGGTCAGCATTAAGGACAAACTGAGAGATCACTAGAGGATGTGGCTTACTGTAATTGTAACAACATCAGCAGTACTTTCTCTTTTCAGTTCATCCTCTACTGAGCTTTCAGAAGAAAATGAGAGTGCCAGATTGCTAAACTGAACCATTGGTATAAGCTCCTCCTGTTAATATGCCCAGGTAGTTCAATGACAAAACAGTCATACATTTAGTAACACAAGGAAAAGAACTTGCAAAAAATTGCAACTAAAGGGAGAACTTGCAAAAATTATTTATTTCAAGACATAGCTTTTATCCTAGGTTGTTCAGCTGTTCTTTTTCGACATCATTTGTACTTACTTCTCATTCTTAGTCTTTTCCTAGCTCTAGTACTTGTTAGCTTCTAGAGTAAGCTAAGAGCTTATCTGCTTCTATATCTATTGTATCCTCCAACGTAATCAATGAGATCAGGTTTTCTACCATTCTTCTCAACTCCTTTAGCTCTCAATTTGATGTATCAGTATGCAAGTTAATTATAGTTATAGCTAAGAAAGATTAAGAAAATAGATAGAAGAAACAGAGTAATAGATTAGTATTGGTGTATCAGGCATACCGCGATGAACCAAAAAGAACTCACAAGCAGCCACATGATTATATGTTATACTTAGTCTATAGACCAATTTCATTTGCATCGCCTAAATCAAAGCGATAGACTTGGAACTTTTTAAACATTTATTCTACTGTATTGGACAACAGCTCAAGAGTTCCCACTAGAATAATAGTATTCGTATTATTTCAGTTTTGGTATCCCTTTCATCTACAATCAAGCAGTTCCAAGTTCCAATATTTTATTAAAGCAAATCTTATTGTTATCCGGTTCCTTTTCAGGAAGAAGATAACATGCACTTTTGATCAAACCCAAACTTCTAATTTATATTCCCTCCATTTAGTAAAAATTGTCTTATTAGAGATTTGCCCAACTACTAAGAACTTCAATAATTACCCTATATTCCTATGAACTTTTGCTAAAATTCATTAACAATTGATCTCGTCTTTATCCAAACAACAAATAAAATTTGCATGAAAAGAGTAAAAAGCAATTTTCAATAAACAGATTCTTACCTTAGCCCTAAAAAGCCGAACTTTTTTATACAAAACGCTATGAGCAAGAATGACAAACATATCAATGAAAAAGAAGTGGTATCTCAGATATTTGTTTCAAGGGATGGGGTAAGTGAACAAGTAAGGCAACTGACAGCTATAGTATGCATCCAACAGGATGGACATAGAATTTACATGTAACAGTGCACTAGTAGCATTTCATTGTTTATGCAACTAATCAAACCTTTGCTAATTTGATAAAAGCCCTTTCCCATGCCACAGCCTTCCCATTTTCCCTTTTTGTTTCCTCGACAACATTGTTAACAGGGTAAGTCACAACAAAAGCTGTAGCCTGAAATCAATAAACCAAAAAATTAGTGTTTGCTTTTCCATCTATTTAAAGGAGAAAGAAAATACCTCAGAGAAATTGTTCGCAGAGTATCCTCCTAACACAGCACTTGGATCAATGGGAGCCTTAAAGGCACTCATACATGTTTCTGTAGACGTATAATGCTGTTTACAAATTCATGAAATAAGAAATATTAATATCAGTAAAACCATGAACACTGTAGCCAATGCCTCTATTAATGGCTAATATTTGTACATACAATAATACATATTATTCCACGGGAGGTGCAGTTTAGAAGAGCAGAGCTAATAATTTTTTCTACTCAATAACAATTCGATCATGGAAAAGATTTAAGGTAATATATTGTACATATAAAAATACAAAACATTATCCCACAGGAGTGCAGTGTAGAGAAGCAGAGCTAATATTTTTTCTACTCAATAACAATTGGATCATGGAAAAGAGTTATGGTAATACTGGCTTGGATAAAGGATAAAACATGAAATACAAAAAGAATGAACCATTTTAAAACCCGCATCCCAAGAGCTGACTGAATTACAGCCAAAATATGAATTCTGATATTTTTTGCCCAAGGAACATAAAACCACCAAAATCCAATACCATCGGGTTTCATCAAAAAGCTTGAGCTCTGACTACATGGTCAAAACATACACTAGGGTTGGTAGCCCTCAAGTTTAGTCATCTGATTCATAGAAATCAGAACCCAAAAATAGAGCTTTAGTGCAATACAGAATGAAATTTATCCTAAATCTGAGTTTTGAAAAAGTAGGACATCGATTTTTTTTTATCTGAGCAGTGAGCATTGGTCAATATTTTGGTCCCTACAACAAACTAAACCCACGGGTTAAAACTCAAAGATCAAACTCTTCCCTATTCCAATTGCAGTAGATGCTTCTATTTGCATGAGATCTGAGGTTCTTTCTTTTGTAATGATCAGAAGACCTAAAACCAGCTACATCTGTTCCTACATCTTTTGAGCTACAAAGATCACTGCCTATAATATTAATGTAAAAATCCAAAAATCAAAGCATATCCAAAATAAAAACATGTGTATGGTGTGCTGCTTTACAGTATAATCAGTGTTTTAAAAACGACTACTTCTCTAAGAGATAGCTTATGTGATACATATCTAAGTAGTACAATGCAAATAATAGGAGAAAATCAATGACCATAACAAGAACTTTCCACTCTCCTCCCATGGCATATCCTATAGAGGAGACAAATTGTAATTGATCTTGTTCAAAAATGTAGAGACCATTATCAAAAAATTGGGAACATAATACTTGGTATAATATACCTGAAAGCAGTATTCAGCATGTTGAACGCCTCCATAAATTTCAAAATTATCAAGATCCATTTTGAAGTACTGTTAGAAAGAAAAACAAATGATGGAATGTAAAAACATATACTACACGTCCAAAAAACAATCATACAATTCAACCAAGTTGAATAAATTAAGCAAAATCAAGTTGGTGAGATTGACATAATTCTTTGATGACAAGGAATAAAGCAATTCAACCACCATCTGATCACACACTATCAGAAGTTTTGCATCCCCTGAATAGAGAATCAACATGCTACACGCTGTACTTTTGATATTTCTATTTGAAGGGAATAATTCAACTAAAATTCGTGAGGTACTTAAGAGATGCCCCAACCTGACCGGGAACTGGACGAAACTGGAACGACGGGAAACAGAACCAGGTGGAACCTGTCAAGGCCGGTTTAGGTCCAGGTTCCTCCTTCTAGGGAACCGCCGGTTCGACTACCTTTTTATTTAGTTTTTTAGAAGTTCAGATTTTTTTTTTTAAACAAAACCGGATCCAAACAGAGTGGAACAAGCAGTTCCAGCACCCAAACTGCAACCGCAGTCCAGGTACCACCTTTTGAATTTTCGGCTCAGTTCCAGAACTAAGCCAAAACAGAATGAGAGAGAACAAAGGCCGGTTGCAGTCCAGTCCCAATTACATGGTTAAATGGAACTGAACCGAAGTCTCAGAACCGGACCCAGGTTTAGGTAATCTATAGATATGGTATATTATACGTCGTACTCATTCCATTAAATTAGCCTTCAATGTTTAATATCACTTTTCATTTTACTGCAAATTGCTATAATATCCCTGAATACATTCTTGCATTAGAAATCTACAATCAATAGCCTACACTTTTTATTCACAAATCATGTGGTATGGAGCGTAAATTTGCAAATCATACTCAGTTAAAGCTAAGTCAATGTGAGAAGCTATATAGCCAATTTATGAAAGTAGAAATTAAGTGGCCGAATAAATTATATGGCCAGAGATTATAACAGTGAATGAAATTAGCGCTAGGCGATCCTAGGCGGTGAGACCCCCAAGGCATGCCTAGTCGACGCGCGCCTTTTCATTCACTGGAGTATAATATGAATTTGATTTTTATTGGCAGTATCGATGTCAGAGATGACGTTATAGATTTGAAGTAGTACAATTTGATCCATTATATGCAATTAGAAACTTAGCAAAGGCATATATATAACTACACATATCGTGTGTTAAAGCTCCACTAAATTCAGACCATATTAACATAACCAACAGGAACATAACAAAGCATGAAAAACTTTGTAAGCTCACCTGAAGAATACTTTGGGTTGCACAATCCTCCCCCACAGGCTTTAAACATATATCAGCTAAAGATACCATCAAGCCAGAATAATTTGCTCTAATCTCATCAACCTAACAGAAAGAAAGAACCAAATTACGAGTGATCGATACTAAGGAAAGATACAGTGAAGCATCTATGTGAACAGTAGATTACCTTTCTTTGTATTTCAAAGAGCAATTGAATATTATCATCTGTCACAATACTCGGACGCTTTCCGTCCTTTGCATCTGGTTTGGTTGCTAATATGACCTGAGAATAATAAGTACTTAACACATGCCATGTTTTGGCAGATCTATGCTAGGTATAACATAACCACTTCAAATCATATTTTTTGTGAGTTTTAATCGTACTCAAGATAAATTAGAATATCAATTTACCATATATGACATTGAAATGTACCTGCTCAATCCGATAAAAGGGAGCCAGGTGGTTGTCAAAGAAATGTTTCTCTTCTGCAGCCTTACTGCCAGGACCAACCCATAACTGAAAAAATGTGAAGATTGAATATTTTTAATAAAAAAACAATTCAAACAGTGGAGTTCCATCCTATAACCACTTCAATCAGAATAAGTCAAGTAAATACCATTACATTAAGGTTCATAATATTTTTCTCAGTAGATGCTCGCAGATAATACCATGAACCATCGCTCAAGACCAAACTTCCCAACCCAATAATACAAGGGCCTCAGCCAGTACATAAATATATATAATATTTCAAAACAAATATTAAAAGGAAGCAGCATGTAGAGTCACTCTCAAACAGAAATGCAATTCAAATATTTAATTCATTCGATATACGGGCCACCATTACAAATTCACACCAAATAGAGGAAGGGCCGTGTAATGTATACACCAGTAGATTAAATTGCTCAAAGAACAGATCAGAACGCTTTTAGAAACACTTAGTGCTAATAACCTATCAAAAATTAAAACATAAATGATTCTAGCTGTCTTATAACACTACCTTTTCAGGTCGAGTCTCCACCTCGAAACGAAATAGACCTAAACATAAGAAGAGAACAACCGCCACTGAGGAGCACAATACAAGAGTGGGATTTCTAGCAACCCAAAATCCATATTTCCTGAAGAATACAGAACCTTTCTTTCATGAGCATAATATATAGAACGTTTATAAAACAAAATTGGGGAAGTAGTTACAAAAGCGTAGAAAGCAACTTGTACTAACCTGTAAGCATCAACAATGAATCTTTGGACTACAGAGAGATGAAGTTGTGGAGTGATTCTATCCCCCTAATCAGCAATAAATATGCATAAAGAAAAAAGATGTCAATTTAGACAATAAATTTTGCCCATTGCCCATTATACAAGTGTCAAAAAAAATCACAAAACTCATTTTTTAGCACACAACCATTTCCACGAGGAATCTGGAAAGTACGATCTCACTCGAAGAGAGAATTTGTGGTTGTTTAATCAAATATAGTTTTTTACAGATGTAGATAAACTTCTTCATAAAAGATCAATGTTCTTTCTGATAGAACAAGGATCATGTACCTTCTTTTTACAACTAATAGGTTTTGGCACGTCGAAGATGAGAATAAGCTCTTTTTTTATTTTTCATTCTCTCGCTTATTTCTATAACCATCGATGTAACTGGATCAGATTTCCTTAACAAATAACGAAACCAACCCACATTTTTGAGATGCAAGCAAAACAGTAAATGCCATAAAGTTTTTATAAGTCAATATCAATAAGTTGAATAAACACAAGTATTGTAAAATCATAAGATCAACATTATGGAAATTATAGCAGAACGTAGAAAAATAAACTTAATTACGATACACTGCATATGACTACTTATTTATGTCATTATGTTTCACTTTCTATTTAAATATTTCTTATTATCCTCATCTCTTCTCTAAGCACTCAAAATTCTTATCCACTGTTCCACCCTGAATTCGTTACAAGCCTACAACATACATGAATGACATACTATAATCATTTTGGATAACGTAAATCATGTGAATTATGTTACCACTAGTACATACATATTTATATGACTGAAAAAAATGCAAACTTATTACAATTGAAATACAAGTATTTGGCAGGCTCCCCAGTTGAATGTTATATCAAGAGGTATACCTTAATGCCTGAGGCTCCATCCTTGTCAATAGCCTCCACTTCACTCAGCAAAGGCTTCTGATAAGATGCAGGTCTCTCCCCTTCTATTCTATGATAGAAGAAAGCCCATCCAAGCAATGCACAAACCAAAATCATATACACGATAGCTAACGAGAAATCGATACATCTCACCTACAAACATCAACCATGTCAGTATGTCACAGAAAGCATAATGCAATAGGTATTTACATCCAAACAGAACGGTTTATGCTACTTTCAAACATTATAATAGTGAGGATACTATAATAAATCAAAAAGTTAATGATTTAAACATAACCTTCAGGGGACCTAATTTAATTGAGCATGAATCTTCCATGGGAGGAGGAGGAGGTTCAAAACTGGAGCATACTGGTGATGAAGGGCAATCACCACAAGAGCATCCTAGTGATGTATCACCACAAGAATAAGTGGACACATTCATGAGCTCCATACCAGGTGAGTCTGAAACACTTGACTGAAAATTGATGGAATAAGGAGAACCAGGCATGTCGAGTTCAGCTTGTTGACCAATGAAGGCAAACCATTCTTGTAAATGACCCCAAGTATAAGCATATTAAAAGTGAATCAGCATGAGTGAAGAACAGTAATAATGGCAGCGAGTATAAACTAACAAATTTAGCAGAAAAAAAGAAGAAGTATTTGCACCTTTAAAATTCCTTGCTCCTGCCCCGATGAAATCAATTGCTCTCGTATTCATAGTTCCAAACTTTACTTCCTTACAAGAGTTATATAATCCCTCTCCAAAGTATTCAGATACGAAAAAATCAATTCCATCAACAGTGGTGTTCCCATCTACCTAATAAATCAAACTTCATGTTATTTGGCACTTATAGACAATGTGTATGTTTGTTTCCAACATCTCAACCAAATTAATTTCTGTTTCAAGGAAAAACTAAATTCATTTAAATCCAACATTTTTCAAAGAAAATAGCAAATAGCTTGTGCCATACAAGTAAGAAGCTGAGTGTTTAAACTGACCTAGTCAATCAAGATATAATGAAATCCATATAAATTAAAGGAGTTATAGTACTTGTGATATTAGATGTATACAGTAATAGGACAAATAGCTCCCATGAAACAAGATGGACAAAAATATGCTGAACTGTTTAGAGGAAACCTTAAACCCTCAAAAGATACCATCATTATAGGCCTTGTTTGGCAAAATGTTTTTTGTCTACAAAAACTTCTTCAAAGGAAAAACGGATAGTTTTGGACAATATGCAATGAAATTATTTCATTTTTTCTCACTACTCGTGCTATTTTAATTCTCCGTAAAATACACAAGAAACTACTTATTGACACAACCATATTTTTCAACTACTTGTAAACTAAAAAACTCTTTAAGAACTCTATCCACAAACAAACCCATAGAAAAGAGAAAGACCTTTAAATATAACAGGGCAAAATTGATAGCACTTATTATTTAGCTTAGATAACTAACCTTGTTTATGGAAGTGACGTTTATAAATATGCTTTGATTTGGAGAGCATGTAAGTTCACAGAAAAGATTCAGAAAGTTCCTTAAGCAAGCTGGACAGCCCACTACCAACGGTATTGCCTGCAAAGGGGGGAAATAAGAATAAGTTAACATAACTAATGCTCTATCAACCACATTACAGTGTGAGAGGTTTGTTCATAGGAAGGATTTCCATGTTCTTAACTAACATGCCAATTAGTTTCCTTATTGACGGCAGAAGCTTGGAGTGAAAAGAAAAAAATGCAATAATAGTTATACTAAATCCAAGGAAACTTCAGTCTTCACCTTTTTGGGAGTGATGATACCATTCTTTACTGTTGTTATGTGAATGGGCTTCTATATATTAACCAAGTAGTAAGCCTTTGTTTAAGTGGTTCTGTCAACCTATATTATACTTCTGATAAATTCATGGCTTGTACTTTATTATCTTGTAACTTAAGCTATATCATCAGCATGACCGAGCTGTTTGAGATGCAGAAACTACATACTACCATGCAAATTGGGACTCATTGATTTAAATACTGACTTTTCAAGGTACATTGCAAAAACAAGATAATACACAGATCGCAAAATTGAACACTAAGCATTATCCTTTATATGCTCTCAGGATTTAGTAATACATTACAATAAACTCTTCATCACTGGAAAATAGTTATTTCTTAACATTATAATCCATACATATAATAAAACAGAGCGTTATTTTTCCACATGTCGCCCTTACGTTCAATTTGCATATGTGTCTGCCTTTGGGCTATGTCACCTCATTTGGCACATCATCCGCCACATCATCGAAATTTTATATTTTGTTAAACCGTAGAACTAATTAATAGTACAGAATATAATCATGTCATTGAAAATATTTGAAATTTATCAGTCCGTGCATGGTACGGGAACATACACTAGTTTTTCTCTATAAGATGTAAACACCAAAAATGACAATGAAAGATAGCATCCACAATAGACATACTTAACAAGAAGGCAATTCAAAGGATTAAGAACTCACTTGTTGCACTTGAGCCCGTAAAGTATCAAACTGTGCTTCTGTACAGCATACGTTCCCACTAATGGTAGGGCATAAGCTTTGAATCTTCTCAGAAAAGAGCTCACCGGGCTGCAATTTGATTACACATTGTGAAGTTCCTCACCCAGCCAACATCTTTCTTAGAGAAGAAGAGATAAGATGAAAGGCCTACCGTAACGGACGGAGTATTATAAGGACAATTTAAAACTTTCCCGTCGCTGCGCTCTCCACAAATATCATACATAGCACAGTATTCTGGTGCATGTATTTGTCTGGACAAACAGAACAAAACTAAGTTATTACAGTTTCAATATATACCAGGAAAGACAGACAGTACAAAAAGACTCAAATGTATACCAAGAAAGCAGAGTATCATACTAAACTATTTCTTTGACAGAATAAGGTGATTGAGGTCGCCTACCACTAGTATAGAACATACATTACTAGGTAGATTGTCCATAACTGAGACAGAATATTTCATGTTCAAGAAGCATGATTTGATTTACCGACTTAAAAACTTAAGATTCCAGCATAACGAGCCTGATCATAAGCTCAAATCATCAAGTGATCATATCACAAAAACGGAAACCATTGCATAGAATCAAAGATTCAAAGAAGCAGCAAGTCCTAATCCTGCGTGTATATTTACAGGCAGACGATCTGTCTGAACTGCAAACACAGCATACGACTTCAATTAAACTGATTCATTTTCTTCCTCACTGAAGAAATCAATTTCCTACTTATCTTCCTGGATTGTTTGCTAGGAGAAAGGGGCATAAACATTATCATAAATAGATAGAGCAGCCAAATGATCAGAACTGTCGGACTGAATTAGAAGCGAAAGAATCGTACCCAGCATTAGAATAATCAGAAAATGGAGAATTGCCATAGCCAGCGGTTACTTGAGGACTCAACAGAGAGCAAACGAGCAACCCCTGCAAAATCAAAATCCCAGGTAAACTCCAATCCACTACATGAAACCATATACCCTCTATAATTTTCGATTTCCAGATACTTGTCATCATTTATGAAACCAAACTGAAGCTAGGAATTGGGAATTAACAGGAAAAAGGCTTGCCTCTGTCAGTAGCACAGCCACAATAAAACCCAAACGGGTCATGCTCTTGTTATTTTCTGTCTTCCTTGAGTAACGCAAAAGTTGGTCGCCTTTAGAGAGAAAGGGGGGATTCTAGAAAAAAGGGCTTTCAAAGCTCGATTTGCTGGAGAGAAACCCAGGTAGGTAGGAAGCAGGGAGAGTACAGGATAGATAGAGTTCAACTGCTTGCATTTTTATCCAGTTTTTTCTTCTGCATTTTTCCCTTTTTCATTTTTCATAATTGAGATTATGCTTGTGATTCCTGCAAAATTATTATTTCGTCGGTTTGTTAATAATGGCAAAATTTTTATTTTTAAGAAAAATAAAAAAGTAAATACGTAATTAATTAAATTTTAAATAAAAACTCATTTTTCCATAATCTTTCGCCTCCTCATCTCCTACAAATATGTCAATCAAGTCACAAATTCAAAAGTTTTAGTCATTTATAAATCATGTTTAGGAGAAGCATATAATAAGAATTAAGGAGCATACAATAAGCTTTGGACATTTCTAAAATTAACCTCTTTAAATAAGAGATTAATTTTAAAAATCTATATATATATATATAGAGGCCGGTTCCGGTGTAACGGATTTTGTGGTGTAACAAGGGGATTAATTAGGAGCGTTGGATGGGATTAAATCAATGGCTTGGATTAATGGTGGAAAAAAAAAAATTAATAGGAGAGAGAGTATGTAATTGTTAGCAGTTAACGTATTTGTAGGATTTTGTGATTTTTTCATTTAAATTTTAAACGTTAAACATGAGAGAGAAAGAGATAGAATGACGATTAAACAGAGAGATAAAATGACGATTTAATTTTCTCCATTGCAGCCTGAATCCATGTTCACAACATTAACGCTCTTGCTCTTCTTCCAGATCTTCATTCTTCTTGAAGTTTTAAATTCTTTTTCCATTGACGCATGAATTTACAATGTCTACGGAAGAAGTTGATCGTAAAGGTTAAATCTTGAGAATTAGGGTTTCTTAGTATTCAGTTATGGTTACTTTGTTGTTCGACGAAATCTGCAAAAATCAATGGCTTATGTTGCGCAAGAGATATTTGATTTTGATTAATCGATATTCATGTTTACAATACAGTTTGTGTATTCGTGTTCTAATGTGAGATATTCATCTTCTCCGGGTGTTCTAATGGCAGATGCTAATGTAGTACACTACAAGATTACAGTTGGAGGAGAAGAGTTTGATGTGGATCACACCTTGGATGTTGACATTACAAGGTGTAGTTGCATGATGTTCAATAAGATAGGCCTTCCATGTCGACATATATTTACGGTCCTGAAATATAGAGATTGTAAGGAGATCCCGATGAATCTTGTACTTGATAGGTGGACCAAAGGGGCTGTGAAGAATGCAAAGAGTGAAATATCATATAATGTGTGGAATGAAAGTGTTAAGATACAAGAGAAACAATCTGTCTTGAATGAGGTATGGTCGATGATATACTCTTGTGTTGGTCTAGCGGAGGATGATATAGATAAACTGAAGGATCTGTTGAAGACATTAAATAGGAAGAAGGAAAGCTATAAGAATGCAATAGATGGAGTCGACCCAAATGATAAAGTCTCGGGTATTTTTATTTTAAATTATTCGTATTTGTAACTTTATGTGTTCGGGTTTGTATTAATAGATATTCGCGTTTAATACTATGTTGTTGAAGGTTCGATGATCCAAAGCTTTGTTGGAGTGGATGTACCCGATGAAATTGAAGTGCAAGTTCCCGGCATAGCAAAGAACAAAGGGAGTGGTAGGGACAAGCGTATTAAAAGCCTCAAAGAAAAATCAGTAGAAGACTCGCAAAAGGGTTTGCGGAAGTGCGCTAGGTGTCACAAATACGCAAGACATGACAAGAGGAATTGCAAGGAAGTGATTGTGGATGATGAGGATTTTGATGAGTAAAAATTCAATAGCTATTTAAAAACTATTTTATTTTATTTAAGAATGTTGAAATATTGAGTTATTTTCTATATTAGTTCTAGCAAACTTATGGATGATTACAATTATTGACTAGTGAATATTGATTCACGGAGTTATGAATATTTCATTGGGGTTTATTCATTTAAGTTTTCCGTATTCATAATCGGTACATATTGTATTCACTAGTATATCAACTTTTACACACCCAAACACTCTTACGCATGACTACAAACATAAATAAAAATTGTTTCATAACTTGACATATAATGCATACCAAAAACACGAATATCAACAATCTGAGTGTGAATACAATATGTACCGATTATGAATACGGAATAATTAAATGAATAAACCCCAATGAAATCATAACTGAATATCATACCATTTAAGTACGAATACGTTCCCAAATGACCTTTACAATATTCAATAAAAACGTCTCCAATAATTATTAAACCCCAGTGGTAAAAATCAGTAGCTACTACATCATTCGTAAACATTATTCATCTTAGATAAAATCTAATAAAACTGATAAAGATTTAAATCCTCCTAAACTTATAGATCTTGGTATATCCAAAACCATTATTTAACAAATTGTATATGAAATGAGAAAAGTTTACTATAGGTCTACTTGAAGTAAAAAGCACTAAAACATGTCATCAATGAAGACGCCTTGGGAACCCGCTGCCCTGAAATCTGCAATAAACTTAGCTGCACGTTGCTGCAATGCCTGGTAAACCCGGTTATCCTTCATACCAAGAAGAGCGCAGAGGTACTTGATGCGCAAAGGAATAATACCAACTATGGAGTTTGCCTTTAGACCACATTCCCAATTCTTCACTTCTTGACCAACATACGTCTCCATATTGCGCATTACATAAATTCCACAATCCAAACTACGCACATTCATACTCCAAGGCAAGTCTAATACCTGCGGAGGCTTGTCTCCGAATATCCCACACCTTCCATGTAGGTTCCTACCGGCCATATAATGGAAAAACATCTTTGACTGTTTTAAAAAAAACATTATTTAGATGTGCACTAACAATTTTACTAATTGGTTTAAGAAGGTACGAGGATGGTTATTGAGGTTACCAGGAGCTTGACCGTTGCACAGTATTTTTTGCGAGTATTCTGCTCGAATGTGGTAGAATTGTCCAAAATCTCAATCCTTCCACGTACAAAATTGTAACAAATTACAAAACAGTCCTTGCAAAGTGTAAAAGGGAAGAAGACCTGAATATAAGCAGTTTCTGAATATCAGGTACCCATAAAATGAACATCATCAAAGTGAAATTGAATAACCAGTACAAAATTACCAAATGCACGTTTTCAAGAGTTGTGTGTTTTAGCATTGGAAGTAGAGCGTCCATTCCAGCTTTGAATGTTGCATAATTTTGACCTTTTTGAATGGGTCTTTGAACGTTGAACGGCTCCCACTGTTTATAATCATAGACAACCATTAACATGTTAAATTGGGTCCTTGAAATGTGCAATACAAAACATTTAATATGTACGTACCAATAATGCTGATGGGAGAAACATCCTTGATGAGGAGCTAGTACTACGCCGTTCCTCCATTGTATTAAGATAATGACACCATAGGTCTATAATGACATTGTAGACTTCATGACCTTCTTCTAGTGAATGGAAGTCTTCAGCAAGTACTTCATCCACTTCTGATATGTATAATTTTGCTCTTTTCGGTATAAAAGAAATAAGCGTGAAGCAATTAGAAAATGGGTTGAATATAGGGAGTTTGAGAATTATTAAGGAATATACTTACTCTTTCCGAACGTGCTCAGTCACATAAGAATATAACAAATTTTGTTCTCTAGTTGGCTTACTCGAGATGCTAATAATCCTTGGAAACCATGGACTTCTGTTCACTGGTGCTAACTTGGTGGGCCTCCTCTCAGCAGGAATGTTGATTTTTGCAGGGGTGGTGAAGTCGTCATCATCACGAATAAGAAGCTTCAAATTATGAATAAAAAAAGGGAAAATAGGCACATGTAAATACAACCATAGATTATTAATGTATATACGTCAAAAGTAGATGAGTGTTGATTACGTAAGATGGTGTAGATAATGGATCCATTTCTATTGTCCATTTATTAACAAGAATATTATTCATTATAACTACAATATGAACAGTAATACGCTAAAACATGAATATCGTTATTTGAAAATCGAATATATACATAATTAAAAATAAAAGCTCTGTAATGCAATATATTTAAAGGTGATGAATCATTCTGCAATATGAATCTTAGCAATACTCAATATCTAATGCTTAATTGGTCAAGATAGTAGTTGTCCTATATATACTAGCACTACCCCAATATTAGGTTGCAAAATATTTATCCTAAATAATTACTACCCGACTATGTAATTACAAAATTTAGCGGGTATTTGCAGATCATAATCGGGTTGTTTATAGTTTTGGTTACAGACCCATACTTTTGTTCCAAAAATAGTCAGTCATTAAATATTACATCACTTCCCCCATGCAAGCCTATCACTCCTCCTCAATCTTACCGGATCTTGTTCGTTGGTTTTCTTTCCACTGCCTTTTGTATTTGTGGTTTTGGGCACAATAGGCATTGCTTTCTTCCCTTTGTCTAGGTCGATGTTGGCAGTAGAGGTCTTTGCATTTGACCTCACCACATTTGCAACAACAGTGTCCAAGTTGATTGCTTCCTGGGACATCAAACAAATAAAATATCAATTTAATTATAAATCCGGTCAGTTTCAAATTATACATGAATATTTTCAAACAAAATATGAATACCTTCAAACAATATATGAATACTTGACCTATTCTTAGTGTATTCCTATATGTAATCTCTATCTAGTAGTAACATTGTAGCAATCTAAGAACTAACAAACTTCTGGGTTCATAAAATGAGCCTTATTGTATATGAGTTCATAAGTTTACTTGCACATATATTTTACTCTTAAGGAGTTCATTGAACTCAACAACTTTCGATCACCTAGACAACCTAAACACATCATCAAAATCAACTATAACAAAGTAATAGCAAACAGTTAAAAAGATCGACCTGCTCGGAACTTCCAGTTTGTTGAGGGACAGATGGAGCAACATTTGACCTCACCACATTTGCAACAACAGTGTCCAAGTTGATTGCTTCCTGGGAAATCAAAAAAATAAAATATCAATTTAATTATAAATCCGGTCAGTTTAAAATATTACATGAATATTTTCAAACAACATATGAATACCTTGACACAATATATGAATACCTGACCTATTCTTAGTGTAACTTGTAATCTCTATCTAGTAGTATCCTTGTAGCAATCTAAGAACTAACAAACTTCTGGGTTCATAAAAGTAGCCTTATAACAGTCTCTGTATCTGAGTTCATAAGATTAGTTGCACATATAATTTACTCTGTTGAGTTCAAGTTCACTGAACTCAACAACTTTCGATCACCTAGACAACCTAAACACATCATCAAAATCAACTATAACAAAGTAATAGCAAACAGTTTAAAAGATCAACCTGCTCGGAACTTCCATTTTGTTGGGGGACAGATGGAGCAGCAATTCCAGCGCTTTCCTTGATTGAAATGGGCATGTGGACTGCTGCAGTAGTTTGTGCTGGAATGTGGACGGGTGCGGTAGGTGGGGATGGTTTGTTAATCGAGGCCGTAGGAATAGAAGTCGCCTTAGCACTTCCTTGAGCCCGAACATCTGAATGAGCCTTCGGTACCTTTTTAAGGACAAATCCAATTAGTTGTAGTATGTAATCTTAACAATGTCACAAAACATAATTGTAAATTGATATTATTCACTTTGATTACCCAATGTAGATCCTTGGATGGAATAGGTGATTGATGTGGAGGTACCGACACCTGTTTAATGGAAGATGTGTAAGAATAATACATTCAGGGCCAAGGTTGAAACTGTAATTTTGTAATGAAACTGTACCATGTCTTCCTTTTCGCCAAGGTTGATGTCGTCATTTAAGTTGTTTCCCATGTCAAAAACAGCAGGGCCTTGATCGTCAAATCTTGCAAATCCATGCATGTTCTGAGGACCATTACTGTCTTCTTCCCTTTTGATAAGTTGTTCCCTTACTGCCATTGCTGATTCCACCTCTTCAACCATCTTGATCAAGTCTGGGTGACTCCAAAAAGGGTCTTGAGATTGACTGCCCACCTTGCCTACTTGGCTCAACACCGGAACCCCTTCTGACTGTTGAAAAGCATCGGTGACTGAACCCAACAAAGCTTTTCCAGTTTCTGTGATGGCCTTGGTTATCTCATCTTCCATGCCTCCTTCTGGAATGGCTCGCATGTGCTCAGAAAAACTCAAGATGGCTTTCGCCATGGTCCTCAGATCTTCACTTAAAGTCTGATTTATGCCCTGCGAAATATATGAATATATAGTAAAATTGAATGATTAATACAGTAATACTTTGTGAATATGAATTCAGCAGCAAATAATTCAATTCTGCAGTCCAACAGGTTAAATAGAGGAGTGCTGAGCACCTTCTGAATATGAATTCAGAATCAATACAAAGTGAATATGTGAATATATAACAAATCTGACTGAATAACACTGTAATACTTTCTGAATATGAATTCAGCAGCAAATCACCCAAATTCTGCATTCGATATGATGAAAGGAATCTATATGATAAAAATGTCCAATTTATAATTCCATGTGCAAACTGAATAACTACAGCTAGCAAATCATGCAAACTTATCAATCATCATATAATACCATCGTAATCAGACACTTAAATCTATAAGAACACATATTCAGTTTATGATTGTAGATATTCAGTTTATGATTGTACATATTCAGTTTTTGATTGTCCTTAAAAACAGAACCTTAAATCTCTAAGAACCTTTAATCATTGCTTTAATCCAATCTACCAGAATCTAACAACATACAGCCAGTATCTAACAGTATCTGCAGTCGATCTGTTTACAAGTTGACCGGAGATGGTTGTAAAAAAGTTGGATCTAAAAATGTACCTGAGATGCAGAATCTTCTTTCGTGGATGTTCTGAGAAGACTCTGCCTAGCGACAACATTACCATCTCCAATCTTCCCATATTCAATCTCCTCTAGTTCCCTAAGCGTCACTGATTCCATGTTCCACCCAACAAACGCTGGGATGCTTCTAGGAATTGGTCGTTTATTGTATAAAACAACCCTATCCAGGTAAAGAACCTGCATACATATTGATAAATTTGATTAGTGAATATTTTATGCGTCAAAGATACTAAATGATAAATGAATCCATGTGAACCCTGAAGAATTAAGGACAATCACATTTTATTTGTTGTCAAAGCATAACTGAACATGCTTCAATGCAAAATAAAACAGACAGGTTTTATTAACTTGTTGAACCAAATATGGCGACTAATCTATAATTCAACAAAAATCAGACAAGTTCATGCTCAGATTTTCTATATAAAATTGAATGAATAATACAGTAATACTTTGTGAATACGAATTCAGCAGCAAATAATTCATAAAGTATTAATTGGTGAATATTTTAGGCGGCGAAGATACTAAATGATACATGAACGTAATAAAAAGCAAAGAAGAATACCGTTAGGAAGAGAAGAGGACCAGTGAAAGAGCCCTTTTTATTTGCATCCCATTTTTTCTTCGCATCAACAAGGCAATTAATGACAAAACTGCACCAGTTCCACTTGCCAACTTCATGAACATCCTCCAAGATGCGTACGAGTGTTTGGTTTACAGCACCACTCTGTTCTGGCTCAATGATAGAGGAATGTAAAAGGATGATGAAGTCACGAACAAAGACGTCATCACCCTCATCAGCATTAAGCATGCTTGCAGCTACATCCCCATATCTAATCAGATGCATGGTCTTTCCAATGTGCTCCCTCCATTGAGCAAGTACGGGAGTGTTGACGAGGGAACCATGCTTGATGACTTCAATTGTTCCACGGGGGAATCCTAGGCAGATGTCAACATCTTTTTCGAGGACATCAATGTACCGGCCATCAGGAAAGAGAATTTTCCCTCTTCTTGGATTGTAGTGTTCGACCAACCTATAGCATATTAACCTGCTCATAAGAATAGAGGGAAAAAACCTTATGGACATGTAATAGCAACAATTTAACAATATGAACATGAATAGTTAATATAAATTGTTTGAAGATGCATAGAACATAAGCTTTATATGCTAAAAGTATATGAATATGGTAAAAAACGAAATGAATAACAGTATATATTCATGATGAAAGGAATCTATATGATAAAAAACTGTCCAGTTTGTAATTCCAAGTGCAAACTGAATTCCATGATCAGTTCTCCACAGTGATATAATGTGCTTGTCAACTGAATCGTACGTCTAATAAAACTAATGCACTTCACCAAGATATCTACAGCTAGCAAATCATGCAAACTTATCAATCATCATATAATACCATCATAATCCATAAAACCTTAAATCTCAACCAAAGCAAACAATTATATCTACATGTTCTTAGAGAAATGACGTACACTTTCATCGTAAACAAACATTCTTTTAGTTTCTATACCAATCATAAACTGAATATTAATAAGTAATATAATGAAATCTCCCCCATAATTGCTTTTTATTTAGGGGACAAATACAAACTTACTTTGGGACGCCAATATCCTGCAGCTTCAACAACGACCCAAACCCAAGTTTTTCCACAGCCTTTCTTTGGGAATCATTCATGTGTGCTATGGCCTTTACAAATATTCCTAAACCAGAGCGTTGCTTGATTGCGGGAAACTCCTCAGTGGCATTCTTCCTACGAACCTTACTTTTGTTCTCATCGTCGTCTTCGAAGTCTTCCCTTGTCCATAGCTTTGACTTGCCCTTGTCTTTTTTATTGTTGGATGGCATTTCTGGTTCTTTGGATGTTGAAGCCCTTGCTTGTTCTTTCCGAACATGCTGTATTTGGGCTTGAAGATTTCGTCGTTTCAGCCTAACTACAAAGGGTTCATCATCATCATCAAAAACTACATCGTTTGCCGCAGAAACTGCATTAATACAAAATTCAAAAAACAAATCATAATCAGTCAAGCACATATCACATATATGAATATGATGTAAAAGAAAGTGAATACTATCATAATTACTTAAGACACATATAAAATCCCTATTTTGACTGAATTTTATAATGGAATATGGTTCATGAAAGAAATTACCATTCTCCTGTTGGTTGGTAGTTTCTGGGTTACGAATGGGACTGCTATCCACAACAACTCTAGACGGGGTTTCCGAGCCATAAACAACTAAGTCAGTTGATGTGGTTGTCTCCTCTGTTCTGCGTAAATCACTTGTTTTAACCAGCTTCTTACGCTTGGTTGCAACCTTCTTTGGTGAGATCTTGAGTTTCCTGAAATTACATTAATAATGTTCAGTGGTCTGCGTACATCTAAAGCATATTACTGTATAAAATAAATCTCTAATTTTCAACATAGGTAAATTAGACATAAAAAGATCAAAATTTAACATTCAAAGCAATCAAACCAAAATACTGTAATCATGCACAAAGCAAACTATATCATCGGAAGAGAGATTCATCAAACAGACGAACTGTATCAGCTCATCAAGAAAATATATACAGCTTAAGAGCACCACAAACATACAGTAGCACAACTTAATCTAAAACAAGAGATCAAATTCTACTTCAGCGTATAGTAGCATGCAGTAACAAACATACAGTAGCACACAGAAAACATACATTAACAAAAAAACATACAATAGCACACAACTTAAGGATCAAATTCCACTTCAACAAACACAAAATCGCTCATGTAACTATATCATGGACAAAGCAAACTACTACTGTCCATTGCAAAGCAAATGTAATACCAATTGTTCAACTATCTTGTACCAAATTCAATACCCTCGCATATTCTATAACCAAAAACTAAAAATAAGAAAGAAGAGTGAACTTTGTTGTGCAAAATTTTATGCTTTTGTTTCCACTATTTCTGTAATGCAGATTGGACTCTTTTTCCGCCTCACTTTCTGGGAATATTCATGGGATGTTATGGAGCCAGTTATATTCTTCACCACAGCTACTGGCCTAAAAATAAGCTATGCCTACTTTCTATTTACTTCTAAAGATCTTACTTTCAACTTTTCATGAGGAGACTCTTTTTATCTAGACATAATTTTGAAGAATTCGTTACTTCTTGGAGGAGGCACCTTTCGAATCCACCTAAGTTTGAAAAGTCGAAGGTCTAGGTAAATGCATTAACATGAACAAGGCTACAAGCTCTAAATTCCACAACTTTCACAATTATTACAGAAGTCTCAGTAAACTGGCTATATACATGCAATTCCATAGCACTCAAACCAAAAACTTCATTTCACATCGTATCATAATCTCATATGTAACAAGCTATGTTTCTATCCTACTCTGACAAGATGTTCATATAGCCTAATCCTAAAATAGTACAACAACTCCTAGATTAGTCTTAGCCAAATCAGATAAAATGCTTTTCTTAATGTTTCTGGAGACCATTTTAGTATATAAGTGAAAGCATGTGCATCATTTTCAAACCAAGGGTGACTAAGACTGCATTATCTTTCCTCGAGTAACAAGGCGTTAGACAGACCTTTTTCAACACATCCAGTTTGAGAAAAAATTAGGGTTTCTGCAGAGAAAAAATTTAGCGGCCTAGATGGTGAAATTGAAACGCAAATTTAGCGGCCTAGATGATGGATAGCCAAAATTAGGGTTCTGCAGAGAAAAAATTGAAATCAAATGGTAAACTTACATCCTTGGAGGTTGAATGGAGGAAGGCGATGAAGAATTTCAAGTTGGGCTGAAACGAATCGTTGGCGTAATCGTCGGCTCCGATGAGGATCTGCTGAAACGAGTCTTCGACGGCTCCGACTTCCACTTCCGATGAAGAATCCACTGCGCGAGAGAGGGGAGTTCGAGAGGGCGAGAGATATGGCGAGAGATAGATGGTGAGAGATATGGCGAGAGAGAGATGGTGAGAGATATGGCGAGATGGTGAGAGATATGGCGACCGAGAAGATGAAGGGTGAGAAGATTTTGGGGGAGATGGTTTTGGGGAGAGACTGAGAAGACGATATTCGGGATTTGCTTTTAGGAAATAATTTTGGATTTTGTTTTTTAAAATCCCAGCAATTTCGGTAAAAGAAGGGATCCCCTGTGTGCAGCTCTATGTACCATCCGAGGTTAATTCTAGGCCATAGATTTAGAGAAGATCCAACGCTTCTAATGAATCCCTTTGTTACACCATAAAAGCCTATTACACTTGAACCTAAATCTATATATATATATATATGGAAAAGAGTCATGTAATAATACTTGTTAAAATGATAAATGAGAATGAATGTGGAGCCTTGGATCAAGAGAGATCCAAGAGCCCATATGATGACACGTGGCACCCCTTGTCCCCCCTTGTCCCCACCGCCGGACCGCCGTCGGAGAACCGCCGGACCGCCGCCGGAGAACCGCCGGACCGCCGCCGGAGAACCGCCGGACCGCCGCCGGAGAACCGCCGGACCGCCGCCGGAGCACCTCCGACCACCGCCGGACCATCTTTGATGAACATCAAGTGTTCATAAATGTTCATCACATTCTACTTAAATGTTCATCAATTTTTGATGAACATCAAGTGTTCATAAATGTTCATCACATTATACTTAAAAGTTTTCCAACTGAATGTTCATCACATTCTACTTAAATGTTCACCAATTTTTGATGAACATCAAGTGTTCATAAATGTTCATCGCAATGTTCATTTGTACATACTCTAATGAATGTTCATCACATTATACATAAAAGTTCACCAATTGAATGTTCATCTAAATGTTCATCATCTCATACTTCAATGTTCACAAGAATTTAATAAAATGTTCATTAGCCAAAGTTCATTACAATCGAGTTAAATGTTCATCAAAATGTTGATAAATGTTCATCTTCTCTTACTTAAATGTTCATCAAACATCACTTTAATATAATTTCGAGTAGAAAAACACTTGATCTTTATAAAAAATTACCTAAATGTTCATCATCTCATACTTAAATGTTCATCAAACATCCTTAAATGTTCACAAGAATTTAATAAAATGTTCATTACTCAAAAGTTCATTACAATTAGCTTAAATGTTCATCACGCTGTTTATAAATGTTCATCAAAATGTTTATAAACGTTCATTTTGATATACTCTACTGAATGTTCATCACATTTTAATGTTCACCAACACAATGTTCATCACATTATAATTAAATGTTCATCACGTTGTTCATAAATGTTCATCAAAATGTTTATAAACGTTCATTTTGATATACTCTAGTATATGTTCATCACATTTTAATTTCATGTTCACCAAGAGAATGTTCATCACATTATAATTAAATGTTTATCACATTATATCTAAATGTTCATCACATTATATTTAAATGTTCACCAATTTGAATTAGACTTAAAATTTTCATTTTATACTTTAACCTTTTCATTTATTATTGGACCACCGCCGGACCGTCGCCGGACCTCCGCCGGACCGCCGTCGGACCGCCGCCGGACCGCCGTCGGACCTCCGCCGGACCGCCGCCGGACCTCCGCCGGACCGCCGCCGGACCTCCGCCGGACCTCCGCCGGACCGCCGCCGGACCGCCGCCGGACCGCCGCCGGACCTCCGCCGGACCGCCGCCGGACCGCCGCCGGACCTCCGCCGGACCTCCGCCGGACCGCCGCCGGACCTCCGCCGGACCTCCGCCGGACCGCCGCCGGACCGCCGCCGGACCTCCGCCGGACCGCCGCCGGACCGCCGCCGGACCTCCGCCGGACCGCCGCCGGACCGCCGCCGGACCTCCGCCGGACCGCCGCCGGACCGCCGCCGGACCTCCGCCGGACCTCCGCCGGACCGCCGCCGGACCGCCGCCGGACCTCCGCCGGACCGCCGCCGGACCTCCACCGGACCGCCGCCGGACCATCTTTGATGAACATCAAGTGTTCATAAATGTTCATCACATTCTACTTAAATGTTCATCAATTTTTGATGAACATCAAGTGTTCATAAATGTTCATCACATTATACTTAAAAGTTTTCCAACTGAATGTTCATCACATTCTACTTAAATGTTCACCAATTTTTGATGAACATCAAGTGTTCATAAATGTTCATCACAATGTTCATTTGTACATACTCTAATGAATGTTCATCACATTATACATAAAAGTTCACCAATTGAATGTTCATCTAAATGTTCATCATCTCATACTTAAATGTTCATCATCTCATACTTCAATGTTCACAAGAATTTAATAAAATGTTCATTAGCCAAAGTTCATTACAATCGAGTTAAATGTTCATCAAAATGTTGATAAATGTTCATCTTCTCTTACTTAAATGTTCATCAAACATCACTTTAATATAATTTCGAGTAGAAAAACACTTGATCTTTATACAAAATTACCTAAATGTTCATCATCTCATACTTAAATGTTCATCAAACATCCTTAAATGTTCACAAGAATTTAATAAAATGTTCATTACTCAAAAGTTCATTACAATTAGCTTAAATGTTCATCACGCTGTTCATAAATGTTCATCAAAATGTTTATAAACGTTCATTTTGATATACTCTACTGAATGTTCATCACATTTTAATTTTCACCAACACAATGTTCATCACATTATAATTAAATGTTCATCACGTTGTTCATAAATGTTCATCAAAATGTTTATAAACGTTCATTTTGATATACTCTAGTATATGTTCATCACATTTTAATTTCATGTTCACCAAGAGAATGTTCATCACATTATAATTAAATGTTCATCACATTATATCTAAATGTTCATCACATTATATTTAAATGTTCACCAATTTGAATTAGACTTAAAATTTTCATTTTATACTTTAACCTTTTCATTTATTATTGGACCACCGCCGGACCTCCACCGGACCCCGTCGGACCGCCGCCGGACCTCCGCCGGACCCCCGCCGGACCGCCGCCGGACCCCCGCCGGACCGCCGCCGGACCCCCGCCGGACCGCCGCCGGACCCCCGCCGGACCGCCGCCGGACCGCCGCCGGACCCCCGCCGGACCCCCGCCGGACCGCCGCCGGACCCCCGCCGGACCGCCGCCGGACCCCCGCCGGACCTCCGCCGGACCACCACAACTACCCCCACTTGTAGTGGGGGTAACTAGTTTAATCTAAGCCATTGGATGCTAAGGCATCCAATGGCTTAGATTCATTCTTATTTATCTCTAAGAGAGAGTTTATTATGGGATTCTCACCCTCTATATATATATATATATATATATATATATTAAAGGAGAGTTATTTAGAGTTATCCCCTTAATTCTACGCTTATCAATCATAGGTGTCATTTTGTTATTAAGGATCAAAATTTAAATTATTAGAAATGTTTTTAATTTTTTAAATTATTAATGATTTGTTAGTTTGTTAGCTATTTTGTAGTTTCAAAATAAATTAATATTTTCCATTTATTTAAAGCCCTATGAATGCATCAATTTTATACAAAAATTTGTTCTTATGTATAATGTTTTAATTAGAACTTTGATGAATAACAAAGAAGGAGAAATACCAAATAATCCAAACACAAACGAATAAATGTTGGGTTCTAACATTGAGAAAATGTCAAATACGAATAAATTTTATAATATGAATATACAAACACAACATGAGCTAAAAACACCCCGCGCAAGGCGCGGAAACTACACTAGTTTATGATTAAGTGTTAACATTTTAGTGTTGTCATTTTTAGTGATTTTTTTTGTAATGGGTTTATGCATTTACTTGTAGGGATAATTTCTTATTTATTTTGTTGGTAACTTGGTCATTATTTTATGTTTAGATAAGACTATCTAATTGAGTTTTAGTTGACTATACGATAAGGTGGTGTATATTTTATATCAGAAGTTGATCATTCAGTATTTTTCACATTGTTTTTACATACATATATTTTATAATGAAAATGTGTATAACTTATTATTATTATTATTTATCTTGTAACTATAACTGATTTATTATTTTAACAATTTTTATATAAAAATTATAAACATTCTATAATATTAATGTAGATTTATAATCCTGTGATATTCACGGGACCTACACTAGTTAGGGTTACGCAGGTTGGCTCGAATCCACTCTTCGAGTCCAAGAGACACACCTTTGTTTGTAGTACAGTTGTACAGACGATATATTGTTATTCTATAATATTGTCAGATCACTGTTGGATTTGAGGCGCATTACACCGCCTCTCTGATTCCAAGTGTTTATAAGTAAGTGTAGTTGAGATCGTTTTCCAAGCAATGTACATTTTGGTTATTGTTTTTTCCAGTTGTTATCCCTGGTTTCTTGTGTTGTTGTGGTCTTTGTTTTCATTGTTAGCTATTGTCCGGAATGTTCATTCCTCAGATATACATTTGCGTTGTTCTTCCGTTTCAGGTTTGCATAAATGTGACTTTTTATTCATTGTGGGGAAGATTGTCGTTTCACCTTCAAAAAAACTTAGTCGTTAATAATCGTGGGAATTATTCTTTCTCACAATATGTTTGCTATGTTCATTCTGCTTTATTTGTCAGGGTAGTAAATAGAATGATACGAATCTGCTTGACTCGTATGCCCTCGGGAAGGATCGTGGTAGAAAGGGAAGCCGATGGCTCTTCTAGAACTCCTCTAGGGTTGATAAGTATTGAATCTCTCGATTCAACAAGAATTCGATGTCTTGAGAGTCCACTCAAGATATGACCGAATTCAAACGGTATGCTTGATGACAGTTCGCTAACGAGAACAACTCCGGAACCAATCAATAAAATGATGTCGAAGCAAAGGAAGGAGATAATCTCAACTAAAGCTCTGCTATTCAATTTCAACGTGAAAACAAACAATGACAAATGTCCACCTTATAAGAGAGGCTGCTACTATTGCTAAACCTAATTTCGCAGCCCAAAACCGAATTAAAACGCAAAAAAAACATAAAAACGTCTTAATAAAGAAAATACGAAGTTTGTTCAGCACAGGTCGACGTGATCGCCATACATGGCACGTGACCGCGTCAGGATCTCATATACAAATCTGAGAGCTCTCTGGAGCCGGGACGTGATTGCCATGTCAGCCTCGCGATCGCGTCCTGGACCGGACTCCTCAGTTGGCTTTTGTTGTGCGACCACGATCGCCTCCAGTATCATGCCGATCGCCATCTTGGTTCTGTAGCACTTGATCTTGCTCGTTCGAGATGGCGGACTGGACCGTATGTTGACCCTTGACTAATGAGGCTAGTTTGGAGGTCAGCGTTGCTTTGCCAAGTGTCTGGTAGTCACCCACCTCTTCAAGCGTTGTCAAGCTCCACGTTCTCTCGGTTGCAATGATGTCGCCATTTTGTGCTAAGCCTTTTGTGACCATTGATTGAGTAGCCCTGCCTACTGCTCTTGTTCTTGCTCTGGTCACTAGACCTAGTGAGCGTATGCTCATGAGTTCCTCTTCTTCAGCCTCTGTCAATGTCTTGTCTGGTATCGTTTCATAGAATGTGGTGTGATTTCACAATATTTCCCACCTATAATTGCTTAGATTGCACGATGGTTGGAGTTTGATGTTTTCTTTTGTTATTTATATTTAAGGGTGTCGTGAATTTGACTTTAGCATGTTTGTTCACCTATATCGAAGAGATGAGAACTATACACGAGATCAGAGATGCGGTGGAAATTATCGGGACTCAACCAGCCTCTTGGCTCTCTATATGAGGCGACAATCATCGGGTATGCATCTGTGGATCATTATGAAATTAAGCATTTATCTTTGTATGATTGCTCGACACCTGATCGCAGATCTGAACTTATTCCAAGGACTTCAATTGTTTTACCGCCTATTACACTTTTCCAAGAGAGGTACTTCCTGGGCGACTCGTTGAGATATGGCGCAATGAAGGTTGGTGGAACGGACACGTGACAATGGTCTGTGCTAGAGTTAATTGGTGTGCTGCAATTTGCGCTTGTAGTCAGAAATGCGCAATGGTTCCTCTCAATGGTTCCTCTCAATGGGTTTTGCATATCGACGATTGGCCAGATCTGGAAAAGTAATAGTGCCCTTTAAAAGGCCCAGTAGCCCACATGCTGGAATGTCTTCTGTAAATAATCATCTCTTCTCTGATGAGCGAGAATAAACAGTGGATGCAAATTTTATTTAGTGAAGTCATTGTCTTCAATTGTTATTGGGTGTAGCTTAATTATTGATCTTGTTCGATATCGTAGTAATGGAAGGTCGAATACCTACGCACTTCCCACCTTTTATTTGTACCTTATATGGGTACCGTTGTCGGATGGCCCGGAGCAAACCTCTATATGGTTGACTATTATAACGTACTACACATCGATAGAGTCACAAAGGTGAGGACGATAGTTCCCAAGCGACGAATGTGATTCCTAGTCTAGTATATATATATATAAATTGATGGTTTGAGAAAGTAATGGCAATTGGTACTAATTAATGTTATAAATATTTTTCTCTCTCTCTTTCTATCTCCCATTACCAATGATAATTAAGACTTATTAAAAGTCTAATAAAATCATAACTATGTGATTAATTGATTAGTATTTCCACTCTTCTTATCTATTTTTTCTCTTTTCTCTTCACCTGTAATCCGTATGGCAATGGAGAGAGATTCCGCACCGTATGGAAATGGAGAGGCAAATGTTCGTCTGTTCTTTTCTGTATCGCTTTTCCCTCATCGGTTTTTATATGTGTCCAGACGTATGTCTTTTGAGATTCTTCTTGAACATGTTTGTCTTTATTTATTTGAAAAAAAATCAATTAACAAGACTTGAAACTAATCATAAGTTCTATAATTGCCTTTTTATTAATTTAAATATTAATCAAATAAATTTAATTATATATTATATAATAATTTAAATATTAATCAAATAAATTTAATTATATATTATATAATAATTTAAATATTAATCAAATAAATTTAATTATATATTATATAATAATTTAAATATGATATTATTATGCAATCCCGTGCAAGGCACGGGAGTTAAGCTAGTATCATCTATTGTAATTACTTCCTTATTCATGTCTTTCATGCCTCGCTCAATGACTCAATTCAACTTGTTTCTTTGCTTGAATGCTTCGATTTAGCCTCTCGATTTCGAAATTCTTCTGTTGAATTGTGCGCTTGCTTCTCCACTTCGCTCTTTTTCAACCTTTTTCGCTTGAAAAATTGTGACGATGCTTTTACAATTTTTTTTTAGCAGGAAAACACTGGAACTCCATGCCTCAAGGCGATGACAGTCCCTGATCATCCCTCTGGATGATCCGGAAAAAGGATAACAAGGTTGAAGTACAACCATGTCTTTGTAGATGACTACTAAAATTCGTGATATTGGCATCAGGTAGAGCAAAACTATTATGACCAAAAAGAATAACATAATATTCATAATATTAATTTCCTCAGTAGCAAGGAAATCAGCAGCTTGATTTGCTTCGCGGAAGCAATATTTAAATGTAAAATGTGGTATATGTTGAAGGAGGTTCAAACAATCCTGAATTATAGATTTTATTTCCCATGGTATTTTTCAAATTTGTTTAATAGAATTAATAACTGTTAAATTATAACCTTCAAAGATAACTTTATTTAAATTATGAAAAAGTGCGAATTGAATTGCATGTAAGGCTGTTAACGATTCAATTTATAGAATTGAATTTACATTAACATTCTGATTATTTACAAATATAATCTTACCATCATTAGTTCTGCCAATGCTTGAGATATATCCTGTATTTGGAGGTTTTAATGATCCATCAAAGTTAATTTTGACCCAGTTGTCTGGAGGATGCCAAATTTTGTGTTTGTTCCTGTGATTTTTAATCCTTGGTCCAGTCTGTTTTATTTGGGAGCACTCCCAATGCTAAATGTTAAAAAATGCTATATCCGTCAGATCTCTTTTATCGGTAAACTGCTTATTAAAAACTAATTTGTTTCTATAAATCCAGAGTTCGTACCATAGATAAATTAGGGTATTGTTGATGTTTTTATTATGATGGTTAGTTTTAATTTGCTCTATAAACTGGTTGAAAGGTTGATCCATAGGTAGATTGAAGTTGATGTTTAATAATTTAAAAAGTTTAGAGCAATATTTCCTGGTATTAAAACATTGAAAGAAAAAATGTTGTGTGTCTTCTATTATGTTATTACAACGCGAGCAATAAGAAGGAACTCTATTGCAGTATCTATTTAATCGTTTTGTCGTTGGTAAATTATCCGATATGATTTTCCAAAGGAAATTTTTATATCTAGGGGGTATAGTAAGACTCCAAAGCCAATCAAAGAGATTTTGATTAGAATTATAAGTGTTATTGGAAGTCATTAACTGTCTAGCAGAGGTTGTTGTGAAGTGTCCTGTTTTGTCTAATGTCCAAGTAATAGAGTCTGATTGTGGCGTTTTCGGTATGTAGATACACAGAATCTGATCTACAATATTATATGGAAGAACATTTTGTAGTTTAGTTGTATTCCATGTGTTGTATGGTGTAATATAGCTATTGACATTTTCATCTATATTAGAGATGACAGGATTGAAGTATTGTTGAAGAGATATATTCGGTAGCCAGTTATCTGTCCAGAAATTAATATTCTTACCATCTCCTATCTTCCAGAGAATTCCTTCTTTAAATAATTTTCGTAAGTGTAAAAGTCTGGAAAATTGCCAAGATTGTGTCTTATTCTTCTTCTTCTTATACTGTAGTATTCCATCGTCTTTAAGATATTTTTGAGCAACTATTTTAACCCAAATATTATCCGTATCTGTTATGAGTTTCCAAAGCAGTTTCATTTGTAAGGCGTCATTTAGTTGTTTAGCTTTATGTAATCCCAAGCCACCTTGAGACTTTGGTTTGCATATGTTATCCCATGAAGTGAGAGGACGATAACTCGGGTTTTCATTATTCCAGAAGAAATTTTTTGTTAATCTTATCAATATTTGAACAGACCTTTTTGGGTAATGAAAAGCACTGCATTAAATGATTAGCAGTAGATAGAATGTTTGATTGAATAAGAATAGTATGTCCTGCTTGTGAAATAGAGTTAGCTTTCCATTTTGACAGTTGTTTTAATATGTTTTGTAAACCGTATTCAAAACATTCACTCTTAACTCTACCTTTTACGATAGGGATACCCAAATATATTTTTAGTGAGTTTGTGGTTTGTAAGTTAAGAACCGATGCTAAGGATTGACGTTGAGTATTGGAAATGTTTGGAGTTGTCTGGAAAGAACTTTTGTGGTAATTAATGGAAAGACCTGATAAAGTTGTTAATTTATCTAAAACTTTCTTAATGTAATTCATATTAGTAATATTTGTGTTTGCAAAAATTAATGTGTCAACTGCAAAACATAAGAAAGGAATGCGAGTGTCGTGATTAGTCAATTGGATGCTCACTCTGTGTTGTTGTTTGTCTGCCTCTATTTGTATAGTTCGTGCTAAATACTCCATAGTTATAATAAAAAGAAAGGGGGCAATGGGATCACCTTGTCTAAGTCCACAATTTGGTTTAAAGATTAGACCACGAGTATTATTAACTAGAATTGAAAAAGAGGCTGATTTTATACATGTCATAACTCTGTCAATCCATATATTCTTGAATCCAAATTTTTCTAGAATTTTAATGAGAAATGGCCATTGAAGTTTATCGTATGCTTTTTCCATGTCTAGTTTTAATGTCATCCATCATCTTTTACCCTTTTTTCTTTTATGAAAGGAATGAAATACTTCATGTGAAATGAGAATATTATCAAAAATAGATCGGTTCTTGATGAAAGCGCCTTGACAAGGGTGGATCAATTTTGGTAGTACTATTTGAAGACGATTGGCTAATATCTTAGTTATGATTTTGTAAAATGTTGTACATAAGTTAACAGGCCGGTAATGATTAATATTAACGGGATTGTCTTTTTTTGGAATTAAGGTAATAAAGGATTGTGTACAGTCAGACAATAATAATCCAGAGTGAAAAAAAGGATTGGATTGCTGATGTTAGGGTTTTTGAGATATATTTCCAGTAATGTTGATAAAATTCTGCTGTAAAGCCGTCTGGACCCGGTGTTTTATTGTTTGGAAGTTCAAACACAACATTTTTAATCTCTTGCATTGTAGGTTCTTTAAGTAGTTCTGCATTATCATCTCCCGTTATCAGTTTTGGAATCATTTTGAAGTCCCGATCTTTAAGTTCTGTAATATGTGTTAGTACAAATTTTCTTTAAATCATTAGTTATGTGGGTAGTGATATCCTCATGGTCATAAAATTTTAAATTTTCTAATGATTCATAGTAATTAATTCTTTGTTTAAAGGTTTGAATTTTGGCTGTGTTTTGAAAGTATTTAGTATTTTTAGCCATTTCTATACTATGTTTAATTTTGCTCTTTGTTTCCAGAAAGAATGCTGAAATTCTAGAAGTTTATTATATTTAAGAAGATGTCTCATATATTTGTCATGAGTATTATTCGGCATTGGGCCCATAGTATATTGATGTTGAAGAGATTGAAGCACATCTTCGGTCTGTTTTAATTGATGAAGAGTATTGTTAGTATTTTTCTTAAGCCAATTCCTGCTCTCGCTTTTAATCTTTCGTTGTTTCATAAAGAGTTGGAACATGAAAGAACCTTGAAAATGATAGCTTCATATTCTATGAACCATTTTATCAAAGTTTGGATTAGGTAGCCAAGCATTTTCCAAAAAGAATGGTTAGTTTCTGGATTTAGAATTAATTCCTAATTGCAAAGTAATACAACAATGATCTGAAGTAGTGAATGGTAAATGATGAAGTTCTATGTTATTATAGAATGTTAGAATAGTGGGATGGATAAAAACTCTGTCTAATCTTTCTAAAGTGGTATTCGGGGTTTGACTTGATTTACGCCACGTGAAAGGTGATTCGGAATTTTGTTGTACTATTAGCCCGTTTGCATTAATGAAAGAGTTAAGGCGTGTATATCTATTGTAATTGTCAGAGGCCCCTCCAGATTTATCATCTGGAGAAAGGAGGTCGTTCATATCACCAATAATAATTGGAGGTTCATCGTGTTCAGATATAATTTGAGAAATAAAATTCCAAAAGTCTTGTTTCTCATTTTCTTTACTAGGAGCGTAAATGAAGATTAAAAGATAGGATTTAGTATGGTCTTTGTAAAGAGCTACTATTGTGTTATAATTGTTATAAAGAATGGTGATATTAGTACATTTATCAAAATTTGTTATTAAAAGCCATAGTCCACCCTTAGTACCATTGGATGGAGAAATTGTTAAATGTTTGAATCCAATTTTTCATAAAAATTGAGAAGATAAAGGCTCATTATTTTTAGTTTCCGCTAAACAAAAAATGTCAATATTATGAGTTTTCCGGATATATAAAATTTCGGTCCAGAAGTGTGGCCGTCGAATTCCTCGACAGTTCCAATATGCAATCTTCATAAATAACCTTCTACAAAGAATATAAACGTTTTTATATGATTGTAATTACTAAGGAAATGTTGCTATAAGTCGTTGTTCAGATTAAACATGGCAATAAGAGAGTTATTATATACTATCGATGGAATCAAAGTCATAGTCTGATTTGAATACTTAAGATTCTTATGAAGATTGAAATTGAAGTAAATGAGGACAGCGTAATAAATAGGATTTAGAAAAGATGTATCATGATTTAAGGTCAAATAATAGTTGAAATATTGCAAAGGTTTTGAGCAAATGTTGAAAACATTCATGATTAGTAACATCATTTCAGTGGCAAGTTTATTTATATGGATTGATAAAGTGATGGTGCAAAATTTATTGTAACTGGCTATTAAAGTGCTGAAGTGTTTGCCGTATTGGTTAAGGGTTAAGTAAAGGTTTTTAAGATTAAGTTGATACATAATTTTGACGTAGCACACATTGTATAAGTAAAAAGGAATTAGGAAACTGTAGAACCTAATCAGAAGAAAAGTGTGTTTGTATGGATGCATAATAAGATAAACCAAAAGTTGTGGATTAGAGTAAGAAATTGCAGAAAAATATTAATGTGATGTATAGAAATGCCTTTATGTAGTAGTTGAATATTTAATCTAAAATAAGAGTCTGAGATAAAGAGTTGGATGCTAATGGTGATATTGTTGTAGTAGTGCTTTACCTGAATCCTGGAGTAGAAGAAAGATTTAGGAATTACAGTACATAAAAGAATAAAATTGTGGCGCGAAGGATTGTAAGAAGAGATATAGGAATGATGTTGAAAGAAGATTTTAACATAGGTTTGCATAGTAGGTTTGATGTGTGGTGTAGTATAGTAGTATAGTGTGTAATAAGGTATAATAGAGTATAGATATAGTTTATAATAGGTTGAGATAAGTAGTGTAAGAAATTTTGAAAGAAAAGGAGGCCAGAAGATCTCACCCACAAACAGACAAAGCAATAAACTAAATTAGTAGAGGTTCTTGGGATTACAATGCTATTAAAGGGTGAGACACTTATGAAGCTAATGCACTCAAGTTGGACAGACCCCAAACTTGATGCATACAAAAGGGGGACGACAATATCATACACCATTACAATCTTCCCATCATCACCTAACCACTTACAATTGAAAATACTAGAAATGATATTAGACAACGAGAAGGTAACATGCATAGAGCTATGAGCAAAATACTTAACCTGGATAAACTGGTTTGAAACAAAGCAAAGTAGAACAGAACCAAGAACCTTAGGTTGTGCTATCATGATTACTCCATAATCTGCTTGCCCTTATCACGGTTCTTACGTTTTTTGGAGGCAGAAGCAGGGTCATTTCCTTCATCTGGAGAGGAGGACTCAGAGTTGTTGGCAGGAGCTGGGGAAGCTTGATCATTGCTTGAGCGAATAGTGATCCCACCAAGTTTGTTGTTGATTGTGGTGTTGGTTTTGTTTGAGTTGCCAGTAGCCGACTGGAAAGAGGACTCAATAAAAGCATCCAAGTGATTGTTAGGGCTGACATTAGAAGGACCACCTTCATCAGTTTTCTTGGGGAAGAAGTGCGACATAAGGGAGGAAGAGCTTGTTTGATGAATTCTTCGGACATGGGTTGGAAAGGTTGTGGAGCTTGGGAAACATTTTGAAGCCCAGGGAAGGCATCAATAGAATGGACATATTGAGTGGAGTTGGCAGGACGAGTGGAGATAGGGACAATGGTACTCTAGGGCGAGAGTAAGTGGGAGGAGTTGCATAATTACAAAGTGTCACCACTTCACTTATCCCTCTTTTTCTCTTTTTTATTTCATCATTTAATCCATCCATTGATCTGAACGATCTACTGGCCCAAAACAGTGCTTTGTGATTATCTTAAGGAGGGTTTACCCCGAACCAACCTCGTGAATTGTATACTTAATATCTTAGGCTATCAGCAATGGGAGTCGCATAACATTGGTCGCATAACATATTTTTCACTTTTCTCTCCCTTCCAAATCACCTATGTAACTCATCTCACTTTTTCTCTATAATGGGGATTACATGAGGAGGGTTACATGTATACATATTTATTAAGCAATCATATATTTACACAATATAATAAATACATATATCTTAAATTCAATTTTTTTAATAAATAATGTATTATAAGTTTATTAATATAAGTGTAATTATACTACGTAGATTGCATTGACTCAATTTATTTTTAATAGAAAAAAGTAACATATGTATGGAATATGTGTCTATGTGTAGATAAAAACAAATTATAAATATTAAAATATTTTTTATTATTTTTATAATCTATATAAGTCTAATATTTGATTGAAAGACTATTATATTACTTAAATACAAATTTATGAGAACCATTAAATCATTTCTAATCTTAATATATTATAAAATTAGGGGTTCCTCCAATTAATCACACTACATTTACTGTTTTTGTTTCTAATTTATGTATTTTCTTGATTTTTTTTCTTTTCCTATTTCTTTTCCACGTTACGAATATGTCACTCAAATGAAGATTTTGACCCACCAACATATGTGTATAGTGGATCAGCATGAAACTTATCATTATCTTCTACTATTTGGTTCCACAAGGTGTAAGGTTTATAGGCCGTAAAACCCGCGCGTAGCGCGGGCCCAAAAAGTCTATATACTATAAAATTAGGGGTACCCCAAATTAATGCTTTGTTTTTAATTTATCATTTTTTTTATTTTTTATTTTCTCATTTCTTTCCTACGTTTACGAATATATCGCCCAAATGAAGATTTTGACCCATCATCACATGTCTATAATGGATTCGTATGGAACATATCATCATCTTCTACTTTTCGATTCCGCAACGCCTTATTGTGAAGTTTTATAGGCCATTAAACACGCGCGTAGCGCGGGCCCAAAGAGTCTAGTCAATTGTTAAAAAGTGGTCATCCATTTCTTTCTTTTTTGGTAGAAACGGAGGCTTAAAGCCCTGAAAACAGAAAAACAAACTACGGCGCCATAAGGCGAGGCGTAGTCGAGCCCCTAACATCGTCGAAATAAAGCAGAAATAAAGGAGGGATTCCAAAACAACAACGCCAATGAGAAACGAAAAAGCGAAAGAAGCAAGGGCATCGGCAACCTTGTTAGCTTCGCGGTAGACATGACGGAATTGGAGAATCCAATCCCTACGAGTGAAGCCCTTTGCAATTGCGACAAGGCTAGCAAGAGGGTGGCTACGATTCATAGGTTTGTCAAGAAACAAATCGCCAAACGCGAATCTGTTTCGACACAAACCCTTCTGTAACCTCGATCCCAAGCGATTTACAAATCCGAACAATGCCCCAGAGCTCCGCCATGGGAACCGAGCAAAGCCCAATGTTATGGGCAAACCCCCCAATCCAACGACCATACGAATCGCGGAAAACACCACCAAAGCATGAGTTACATTGTAAAAAATACATTTTGCTATGTAACCAATTAATATTTTGAGGTTTTTACCGAAAATCACCCGTAAAATACCGTATATTGCCCAAAACTACCTCATTAATTCAATATTACCGGAAACCACCCGGATAACAGCTTCCGTTACTCAAACGCCACCCCTTTTTATATTCCGTCTAATTTCGTTAACATTGATAACACGTGGCATATTTTTTATTCCGTAAAAAAAGAAGTAAATGAGAATGGGACCCACTAGCCACTACCTTCATTTTTTGATTTTTAAATTAAAGAAAATAATTTTAAACCAAAAGAAAAAAAGAAAAGAATGAAGACTATCGTCTTCACTCGTCTGGTCATCCTCTATTGCTGCTCATATCACCATTAATGAAGCTTAAGGTATAAATTTCCATTTATTTTCCATGATCATCAATTAATCCATATGAATTGTCTTTAAACATCTTTAATTTTAAAATTTCCCACCACCTCAATTTCACACTTCTTGTGCAGCCACCTCACCGGAAAAAAAATCAGTTTGCCGAAAACCACCACGATGAAGCAGAAACCACCATAGTTCGTCAGAGGATCGAAGAAGAAAGTCAATTTCTCGATCTTCATCTTCTTCTTGACACTACTCCTCATCGCGCTTTTCATCTTTGCTTCCGACCTTTTTTCTTGAGTTTCCTGAATTTCCAGATTCAGTGCAAATTTGTGGCTCAAGAAGCTTAAATGAAAGCAATTTATGTTCATAAAGGATTCATTGAACCGAAATATGAGGGAACCAATGGTTCAGCTGGTCCAATCTGCAGTCCACCATGGAAGGAAGAGCTTGAGAAATTCTGGCTCGCTCACAATCTTCACTTTTAAGGTCAGTATTCTTCGCATTGAAGTCGGAGTGGGCAGACTTGGTAGCGGAGGAGCTTCTGGAGCTTTTCAGCGGTGGATGCAAGGGAACAACTTGGTGGGGTGGAGAAGAGGAGGAGAGGAGCAGAGGGAGTTGAGAAGAGGAAGAAAAGGGTTAGAGAAGAAGAAGAAGAAGAAGGGTGGTGGTGGTGGTGAGCCCCCTACCCATTTACTTTCTTTTTTTACCGGTGACCCCTTTCCATTCTCGTTTACTTTTTTTTTTTACGGAATGAAAAATATTAAAAATATGCCACGTGTTATCAATGTTAACGGAATTAGACGGAATTTAAAAAGGGGTGGCGTTTGAGTAACGAAAGCAGTTATTCGGGTAGTTTCCGATAATATTGAATTAATGGGTTGGTTTTGGGCAATATACGGTATTTTACGGGTGATTTTCGATAAAAAAAACCTCTAATATTTTATTCTATTTAACCCAATTGTGGGTAGTCTTATTGTTACGAACAAGGCTCGAAAGAACAAGGCTCGAAAGAACGAGGCACCAAAGCTTAAAATATTTATATCCTAGTGCCTAATAATATGCCTATTTGTACTAAATTAAGGGTCTGTTCTTGTGTATAACTTGTTTTTTGTTTATAAACAGCCACAAATATTGTTAACCGGTGAGACTGAGTTTTCTTGAGCAAAGTTGTGGATTTACCCATAGATCTTTCCAGCACCAGCAACTATGGCGGAAATTAACCCAGCTTGTAGATCTCCATCCAATTCTCAATTGTTTATTTGAATTTCCCCATCCCCCACTTTACTATTTTCATTTCCCCTGTGTGGAAGTAGCAATTTCAACCTGGAATGCACGTTTCAAATCTGAATCGGACCACAGTTCGGCGGTTCGGGCGTGAGCCGCTTGAGGGTGCCTGGGTTGTGCTTCAGTCCAGACAACGGCCGGAGAAAGACCTTCAGGTTTCGAACCCTAATTTGAAATATGACAGAAAATATCCTGCTAATCGGCCATCGACGGAGAAGGCCTTTGCAAACTACTTAACTTCGCCGGCCCTGTTGCATATCCCTAACGCGATAGACAACCACAACCACAACCCAAGTCAGTGATGAATTAGAGAGATTCTTTACGGCCAATATTCGATAGTTCAGCCAACTTATTTTGTTGCCATGTTGAGCAAAAACCATTGGAGCCAAAACTTTAGCATCAGTTCAACTTCTAACTCAGTAAATCTATCTGCGGGGGGGGGGGGGGGGGGAGGAACTTGTATGATCAATACACTTGTCTCATTAGTTTGCAGGCGCTATTAGTTTTGCTTGAAGACTTTGGGCAACAGCATCAATGAATTCTTCAGTGTTTAGGTAGTGCTCTCTTGTGACCCTGCACCAATCAGCACAAAGATTAATATGATGGTCTGACCATATTCTGATTCAGGATTTAATCTTCCAATTCTTTACCTAATATAAAAAAAGCAAGAGAAGAATAATTGAATTACAGACTTACTTTGGACCATGGGCCAGTATAGCTAGATCCTTGGTCATTTTCCCGGATTCCACTGTCTCAATGCAGGCACTTTCTAGCTTTTGAACAAATTCTATCAACTTTGCATTCCTATCGAGCTTCCCCCTGTATGTGTGTAAGAAGAAAGGCGACAAAATGAAGACGGGGCATAAAGTAAAGACTAAATTCATAAAAAGAAACGTCTAAACTAGTACCAAGCATCAGCAAAGTAAACAGAAAATGCAAAGTCTGTTGCATCGCGTTCTTTTCTATTCATATTTCTTTCTTTTTCTTGATTTCCTTTTTAGTTTTTTAGGGTTTCTGGTACAAGATCACAACAAGGACTAACACAAAGAAAAGATTACCGGTGATTTAGCCCTCGTGTCCAGGCAAATATGGAAGCAATGCTGTTGGTACTAGTTTCTTGTCCCTTTTGATGCAACCGGAAGTGTCTAGTTACAGTCCCATGAGCTGCCTCTGCTTCTAAAGTCTTTCCATCAGATGATAACTGCATTATTTGGTCATTCAAATTGTTGTTAACCACGAAAGTAACTTTAAAAAAAAAGAAAAGGCTATGGATGTGTAAAATACCAACACAGATGACATTAGGCCCAAAGATCCAAAACCTACACAGGAGAAGGGTAGACATAAAAAAGGGTCGTATTCGTATATGCTTTTGAAACGAAAATAAAGAAAGTCGAAACACAATAATACATATAACTAAAATTAGCAAAACAGGATCCTACTTCTGATCATTTGGTTTCTCAAAACTTGGCACAAATTACAATTAAACTAAACTTAAAAGCACATTTTCGTGGACCATATCTGATTCAACACATCTAACCCTCTTGAGTTCCACTGGCCAGTAGCTACAAGCATTATAGAGTCCTGATTCCGGAGGAGATCTCCTTTTAGATGAAGACAGGCTAGGGATTCATTGTTGGGTCAGTGTAACCATAAAAATCTGACTAATGTTAGCCGACTGGATTCAACAAATGGGATATCAGATATGTCATCATTATACGGATACAGATTCTTTTGTTAATATGTATAGAGGATGTAATATGAGGAAGAGAAGGGGAATTTGGCGTCACACAGTGCAGAAATTAGAGGACCAGAAAAAGAAAAGGAAGAAAAGGAAAAATTCAGCTTCTATCACCTTGAGCAAGTAAATCACTCAGGACATCCCCGTCATAGTTCTTGCAGGCCCAAACATATCCACCATCACTTTTAATAGCATAAGCAACCATGTCATCAATCAGCCGATGCTCATACCTGGGTGTGAAAAGAAAATCTGTTCAAAATCTGATTGTGCGCAAAAAGTTCATATTGACCACTTGTATAGATGATACACACTAACCATATGGAGTGCTCTTCAAACTTTAGTTTCCACTTCTCTTCATATACCTCTTGAAATATGTCCTTAAACCTGCATACACCAAAGGAAGATTAAAACATGCTTCATTTTGTACTGCCAAGAACTATAATTTGTACATTCAAAATAAATAATTAAGGAGCAATTCCATTACCTGCCATCATACTTCTTAAGAATTGTATTTTTTGTACTCAAATAGAGAGGCCACTTCTTGGCGAATGCCATGGACATTGATGATTCTGCAAAGGCCCTAATAGACTAACAAATTACGAATGACATTAGATTGGAACAAAAAGAACAACATTCTCAATGCTCTTCTTATATCTAGATTAGTTTAGTGATGAAAAAAGTGCACATACCTCGTCAACATTGTACATTGCCAATGCAATACCAGGGCCCTTAAAATCATAAACATCAAGTTCCAGAGGGTTGCCCCCATTTTCTGGCACTACACGAAATAGAGAAGAATCATGAAGGTTAACAAGGTTATAGAAAACAAAAGATCAAAGGACTACGCTGACACACTAAAAGAACATAGTAATTTACCAAACACCATTTTCAGCTTTCCAGGGCCATCAATGAGTGTATCAGTTGCACGATATTGGTCACCAAAAGCATGTCTACCAATGCAAATAGGCGTCTTCCAACCTGTAAGAAAAATAAATATTCATAATTGTCTCATGTGCATTGAACATTACTCCTTCCTCCACTAGAAAGGCTTACACACAAGAAAAACTTGAAATTTTTTATACCTGTTACAATCCTTGGAATGTTCTTACACAAAATTGGCTCCCGAAAAACAGTCCCTAAAAAAGAAAAGAGAAGAAGCACTCATGAATTCAGTGAAGAAAGTCATTGTTTTAAATTAAAAAAAAAATTGCTTAACATCACGACCAGAAGCTCACACAGGAAAAATAGACAAGATGATAGCACAAGGATGAACTGCAGAATGCAAATCCTACCAAAATTGCTAAATCACACCAGAGTAACACCTTAGGTTGTCCATCTAGCTTCACATGATGAATTTATCCACATTTTGAATTTCCATTCTTATTCGTAATCACCAACTGAAGCTCTAGTTGACAACTATGTAAATTTTCCTGTGATTACCACTGTCACTGATAATTAGAGTTGAAATAAACTTAACGCCTTAAAACCCTAGGAAACACTTTAGCTCCAAAATATTCAGTATCCGTGCGCCACAATTAAAGATGATGCATATCTAAGAGCAAGTGCAAGAATTAATGAAACTAGTCTAATCCCCGCGCCATGCGCACGTATATATAATTCATGAGTCAGTCAATAAATAATTTCATGTACAAACTTATTTGACAAAAAAGTAGATAGTTTTAAAATGATATTGCAACATAATTAAGTTTAAATTTACTAATATAATTAATAAACAACCAATATAAATGAGATTTTATAAAATGATACTATTTAATCAAATTATTATAAGTCAACTCTTAACAAATCTATATATCTATATTTTACACATTTATATTAATTATTTTAATATATTTTATTAAATAATACTTATTATTAAAAATTTGATTAAGTTTTAATTTTTGTTTATAACAATCAAAAGAAATAAATTGCTTAAATATGATAGGTCGACACGACCTGAAACAGTCTGATCCAAAGATTAAAATGTCTTTATTATTTTGAATTCGATTTGACCCAAACTCGAATGACTCAAACTTTGACCCGATTTATCCGTCTAAATTGACAAATATATTTGATTTTATGCACCAATTTATTATTGCATGATTTCGTCATTTATATAGGTCAATTGATATCCTAGATTGTTTGTTAACATTTATTAGTTTATAAATTATTGAATAATACAAAAAAAATACATAAATCATAATTTTAGAACTTTAGAATTGTATGTGGATGAAATATTAATATTTTCTATGAAATGAGAAAATGGATATCTAATTATATAAAGAGTTCTTAGAATTAACAATAAAACAAAATTTTGCTATTGGACTTAAATAGCTATAATTTAGAGAACAAACAATATAATTTCATAGTGGATCAGAATTTTAACATTTTGGTATTGCACTTGAATTCAAACAGCTATAGTTTAGGGATCTAACAACATAATCATAGCGGATTGGATTTGTTGGAAAAAAAAGTATCAATTGTTAATAATTTTTTTTGTCATTTATAATTTTATTCAGAAAATTTAAGAGAAGAAGGAGAAATTGACACGTAAGCTTGGTGAGGCCAGAGTAATTGAGAGAGCTTCAAATCATTTTGTTTTAATATATATATATATATATATATATATATATATAGATGCATTAGTAATACCCACACACGGAAAGAACACAAACCATTCAATATGTTCCTGATTGTCCCATTGGGACTCCTCCACATGGATTTCAGCCCAAATTCCTTAACTCTGGTTTCATCTGCAAAACATTTTATAGATCAAATGCTGCAGCAAGAACAACAATAACAGATGCAACTAGACCTTAAACATCAAAAGCTGATATTCTCATTTCATCAGGCCTTTCTTCTTAGTCAGCTCATCGAGTTACACAGAACATGTAATAGAACCAAACAACAACCGTATCAAGTAAAAAAACAGTCACTATTATATCATGTAGCAATGAGCAAAAGAACAATGTGACCATAATAAATCTGGAAAAAAAACTCCAGAAGAATTATGCTCATCATAACTCACCAACAAAGCTCGATTAACAAATATATAACAACTTAAGATAAAAACATCTAGTGTGATTTGCAGAGCTTAGATCCCTACAGCAAGAAGTTATTGTTTCTATTATGCTGTGCTGGAGAAAAAAACCCAAAACAGAATGAACCATAAAAGCTACACAAACAACAAAGTATATGCTGCAGCGGAATGTATGATAATCAGAAGTTAAAATAGCACGAAGATTGTAAGAGCTTACCAGGAGTTATGGTAGCACATTTTACAGCAACATTATACCTGCAACAAATGCAATAATGATTGTTATGTGTACAAAATTAGGCATGGAATTATAGCACATGACTCATACTTACTTCACAAAAAGGAAACAAGAAAGTTATACACTCTTATTCAGACAAATTTCAATATTTATTTCATTTGTTGAGCAGTAGTATTTAAACTGTATGTAGTGAAAGTAAGTTCTTCAGAAGTCCACAACGATTAATTTAAAGTTAACGGTGTGCTTTTCAAATTGATGGGCTTATGCAAATTAGTATCCAAAACATGCATGCATGATTTATGAATTTAAGCAAACAGAAATGAAATTTTTTCTTAAAATAAAATAGCAGAAAACAGTTTGTCAACTCATGAATGCATAGTATGTTTCAAAATACATAGAGAATACCATGCTACTAGAAAAATCATTTTCCCACAATTACAGCATAAAAAAGTAGGAGGAACAATGATTCTCGGGTAAGTCACAGACTGAGGTTGGAAATACACATCAGCTTCTACAGCACAAAACTGTAAGTTGTAAGTCATACTATGAGATAGGACATGGTGTACACGGAAGGCTGTTCATTTGGCCATGAATCACTGAAGCGGGTAAATGTAGTGTTGACAGTGTTCCATGCGAAGTAAGAAATATAAGGAGTCGTTTTGCAAATCTTTTGAGAAGGTTGATAGGATCATAGGAAGTACTAATGCCACGCCAGTTATATAGGTTAGACTGTTGGACCTCCTTCTGGCATTTTAAACATAAAGGTTGATCCTAATAGAATCCCTAATTTGAGATTTAGTGGCATAGGGTAGATGATTCGTGATAGCTTTGATAATGTCAGCTTGTGTTGCAATGAAAGTAATGTCTTGATAGATGGCATGTAGTTGGTGGCAAGAAGCTGGCTTTGACACAGAATTTGAATCAGAATGTTTTGGAGGTAGTGTATACACTTGGGTAAGGATTTATTCCTCTAAATGATCCTGTAATTTCTCATTGTTATATCTACTACCTAGAGCGGAATTGTCATTATTTTCTTTAAGAAATTTCATGCTAATAGAGTATTATATGCTTTGGCTTAATTAAGACACTAGTGATTTTAGGCTTGTCATGATAAGCATATCCTAATTCCATCTATAATGCATACCCAATCATATAGGCACGGCAATGTGAGTATACGATCTCCTTTTCTTTTGGGAGTAAAGTTTCAGGTACTCCAGGCATGATTTGGTGAATCTCAACTCAGTAGCATTTGATTGTTGATGTTGTTGTATTTAATTTTAACCCACCAAGCATCTTAAATTGGCACAACACTAAATCGTTCACACAAGTAATCTCATCAAAACGTAACAAATATTTAATAAACATAAGAACTGAACCAAGATTTCACCTAAAAGAGTAAATTAAACATTAGAACTGAACAAGATTTTCAAGCAAAAGGTCATTTACTCAACCAAAATCAAAGCATATACACAGTCAAGTGAGTCACATAATCAAACATCAGTCATCAACTCATTGATGATTCAAACAATTGTGACATGAAAAAGCACAAAAGAACCAATGAATGAGAGACTTACTTAAGTGTGGCTTCAGCACTTTCTACAGTAACCTTATCGTCAGTTGCATCGCGATTCAATATCCCCAAATCATAGTACTTGATATCCAAATCCAAGTATGGAAAGATAAGCTGCCACAATACAAATATGTACTTCATTTCAATTTGACAAATTCTTCCATTGTGCACGGATTTCTAAATATATATTGAATGCATTACTTTGTTTTTGATCGTTGTCCATATTATCCTCGTCATCTCATCACCTAAAAGTTCGACGGAAAAAATCAAAACAATCATTACCATGAAACGCAATTGACGGTGAAACTCAAGCAAATTTCAACAGATGGCAATCTAAAATACTGAAATCCAACAACGGAAAATCTCATATCATATTTATCTGTATGGAATTTACCGTCCATTTCAACAATAGGGTTTTGGACTTTAACACGGTCGAAACTGAGGGCAGTCGAAGCTGAAGAAGAAGACGCAAAGCAACGAAGAGACACATTTCTAAAGAGTCCGGAGCTGCCAATCCTGAGAGAGGAGGATGCTCTGCGAAAAGTAAACATACGATTTGAAGAAGATGAAGATGGTGAGAAGGAGGTAGGAGATGGAAGAACTGAAACTCTAGACATGATACAAGTCCGTCCTTGCACAACTAGTCTTATGCCACCGCTAAGCCCGTAAAATGCAGTATAATTTTATTTTGAACTACAGTATATTAATACGGGCTTGTATCATTTTTCTTTTTATTTTGAACTAAATTAATACGGCTGTCTATATGGTTCGTGACGAAGGTCACATATATCATCGGATTATTCTGAATTTTACGGATTATACTGCATTTAACACATCACTTGCTTTTGGTTCGTCACGAACAAAAGCAAGTGATGCGTGACGAAGGTGTATATATGGTTCGTGACGAAGGTCGTAAAATAGGGGTTCTGAGTGTTTTTTTGGCGTATTTTCTTATTTTGCAGTATAATACTCAAATGTTAAATGGTTTAAACAACCTATCGATCAGTGTTGATGTTCCGGTGAGACCTGAAGGAGTGCCTTCGTTTGGTCTTGGTTTTGATTTTGATAATCCGTCAATAGTCCCTCAACTTGATCCTCCTCCGTATCATTCTCATCAAATTGATTGGTCCAATGTACCTCCATATCAATGTGTATCGCAACCATATCAATATGGGTTGCATCTTCAAGAAATGGAGTATTTCCCGACTTTAAAGGCAATACCACAGTTTGACAGTGTTGAGCATTATGAGGAGTCACATATATCATCGGATTATTCTGAAGTTTTCGTCACTGATCAGATCTTCAGCTCAAGAGGAGACACAGAACAGTGGGCAAGAAATATTGGAAAAGCTCATAACTTCATGTTGAAGGTTGGTAGAACCGACTTGAAAGGGAAGTTCGGAAGGTCTTGGTTTAAATGCGAGTGTAGTGGACAGTATATTCCTGAATCTGTGGGGAGATCTAGGAACACTATAACAAAGAAATGCTCGACCAATACAGATTTTCACAAGGCTCAATGAATCTCCTAACAACATGACTAAGAAGTCACAAGTCTACAACTTTTGTAACAACTTGAGAACGTTGAGGATCGAGGGAAGAATTGTGGTCCAAGAATTCTTCTATCGTTCTAAGGGGCTAAACTACTTACTAAGACACAAGAACGACAAAGTCACAAATAAAATCACATATGTGCTCTTCTCAAGCCCAGAGTCGATGAAACTGCTAAAGGCGTTTCCATGTATAATGTTGATCGACGCAACCTACAACACAAATCAGTAAGTATAATTTAGTTTTAAATTATGTTCTTCAATTTCCTACATATATTCTTATAATATTGTATTATCTTGCAAATGTACGACATGCCCTTAATAGAGATTGTTGGAATAACTTCAACGTGGAAGAACTATGTTGTTGGGGCTTTTCTGTCAAAAGAGAAAGAAGAAAACTATGTGTGGTGGATTTATCAATTGGCTAAGCTGTTTAGGGTGGTTAAGATGACGTTGACTTGCTTAGTGACTGATCTGGAAAAATCTTTGATAAATGTTCTGGATATGATCATTCCATATTCTACTTTCCTCCTTTGTAGGCGGCAGATCCAAAATAACATTGAGGACCATACTAAGATAGCAATGCGGAAAAAAGCAAGGGGGGCTAATTTTGCAAGCGGTTTCCTTGACTTATTCAAGGAGTCGACGGATTTGGCATACAAGATACAACATAAGGTTGGGGCGTATCGAAAGAGATTGGGCAGAATATCCATCTGAGATTAGATATCTGAAGAAAACTTGGCTAAACCAGTACGGGGGTAGATTTCTTTCGATCTATGTGGATTAGGGATGCACAAAAATGACCCGGGCCGGAATTTCCCGGGTCGGTCCGGTCCGGTCCCGAGTCCGTATATTTTAGGAATTCTGGGTTCCGGTCCGGGACCGGAAACCCGGATAAATTTTATAAATAAACAAAATAGTATAGAAAATATAATATTTTTAAATTTTTATATAAAAAATACCGGTCCAGTCCTCGGTCCATAGGTTAGAAAAATTCTGGTCCGGACCGATCCGGAAAATTCTCGTCCGGTCTAGACCAGTTGTGCAACCCTAATGTGGATAATATCTTCACATTAGGTTCCAACACCACAAAAAGGGTAGTGATGTTATTGCGTTTCTTATTTGGTTTATACACTATATATTAGCTTTTCTTTCTACTTAAAAAATATTTTTTTGATTATACAGGGTTGAAAGTGAGCATTCTAGCTTCAAAAATATTTGTCACTGCCAAGCCAGAAGATAGACACTGTGTTTGATAAATACAGTTTGAAGATGCGCAATCAGATCAAGTAGATTGGGTTCTTTCAATGAAAGTCAGCAAAAGATTGTACGTACCATTACAAAAATTGATCTCTTTAAGCTTCTTAAATACAAAGTTTCATATACTTGCTTGAATCGCTTGATTACAGAATACAAGAAAGGGGAGTATGACCTTCATCTTGATCACTGTGAATGCGTAATAAGGAAGAGAGATGGATTGCTACGTGTGCATGACATTTACGAATATCGAACCCGAAATAGAAGTTAGAAAGGTAGTAGCAATAAACTTGATGGATGAGTTTATGGCTAAGCAATGGGATGGAATGTCACCTTATGACCAACACGAGTGTGCAATGAAATGTTTGGCAATAGTTAACCCTGAAATGACCATCCTCCAAGATCCAGATCGTGTGACGTCTAAGAAGGGACGACCTTCAGGAGCTCCAAACAAAGAGTACAACCCAATGAAAAGACAACCTTCACACTGATGAAGCACTTGAAGAAACGCCTCCAAAGAAGCAAAGGTTGTATTCATTCGTGGTTGGTAAGAGTGATGAGTGGGCTTTGAAGAAGGTTAAGAAGTATAATACTCTCGTACCTCCGTGCATGCGTCCCCACGTGCATGGTTGGTATCCAATTGTCGTTGATGGAAATTGTGGATACAAAGCTATAGCACAAAAATTAGGTTGGGACCAAGCAAATTGGAGGAGAGTTAGACGCGAAATGGCTCAAACGGTTTTTGCACATTGGGATAATGGGTTGCAAGATTGTTCGGCAACCCCTCTTCAACCGCCTTAAGTTCAACAAGCAATTACAAACATAGCATGTACTGGACCACGAGAAATGACACTCGAAGAGACATGGTTACAAGTCTCTGCGATGGGGTGTGTTGTTGCTACCGCTTTCAATTATGCATTCGTTGTGCTTGGGAAAGGGATATGGCAAACTTATTTGCCTATAGTAGTGGACGACAACAACACAGAAGGAGAGAAATTGCCCTTATGTTGCATTTGCCTTGTCGAAGATGAAAGACAGTTCATTTCGGTATTTTCTTACTCACGTCGGTTCATGTAGAGGGTCAAGCTAGTTGGTTCGAATCAATACAGTTTAGCGGGTTGTTTAGGTTACCCAATGGGTTAATAATACCATTTTTATTACTAAAACAATAAAAATTATTAATAAATAAATAAATTCATTTAAAATTCGGTCAATCGGATCAGTTGTAAAGAGGCGGGTTCGGATCACATATTTTCTGGTTAGATTGGGGTTTGGTAATTTAAGAGTTTGAACATTTCTTTGTGTCATACCGGGTTTAAAATTCGATCGATCGGATCGACTTTTCAAGTTCAAACTTTTTTGACAACTCTATTTAGATTTTAGATTATATAAATATCAAGAGTAGATTAAACTATTAGTAATAAAGTGTTTTAATAATATGATATTTGACATACATAAACAATAGTATATTACAATATTTGTTGAAAATTAAACTGAATTATCAAACCAAAGTTGATGTCACTAATGTTAGAAAAGGATTCGGTGAGGATCCCTCTTCAAAGAAGGAAGGAAGATCAAGCACCACTCTTCATGTCATAAGTGATGTTTTAATCGCAATCATTCACCCCCCCCCCCCCCCCCTTCCCTTCCCTTCCCTTCTTTTTCTTCTCTCTCTTTCAGCGATGAAAATTCAGTTGTTCTCCATCGACATGATTTCTCTCGCCGTCGGTTTGTCCATCGATATGGTTCCTCCGTTGATCTCTTCATCACATCATTGTTCAATTCTTTGTCTTCTTTCATCGTTGTTGATATGGTTCCTCTTTCGATTCAGATCTAGATATTGTATTTTGGCTCATCCAAGAGGAAGAGTTAGAAACGACACTTTCCAATATGTTATACAAAGTATGCAAAAACAATTATCTAAATGGAAAGCTAATACCATTTCTTAGGCAGCTAGAACCGTACTTATACAATCCAACATTCAGTTCAAAGAGAACCATTTAATGCAAAGTTCCTCCCTTTCAAAAGGAGTATGCAAACAATTTGATAAATTAAACAAAGTTTTTTTCTGGAATAATACAAATCCTAGATACAAAGCCATTACTAGTTGGGATTCAATCTGCAGACCTAAATAATTTGGTGGTCTAGGATTACATAAAGCAGAAATTTGAATAAGGCGCTCCAGCACAAACTACTGTGGAAACTAGCTACAGATAAAACCAATCTACGGGTAGATTTAATTGAAACCAGAGAACATTTGTTTTTTGAATAGATTCTATAATAGGGTGCCATCTTATTGTTCTCTTTGTAATCACCCAATTGAAACCAGAGAACATCTGTTTTTTGAATGTTAATACATGAACAACCAGATTCAAAAGTTTGAACATATCTCAAGACGATCATTTCATATCACCAATATGACCTCTTTTGAAAATACATTAAGCAACATTATTAATCAGTATAAAAGAGATCATAACAAAATAGATGCGTTAATTTTCCTGTGGTACAAAGTTTGGCTTCATAGGAATTCGGTTATATTCAAAAACGCACCGGTTAACAAAAATGAAACAACGCATAATGCTTTTATTCAATTTAAACAATGAGAGAACACCCTAAAACAAACGAAAGGTCACAAGTTAGATGACAAAAGAAACAGAGATAAAATAACACATAATGCTTTGATGGCTCTTTTATATCTCAAACAAATATATCCATATCTTGTATTTCTAGAGATACCAATGGACATGTACTAGATATCTATAATAATCAAATTAATTCCATGTCGTCATTACAAACACAAGCAATGGCTTCCTTTATGCGGTAAAGTTGATAATCAAGTTAAAATAATTTTATGTTTTTTTAGGGTGACAATTTAACGATTATTAATTCTATCAATAATGTCTGGAAAAACCCTTGGAAAATCAGAAATATCGTTCATGATAATAAACAAAGTTTAAATAATTTACAGAATATTAAAATCAACCGTTGTTTCAGAGAAGTAAATAAGGGGGTTGACTTCTTAGCGCACCCTGACATAAATTCTCATTTCATTAAAACAATATTTAACTGTAATTTTTTATTGTACCCTTAGGTCACTCTTTTCGGCTTCGAGCTTATACGAGTCTTACCGACCCTTTTTCAGGATCATCTCTGAAGATGGTAAGAGGTGGTCATCTACTATTAGAAGACACCTCGGTCCTTGCCTATTTCAAAAAAAAAAATTGTATAGATCGGGATTTTTTCTTAATTAATCTTATTAAATACGAAATTGAAATTAAAGCTTCAATTTCTTTAGTTCTTCGTATTTAGGCAGTAATATTCGAAAGTTGTTTGTGAATTGAATTTGCAATTTTGTATTGAATCTAATGAGATTTGAATATATTGAAATTATTATGGATCAAGGTAAAGTTTTTCTTCTTTTTGATAGCATGAAACTATAGTTTTATGATCATGGAGTGATTTTTTGTGATTGAATGATACTTGCAAACAAAATCTGGCAATTTTATTTCAATACCATCTCATGCACATTAATGCACTCACTCATTAACTTTATTCATTGAGTCATGCACATGCAAAAAAGTTTTCATATGCATTTTTACCGGACTACCTCATGCCCATTGATGCACTCACTCATGCACTTTGTTTCACTGACTTATGCATCTTCATGCACCTTACACCTACTCACTCATGAATTTGTTACAATGAGTCATGCACACGCAAAGAAGTTATCATATGCATTTTTATTCGACTGTCTCACGCACTTTGTTACGTTGAATGATTCATATCCATGCACTCACACATGCAGTTTCTTTCAATGAGTCATGCATAAGGAAATAAGTTGTCATATGCATTTTTATTGAAGTGTCTCATACACTTTGTTATATTGACTTGTGCATATTCACACACTTACTCATGCACTTTGTTTCAATTAGTCATGCATACGCAAAAAAGTTGTCATATCCCTTTTTGTTGAATTGTCTAAAGCACATGGATTCGCTCGTGCATGCACTTTGTTTCACTAATTCATGCACTCACTCATGCACTCACTTATGCACTTTGTTGCAATGAGTCATGCACATGCAAAAAAATTGTCATATACATGTTTTATGTACTACCTCATGCACCCATTCATGCATTGTATTTCATTCACGGATGCACATTCACGCACTCACTCTTGTATTCTGTATTACTGACTTGTTCATAACCAAATATTTGAATCACATATTTGAAATCTTATTTATTAAAATCTTCTTTGCACATACATAGAATGTATCACTGGTTGTTATCTGAAAATATAATTTTCGTACAAGACAAGGATACAAAATTATATCTACATTTTGATGAATTTCTAACCATACATTACTATACATTCTTCATTCAATCTTGTGCACATACATACAACAAAAGTAGAAAGAATAAACCATTTTCCTAAAAAATGTTTAAAAATTAGTACAGGTAGCCAACTTCAAAGTAATCTTTTCAAGTTGTTGCACCGCACGGATCCACCAAATGCAAAGCTAACTTAAACATCTCATCACCATTAACAAACTCTCCCTTTGCAACTCAGCATCAAGAACTTCATTTGTTCATTCCTCTTTCACAATCGATGCAACTCACTAAGGACAATCTGTATATGCAAAATACGCACAAACAATGGCTCATGCACTCAACAAAAATGGCCCATGCATTGAAAAGAAGTAATTGTGCTAGAAGAATAAACCCATGCACCATGTAGCATTGAATCATGCACTAACAATCACTAACTCACGCACCCATACTTACTAGCTCATGCACAAAACATTATTATAATTGCAAGCATTGACTCATGCATTCAGAAGAATCAACTCATGCACTATGGAACATTGACTCATGCACTAACAGTCTTTGACTCATGAACTCATACCTACTGGCTCATTCACATATGTTTATTCCAATTACAAGCATTGACTCATGCATCAGATGAACTAATTCATGCATATAAACCATTGAGTCATGCACTCAGAGTCACCAACTCATGCACTCATACTTAGTGGCTAATGCTCACATATATATTTCAATTAGGGTTGTTCATTCGGTTAAAACCGAACTGAACCGAACAGATTTCCAATATCAACGAACTGCCCCTCAATCATTTCAATTATAGAAAATTTGTGATATGTTGTAACTTTAGGCGCCACAAATAGATCATCGGAAGCTAAGAATTCTAGCTTTGACGCATCCATGACAAATTGTCACCAAATAAAACATACAGGGTGTCAAAGAAACCAAAATTATATCACAAAAAACCTAAGCACACTGTCAACACACCATAAAAAACAATCAAACAATAACAAACTATCAACATGAAAAGCAAAACAAAAACCTGTCTCTCAGCACACAGAAGAATATATAATAAGGTTTCACAACAACACTGTCAACACAAGATAGAAAACTGTAAACAAAAAATAAGTAAACATCTACAAAGGTCAACATGTAGAATCTGTCAACAAATAAGAAGATTGAGACAACAACAAACTGTCAACAGTAAAAACAAACATCTAGAATCGTCAACATGTACAATCCATCAACAAATAAGACAATTCAGACAACAACAAACTGTCAACACTTAAAGTAAACATCTAGAAACACCAACATGTACAATATGTCAACAAATAAGATGATTAAGACAACAACAAACTGTCAGCATACCATATTGAACAATTCTAAGAGCATCTCCAATAGAGAACTAAAAATGACATGCCACATAGGACTATAGAAAGTTGAAATTGTACTTTTTAGCAAATGTTATTTTTACTAATGAAGATAACCCCAATACCAAATACTAAAAGTTTCTTTTTTTTTATCCTAATTCTCAAACTTGTCATTCTATATAAATTTTATTTGATCAACAATCAAATACCATTTTGACACATCACCAAGAATGTTATATGAGTTGCTAATTGGAATGGTACTAGTGTAGTATCCCGTGCCATGCACGAGAATATGTCTCTAATAATTTTATAATAATTTGACATATTTTATATCTAATTTATAATAATTTGTATTACTACTCAATAAGTTTTTTTTATGTCAAGTAAAGTTTTTTCCTGCAGAATTGATGTGTTTGTTCGATGGTTAACGTACTATTAGCTTTTCCGTGAATAATAAAACGTTAAACAATTAAAGATACTAAGCTTAAAAGAATAGTCTAACTTTACAAATAATTGTTATATCTTTATTGACTATTTATTTTTTAATAATAATAATATTTAAAAAAATCAAAAATAAATAACATAACAAACTATGCTAAAATTAGATATTTTTTCCCTGAAGGAGGCTTGTTTCCAACACCTTTGTTGAAATTTGAAACAACATGCCGAACGCAAAACCTGTGATATGCATTTGGCGCTCTCCAACGTTGTAGCTCTCTCATAGCCTTCATGATACCCGGATGTCTGTGTGATATAACACACATACCAGTGTGGTCTTTTACTCGAGACCAATTAAATCCATTAACCAAGGCCAGCTCAAACCATTCTCACTCTGAGCAACAACAAATTCCATGTGCATCCTTGGTCTTTTTTGCACGCAGACAACTGTTTACCCTCGATCTATGACCTTTTTCACCTTATACTCCCTTCCCCTTGGATACTGAATATACAATGATTCTCCTTTGCAAAATTCATCTTGATTTGGTAGTGGATCCATCCCGAATTCCAATTCAAGTTTGCCATGAGTTCATCAATGCTGGATCAGGCTCTCCAGTCATATTCCAACTCGAGGTGATCTGCACTGCTTCTCTAACCATGTTAACCCTAGCTATATCAGCTTCATTGACATCCTCATCCTCCGACGATTGATCGATGTCATCCTCGTGATCAAGACCAAACTCATCGATAAAGCAGTTGTCAACACTACAATCATTGTTTCCCTCTCCACGTACTACCATTTGTGATCCACTAGATACACCATATTGAATATTTGAGAGTAATCTGGTGAATGTCACACTGGTGGTTGTATCCACCTTCCATTCTATTTTGTCAAGGATGCAAATATACAAGTTATTATATTCATCCTTAAATTTGAAAGTAATTGTGGTTTAAAATTTTTAAACCTAATTACTTTGATGGTTTAACCTTAATAATATTTAAATTTCAATCAACTATATTTCATTTTTTAAAATTTCAACTACCTAATTTATTCATTAACCATAACACAAATTATCTCGTTCCATTCTATTTTAATTACTTACTTTTGTTTTTACCCCTAATTACTCATACATGATTATGATTAACATACATCACATAGAAACTAAGTAAAACTATACTTGAAACGGACAACTAAGCATGCAAATAACATCAACATACATATGATTATCACATAACTATTTCCAACTAAATTAGTAAAATTCAAGCCAAGCCACATTTTATCATACAAAATTTTCTTCTTAATCCTATTATCATACAAAATTTTCATAAACCTATATCATACAAAATTTGTTCTTAAACATATTCGTTCTTAAACCTATTTTCTTCTTAATCCTTCTTAAACATATTATAACAAAATTCGTTCTAACAAAATTCATTCTTCTTAATCCTTCTTAAACATATTCTATCACTATTATCATACAAAATTTGTTCCATTCCATTTTCAGTTTTATGCCTTATCTCATACTTAACCCTATTCTATCACTATTATCATACACAAGTTCATTCAAAAAATAGAATGGGTGCATAAATTTTCTTACGTTTTCTCGGCTGAATAAAGTTTGCCCGCTCGTCCGTTTCCCCGTTCGATCTTTGTTGTTCGGTGTGAACTGTGAAGAGAAAAAGACAGTGAAGGTTTTAATGAGAATTAGAGAAGAAATAAAATCAAAATGTTTGGAATAATATCAAAAGAATAAGAGAAGAAGACTTGCGATTGCAAGAGGTCTCATTCACTCTTTACTATTGGAGATATTCAATGAAGCCCCTTCTTTATCTGTATTTGGAACGAATAAAAAAACGAAATGAAGGAAGGACGGAGATGTTGCTGTTGTTGAAACTTGAAAGTGAAGGAAGAAGAAGGGAAATTTTGGTGCTGTTGAAAGTAGGGCAGACCAATGGGATTATCCGAGGCTAAATTTTTTTCCACAAAACCCTGATCCGTATCCGGCCCGTTTTGAAGCGGATATCCGGTAAATATTGTCCGGATCGGATCAGATATTTGACTTGGATATCCGAATTATCCGATTTCTATAAGGTATATGAAAATTAAATTAAACTTTTTATTAAAATTAAAATTAAAATTCACAAAATATAAAATAAATGTTAAATATATAATTATATATATTATATAGAGGAATTAAGATGTAAAAATTAATATATTTGATTCATTTAGCGAATCAACAATTTAAATAAGCAATTAAAATATAAAACTTTGAGAACAACAATAAAAGTTATCTTATATATGAGAGAATTTTTGTGTTGAGAGAATATATCCTATTGTTTAAAAATATATAAAAATAATTATTGAATCATCTACACTTATAAAAGTATATTTTAGTTCTATAAAAATATATTTATATATTATAATAATAGTACTGGATATTTTCGGATATCCGTAAGCTAAATATCCCGATCCGTATTCGGTCCAAATATCCGATATTTTCGGATCGGACCGGATTCAGATAAAACTTAATCGGATATTTTCGGATGCGGATTTTTAAGGATCAGATCGACGGATTATCGGATCGGATATTTTTGCTCACCCCGAGTTGAAAGTGAAGGAAGAAGGAGAGATTGAGAAGTTAAAGAGAAGAAGAAGTAAAATAGGAGCACAAGGCGGAAGACGAACTTTCAACTACCAACTTTCAACCATCAAATATTAATTTCCGCTCAAAACCACTCAAACATATATAAGGCTAGCAAAGCGCTTTAATATATAAGATAGATAAATATTTAGCTTCTGAAATTTTTTCATTTTTAATTGAGTGTGATTTTGCTAAAAATAAGCTAATGACGTTTTTATAGCATACCATTGGATGCCCTAAACTTACAGGTTAATCTGTGAAAGTAGTGGGGGCACAAATAGTTTTTTTGGCCGTGCTCGCTCCTCGGATCTATATCTATCCGTCGGCTTGTAGCACAGCAGCTTTCTCCGACCGATCTCTCACCACAGGCCGCAGCAGACCAACCTTCTTCCAGTTCCAATTCCATTTCAGAGAGATTGTGAGAGATTAAGCGGAGGAAAGGAATGGAGGATGAAGAGATCGAGAAAGCTGTGCTCGCATATCTGAAGAAGAAGGGGTTCAAGCAAACCGAACTCGCTTTCCACGAAGACCAACAAAACCACCATCCCAAGAGCTCTTCGTTCAATTCCCAGACAGACCCTGATGTTGCCAAGCTCATTCTTTCCTTCTCCCCTGAGTACTCCCCCTTTCCCTCTAATTTCACCCTCTCTGAATGCCTATCTCTTCTTTCTTGTTTTTGCGCTTCCACATTCTGTCTCCTTTTTTCAACTGAATTTCTACTCACAATTTAGGGGTTTTGCAAAGACTGATGATTTATACAAGTATACTTTGATTGTTGAATTCGACGGGATTGATATGTAGTGAGAGTTATAGGTGTTCAACTTCCAATTATGCTACTAAATAACTTGTGTTGGAAAACGTAGCAGCTGATAAACTGTGAGAATGCAGAAACTTAGCCTTTGACTTCAATACGGTTCCTTGATCGTAATATCAACCTTCTGCTTTGTGTTTTTGGCATGATAGAAGAATTGCAGTTGGCATGTTACTTCAATTTTTAGAAGGAACATGCTGCTCCAGTGTACCTATACAGCATCAAGATTGAAAAGTTTCTCCCATGCTCAATATGTGAGAGGATTATGATATCTAGCTAGGGTCACAATTAGTTCAAATAATTTTGCAAGGCAAAAAAAAAAAAAATTACTGGTTGCAGGCCTTATTGATGGATCACTGGAGACTGTGGGTAGTAAATTTGAGCTGTGGTCTTTGGTATTGATAAACTATCACAACGTAGAGTTTTTTTTACCCCACATTGATATCCTTAACTGTGAATTGCACAAGAAAGATGAATTATTTGGGTAGAGGCGTAGAGCAGAACTAAGATGGTAGGCTAGAGGATACAATGTAGTTCCCAGCTTTTTCTCTGAGTGAAATTTGAATGAGTTAGGAATGATTAGTCATGCTCCAGTGAAGGAAAAAGAGAGCAAGTGTATGGAAAACCATGGTGTTGGCAACATTGAAGAGGATGTTGCAGTCAAAGTTCAACGCCTCATTCTCATACCGCCATACCGGTCTTCTACTCTATATATTCTACCTAAATTTCTGTATAACTCTATATTTTAGTTCGGATTTGTTCCTTAAGAAACCCAACCTTAACAAACTGGTACTGCATCGTCTGCTGTTTTGCTTGCCTTATCTCTATCAGTTTGAAGGAAAATTTGAAAAGTTTTCTCGATTTATATCACATGCTATATTTATTGCTGCTCATGTATATGATTTTCTTGCTTTTGTCTTTTTCATCTTCCTAGCTTGGAGAATATAGCTGCAAAAATCCATGACGGATACAGCAAGCTAAGGTCATGGACATATAGTTCCTTGGATCTGTATAAGGTATTTTATTATCTTACTTATGCATAATTGGATTAATTTACTAAAACTTGTTTCTTAGAATAACTCCAGAATATTTGGGGACATATCCTCTTCTTCAACATTGCTGATATCTTTGATTTTTGTGAAGTTTATGCTTCATTACAAATAGATATCTGTGTTTTGTTATGAAGTTTACTGTCATTTGAAATAAACATCGTAGGAAAATTGGAAATTGATTTGTATTGAACAGTTTGAACTTGCTTTGTGTTTTATTTGAATTTCACAGCATGAACTACTTAGAGTACTTTATCCAGTATTTGTGCATTGCTTCATGGACCTCATTGCAAAAGGGCATTTGCAGGAAGGTAGGCAATCGACTTTTGGTGCTAGCCTCGACTTCAATTGTATGTTTCATTTCTCAATATGTTAACTTCAGTTATCAACTCTTGCAGCCCATACATTTTTTAACACGTTCCGTGAAGATCATGAAACAATGCATCTGAGAGACCTTCAAAAGCTGGAAGGAGTGCTGTCTCCATCTCATTTGGAGGTAATGTTTCAATTTTATCCCATTGAAATCTGTCTATGTTCACTTTCCATAATAGAGTGCTTTCATTCACATATTTATAGGAAATGGAATTTGCCCATTCTCTAAGGCAAAGCAAAGTAAACATCAAGATATGTCAGGTACAATTATTGTTAATTTGGCCAATTGTTTTTTTACAGGTGACTGTGGCTCATCTGTATAACTTGCAGCGTTTTTTTTATTGCTATGCATAATTGGAACTATCTCAATATGTTATTTGTGAAAGGGATTTGACTAGTGCTTTTGCTGTAATAGTTGGGATCTCATTCTGGCATTTTTTTTATTCCCTTTTAGTCACATGTGGCGAAGGATGTAAATAAGGCGTGTGATAGAATGATTATACGAGTAGTTTATTGCTTATCACAATAGAAGGACATGGGGGGAATAAAGGGTAGACAAGTCTCAGAAGGTACTTAAATTTAATTCTGATCTCAGTTAAATTCATGTTTATTTGTATATGTAGAGGTGTAGAGGTGATTTTAAGTGGTTGCTCCATATTTAATAGCGATATTTATAATTTATATCATTTTTGTTTTTTTATGTGGATCAAGCAGGACAATTACTGGTAGGGAAAGGCACTGCATGTGCTTTTTTAGACTAAACATCATGAATATTTTTTGTTTCACTCACCACTTTCACTTTTTTTTTTATATCTAATTCGACTTTTGATATAGTTATATGCTAATCGATCAATAATAGATATCATGACTAACCTTATACAGCTAAATGTTGTTTTCTTGGATGTAGTACTCTTATGATCTTCTTCTGCAATACCTCCACAACTCACAGTCTATGACCATGCTGGGTATTATTAATGAGCACATTAACTTCCAAGGTTAGCTCTTATTTCTGGTGTCTCCCATTAAGGCTTGATTCCAAGAATCTGTTTTCTCCATGTTAATCTGATGGTGATAATTGAAGCTTTCATTCTCAGTTGCTCCTGGACAGCCTGGCTCAATCCCTGATGACGCCGAAGCTGTAACACTTGTTGGTAGCGGCCAGGAAGTTGCTGGCCTTTTAAATCAGAAAGAAATCCACTGGGGCGTAAGTTCTGACAAGATTCAATTGTATCTGCTAATACTTATGCTATAATATGTGTAGCACTTATTGGCATTTCCTTGCTTTAATTGCTACAGATATACTATATATGATAGTGACACTTTTAATCTTCTTCTAAGATACACAAAAGAAGTATTGATCATAAAAAAATATATCAAACAAGAATAAATCTCCTCTCTTCACCCCCCAAAAAAGAAGAAAACGAAAAGCACATACTTCATTTGTAAAATCATGGCGTTTAGGTAGCTAAACTTGTATCAGATAGTATGAAATTTTACCTCTTCTCAACCAGACTACCACTCCACTCTGCCATCTTTATCACCAACAATGGTTGATGCCATGTGTTTCACCACCAAAGGGAAACCCATCATCACCAAAAGTCACCCGCCGTATTCACCGCTATCTTAGCTTTAAAGGCTGGTTTTATCATCCATTTTGTTTCTGTGGTTTGGAAAACATGATAGTGAATATAACGAGACGGGGGGTCGAAAACAAGTATCTTGTACTTCAGTCAATGAGGAAAAATCAGATTCTGCTTCATTTAAAAATGCAGGTGACCTTGTTCTTACACTGGAGAAGCAGATAACTTGTTCCTGCTACAATTAAAAGGACTTGATAATATAGAACTTGGAATAGTAGAAAATATGGAGAAACAGAATGGATAATGTTAGCATTGGTGCATTACTATTCTTTTTACTGAACATTTAGGCCGTTGTTAATAGCTTAGATGTAGATTTTTGACCATTTTACAGATATTTACTTTTTCTTTACTTGCTCTGCTGAGCAGGAAGCTTCCTAGTTCATTTATCCGTTTGTTTTCTTTCTACTTATCTTATAACTCATCTTTAGAAGCAATGTATCTGTAATTTCTCCCCTCAAACTCTGTATAAAAGCTTTTAGGTAACAACATGCAAAGTGGCTGAAAAATAAGGACTTTTAATCCTGTATGAAGGGATCCAGATGCAGTTTTAGTGACTGAGAGCACACAGATGCAGTTTGTAAGACTTTATACATGTGGTTCAATTAAAGAAGTTTCTCGTATATTGTTATCTTTGATAAGCATCTCTCGACCACCACCATTCAGATTGATATGCAATAGTGCCCTTTCTGATTTTGCTTGCAGAATGTGATCTTGTTGAGATGGTTTTTAGAGATTTGTCCATTATTATTGAATGCTGTAGTACACTCATGTAATCGCTTTAACTATGAGCTGTTACAGTTGCTGGAAGATTCAATAGATGATCGCTTGGAGAAGGCTGCTGGCTTGCTTTCGGATTCGGAGAAGCAGGATGGGGAAACTAAAGATGGAGATACAGAAGAGAGTAAGGTAGCAAAATATATGATGATATTTTTGTGCTGCTTACTGTCATCAAATTGATCTTTGCCACTTTTTTGTATTACTGGTACTTATGATATGTATCGGCTCGATGTGCAGAAAAAGACAGGTGATGCAGTAAAGCAAGGTGCGTCTGTTAAAAAATCAAAGAAGGATAAAGTCAGCACTGCTACAGGGAAATCTACCCGGGCTGAATCTAATACTGCATCCATGGCACCACGAGTCAAAGCAGAGCTTCCTTTCCCCGTAATGTATGGTGCTTATTCTAGGTCTTGCACCTACTTTATAGTTCTCGAACTTGATATGAGAATGTATTTGGTAAGATGTGTTGTTACTGAAAAATGGTACCGATAAGGTTTGACAAGGCAGTTGATAAGGATATGGTGATAATTTACTCATAAATTGATATTAAAGCCTTTTGGGTAAACTATGTGATACCAAACGCACCCTATAGATTCAATGTTGTACTTTAATAAAAAAAAATCATCTTGCATCAATAGTAGTAGTAACAGGCAAAAGCCATTCTGAACCTATCTTTTTGGTAGGATCTAAACCAAAATGTATCATTCCTACATTCCTGTTGCTGCACCTTCTTTGCTTTTTAAGATGTGTAAATTATTTTTAGGATGTGTAAACACTATGATCTTTCTCACTTGAGTTATAGCCATTAGACGATTTTCATATGTGCTCTGTTAGAATAATAACTAATTCACTGTGGATCTTTGAGCTTTCGAATAATTACTGTCTCTGGTCCTCAAAACTTTTGGGGGCTAACCTGGGTGGTGATTGTTTATGGAACTGACTTTAAAATCTAGCTCAAAAGCATGATATTGATAACTGAAATTTTCTCTGTTACACTCTGCAGTCCAGCTGAAGTGGAGCTTTCTATTCTTGATGACTTGCGCAACCGTGTGCAGTTGAGTAGTACAGCATTACCATCTGTCTGCTTTTACACATTTATAAATGCTCATAACAGGTGACATATCTGACTTTTCATTTGCTAATCATAATGCTGTTCAGTTCCTTTTCATTCTAATTCTCCATTCTGACTATAAAAATGAACTATCCATCAGTTTAAATTGTGCCTCAATCTCGCATGATGGATCCTTGGTTGCTGGAGGATTTTCAGACTCTTCATTAAAGGTTTGAATATAACCTTCATATTTTCAGCTCAACATAAAAACAATTTACACATTTTTTTTTTCTTTATATCATAGTGTTTCCTTTTTGTAGGTTTGGGACATGGCAAAGTTAGGGCAACAAACAGGCAATTGTAAGTCACATGGAAAAAGACTAGTGTTGTTTCTTATATCTAGAAAATCTTGTTCAAAATCATAATTGTTGTTGGTATTAGCTGGACTGCAGGGTGAAAATGATACATCAACCAGTGAACCTATGGTTGGTGCTACTGCAGGGAAAAAACCCTATACGTTGTATCAAGGCCACTCCGGCCCTGTTTATTCATCCTCTTTCAGTCCCCTTGGGGATTTCATTCTCTCATCTTCATCGGATTCTACTGGTATGTTCACCTAGATCATGTTTTTGTGCCTTTTTATCACTTTCCCTCATTGCATGAGGAACACTATTTTATTTTATATAAATAGGATATGATGTATGTTATTGAGAAAATAATTGTACTGCAGTCAGGCTATGGAGCACAAAGCTAAATGCGAATCTCGTATGCTACAAGGGTCATAACTATCCTGTCTGGGATGTACAGGTAGATATCCAAGTGTTGGTTTCTCAGATAACTTCATGATTTATTTTCTCTTTGGTTTACGTTACGTGTCTAATCCAGAGAACTATTTTGTTTCAATTGGTTGATGATTTCAGTTTAGCCCCCGTGGACATTATTTTGTAAGTTGTTCCCATGATAGAACAGCAAGAGTATGGTCTTTGGACCGGATACATCCTCTCAGAATAATGGCAGGTCACTTGTCTGATGTTGATGTAAGTACTCTCGCTCTATTCACTCCCCCTTGTCTCTTTTCTCAGCATACTCTTTTGTTTGCATATGAGTACATTTTCAAGAGACTCCATTTTACTTTGCATTCTGACAACCAACATATACTTTACTTTTAAGTGTGTTCAATGGCATCCAAACTGCAATTACATAGCGACGGGGTCAAGTGACAAGACAGTTCGTCTATGGGATGTGAAAACAGGGGAGTGTGTGAGAATATTAATTGGGCACAGGAGCATGGTGTTGTCTCTAGCAATGTCTCCTGAAGGACGGTATATGGCATCAGGCGATGAGGATGGCACAATCATGATGTGGGACCTAGATAGTGGCCGTTGCATATCCCCTTTGGTGGGTCACACCTCCTGTGTATGGACACTTGCATTCAGGTGACTAAGCTGAATTCTCTCAATTTTTTCAATTCGAATACAAATTGCTTCTAACATCTGCTGCTATATGTCAGTGGTGAAGGTTCACTTCTTGCTTCTGGATCAGCTGATAGCACTGTGAAATTATGGGATGTAACAGCAAGCGCTAAGACGGGAAGGACAGAAGAAAAGTAAGTACATTGCTCACAAACCCCATCATTTATATCATTTACATATGAATTATGGCAGAGATTCAGTGTTGCCTTGTTCTTGCTAGCAAAAGTGGAAACCTGAATAGACTCAGATCATTGAAGACTCTTGCCACAAAGTCTACGCCTGTTTATTCTTTAAGGGTAAGCCAAGTTTACTCTTTTCCTGAAGCCACGGCTGAAACTGATTTCCTTTCATGAACTAATGTGGTTCTACAACTTTTTTTTTTTTTTTTTGCAGTTTTCTAGACGAAACCTGCTGTTTGCAGCTGGAGCTATATCCAAGAACTGAGTTAGTTCCTACAATTGGAATTGCCAAGCTTAGTGTGCGTCGAGTTTTAATTTTTCGGTATGAATATCGTAGGGCTAGGACGATGTATGCAGTTTGAGTAGCGTCTTGGTTGTTTATACGATGACTCGTTGATACTAGTGTTTGTTTTTGTTTTAACAAGCACACAAAATGCATGTCTAAATCATCACACAGGATGACCCTAGAAGAACCTTAAATCTTAAAGAGAAGAGAGAATCTATTTAACAAATCCCTCTTAAAACTTCTATATTCTTGAACTCGAGTTTATCTTTAGAATAACCTATTTGAGGTCTTGGATATTGCAAGTCTTGGTTGTTCTGTTATGAAGAACTACATGTAGCATTCAGGGAATAACCTATTTCACTTGTAGGATTGAAGCATGATTATAAAAGGTGAATTTTTTTTATCTTCTTTACCTTTTTAACGTCATGCTTGAATCATGGAGGCTAGGTTAACCCATGTATAATGTATTCACTCCATCCTTGGCCTAAAAATAAGTTAGGACTTCGACCATTGTAAATCATGCATCAAGAGTACGAGTGTAACTAGTGTAGGTCCCGTGAATATCACGGGATTATAAATCTACATTAATATTTATAGAATATTTATAATTTTTATTAAAATATTATTAAAATAATAAATAAGTTATAGTTATATTTGTAAAAGATAAATAATAATATAAATATTAATACATGTTTTCATTGTAAAGTATATGTATGTAAAAACAGAGTGAAAAACACTGAATGATCAACATCCAATATAAAATATACACCAACCTATCGTATAGTTAACTAAAACTCAATTAGATAATCTTATCTAATCATAAAATAATGACCAAGCTACTAACAAAATAATACTGAAAACATAATCGTTTTACATCACTCTTTAAAGTTTGAACTTTTGAGTTTAATGATCATTTTTTCTAACCTAGGGCATAGAAAAAACATACTTAAATAAGAAACTACCCTTACAACTAAATGGATAAACCCATTATAAAAAAAAATCGCTAAAATGACAACACCTAATCACTAAAATAATAACACTTAATCATGAATTTTTAAAATCAACCTCTTACAATATAAGAGGATAATTTTAGAAATGATCAAATCTTAATGTATACTCCTTATTGTATGCTCCTCTTAAACATGGTTTATAAATGACCGATGTTTTAAAATATGTGACTTGATTGACATATTTATAGGAGATAATGAAGGAGGTGGAAAAAGGGTTTTTCTATTTAAAAGTTTGATTAATTAATTTTTATTTTTATTTTTTAAAATGGTGATGTGGCTTCTCAGATATCTTGAAGTTTTCTCTAGCAAGATCAAGCTGTATTACTTTAGTAGACATTTCATAACATTTCAGTCTGATCCTATTTTCTGATATTCATTCTTCCGTAGTGCGTGTGATTTACAAGGAATTCACCCTATTTATAAAAGAATCTCAGGATGTGCAAACCAACCACAAAATCAAAAGCTACGTTGGCTAGGTAGTTACACAATATATCTTAACTACTGAAGGAATAATTAGCTGTTTAAACTCCCATGAACACGTAAATAGGTCATCGTTGTTGCTTGGATTTGTCCGACGAATGTGACCGTTGCGCTCGACTTGTTTGCTTCCTTTGAGGGTTTCTCCAATAGACTGATTACTTGGCGTCCGAATTCTAAGCTCTTGGGTCTGGCCCATCAAGAAGCTATGTAGGAAAAAATGATTCATTGTGCATCACATACATGTATAATGTTGAATATGGAGGTCTCTGTATTGTAATTTGTATTGAAGAAGAAATAATATATTGATCATGTATCGCGACCAAAACTGGGTACATTGTTACCAAGTTGAAGCTTGCGCCGTTGATCTTCCGTCAGCAATTTCGATGGGATCAGAATGTTGGGTGAATGGAAAGACACGTTAAAAAGGAGTATCTTCAGTTGGTCCGTCAAGAATAATAGAATGAGGGGTAGAATTGAGAGTTGTTTGGGGATTTGGGTAGATTAAGAAAGAGTATCTGAAGTCTGGAACTGAAGCCAGCAAGTGAACTCGAGAGTGGTGTGTCGGGTCGGGTCCCACTATGAACAGGCTCACTGCTAGAATCACCAAATTTATCTGCACGTACACCATACTTATTTTAATTACACTTCCTTCCATATTGTTTTTTCTCATATGATGGAGTGTATTATTACCTGTGCGACCACTACCACGATTGTGAGGTAGCGACATATGTGAACATGTAAATTTATGAAGTTCCTGAACTTTACATGCTTCTCGTCTATTAATGCCATAATTTTCTGCCACCAGTAACACACACAAGATAATTAATGTATACAACTGCAGTCAATCAACCATATATTAAGTACGTTCTACCAAGTAGAAGAAAGTTAAAACCACGACATACCGATACGTAATCGAGGTTGAAGAAAATTACAACGATGACAGCTCCTTGAAGTAAAACGAGGGAGGATACTGAAGCTATGTACTTCAAATTTTCACAGCTTGGTTAAGTTAAAGTTAGTGATATGGAAGTGTTTGCACAGAAAAAGAAGAGAAAAAGGCAATAATTAAGTAAGGTAAAGAAAAGGATACTATACATAAGATATAATGTTTGGTTCGATTCATGACAGTGTAACCGAATAATGTGGTTAGACAAGCAACCATCCCGACTCCTAAGCATGAAAGGATGAACCTGTAACAAACATACATGGAGCTAAACATTTCAGTAAGCAAATTAATGAATTGGCTGCATTATTTGATTCTCTTCAATTTGTCCAAACAACCCTAGTTGCCTGGCAAAGAACTTCAGCTAACAGTCCAGCGAATGACTTATCTACCACCCTACCGCTACTACCTTGCATGATTATCAATATATGAATAATGGCATTTATTGTATACTTGTACTATATATTATACTGGTTAATCTAAGGCTTTTATGGGGGATTTCAGAAGCTAAGATATGATGAATGACAAGCATATGTATATCTTTTATACATAACCAATTCAATTATCATCATGACAACAGTTGTAATTTGTAAGAGAGTAGTAATAAGAATTGAGTGTAGGATCGAACCAGGGGGTGGGGAGTTGAGATGAAGAGGAGGGTGAGAGGTGAGAGACGTCTTCATCCCACTTTTTGAGGAGCCAGAGAGAGTAGATGATCATTCCGATGCCGAATGAGTTGACCAAAATATTGACCACTTTCACCGATCTTCCAAGGCAGCATCTTCTGCAACTCACTCTCATCCTCAATCCCGACCTCTCTTCTTCCTAGCTTCAAACATATATATATATGTGACACTCATTATATTGCATTTGGAACGTGCTTAGCAGCAGCAGTTTTGTACTATTATTCATACTATTTATGAGTGCAGCAATCAGCCATTCAGGCTTTTCTTCTATGTCCAAATCATACAAGGATTGCCCATGTGAGGTTTCAATACCCTTTTCATTATCAGACTGGATCCCTCTACCTACCTAACAGTCAAAATCCACTCCATTTATAAACTACAATAACTTCTACTCACTTTTACCTTCTTGTTTCACTGTCAACCTGTGCACCCAATAATATTTTCTTAACCCCAAGTTGAATATTCCTACCCCACTGGACAAAATTGGAAATACTAGAAACAACTCAGCGTACTCATGTATAGCTTTTTTTTTTTTTTTGTGAAAGCATGTATAGCTTATATAGAAACCACAAAATTGTACACAGTAAGTATGAAGTGATGGTTTTATCCTCAAGCCAGGCTAGTATTTTATTACTAGAAGATATTATTTTCATCATTCATCTGAACCACTTATTCCATGTTTGTTATCTACTAATGTGTGATCACTCAATTCAAACACGTGGGACAAACGAAAATAAGATGCAAGTTTCACAATTATTGATAGGGAGGAAATACAACGTCCAAAATCCAGAGAGACGCACAGGATCATAAACGTGGGGCTCTTATATCACGTTCAACTCGATCTTACAATTCAGGTAGAGATCGATCTTCACAACATGCCCAATCTAACCCCTTTTATTTATTGAGAGTAATAGCATATAGAAACATACTTTAATTCTATTCATCGCTCAGCTATGTTACATGGACACGGGTACTCATGTTGGACACGGGTACATATCCAAGTGTCCGACTCGGCTATTTTGTGAAAAAAGGGCGTTTAACCCCGCACCCGGATTTTTATAACTGACACCCGGTCTTGGGCGCATCCTAGGTGCGTCCAAAACTATTTTTCAAAAACCCGGTTCAGTTTTGGGCGCATCCAACTTAAACCGGATTTTTAAGCATTTTGACGGCAAATTTTTTTTTTTTTTTTTCTTGGGCGCATCCAGGGTGCGCCCAAGATTGACCTGGATTTTTTGGACGCACCCAGGATGCGCCCAAGACCGGGTGACAGTTATAAAAAATCGGGTGCGGGGTTTTTCCCCGAAAAAAAAATCATAATTTTGGTCTAAAATAAAGTATCCGGTGTCCATATCCATGCTCGAGTGTCGAGGATTGGACACGGGTACTTGAGGTAAAATGAAGAGTCCATGCAACATAGTCACCCAAGGCAATTATCACTGTGGGCATCCTTGCGTCATATAAGGATTGCTTGCATTATTTCAAAAATGCGATTCTTACGTCGCGTAAAAATGCTATTCTCGCGACATAAGGATAGCTTACGTCGCGTAAGGATAGCATTTGGACGTGACGTAAGAAGAATTATTGTTTTGATTATGATGCCGATACAACTGGATGTTTGACACGCTTGTTTTGGTGTGATCCTGTATCCAAAAAGAATTACTCACTCTATGGTGGTGTAGTTTCATTTGGTGCGACATACCGTACTAATAGGTAACTTAAATATCCTTTGTTTGTCGTAATTGCTTTGTATTATTCTATTTTTGTTCCGTGATTTATGACGAATCTTCATTTCTTTTCATGGGCATTACTTTTTGTATCTGTATGGACCTCATAATCTAGTTTTTATGAACCCGTTGTTTTTCTATTTCGAACCCGTACACTGCACATATGATCCTGTATGTGTTGTTACCTTTCATTTGAAGTTGTAATCTCATCTATGAACCAATTATTAATCTTTTACTTTGTTTATTACTTTTTCATTTGAACCTGTAATTTCATCTATGAACCTGCTTTCCTCTTTTCTTGCACATCTCTAGTTAATGTTCATCTATGAACATTTGAATATGTGAATTCATTTTTGCAAGTATAATTTGATTTCATCCCTTTTACTGACCTTGATCACCATAAAAGGAGTTTCACGTTTGGTGCTGGTTTAATTTGCAAAGAGGATGTTGATTTCTATGTTTGGTTGCTTGAAAGATTGAAGGATGCTATGAGGAATCATCCTAAAATTATTCACTTACCAAGATGGTTCTATGAAGCTTGCTATTGAACAAGTCTTCCCTAATCAGTGGTGGAGCCATAAATTTTCCGAAGGAGGTTCTCAATTTTGTAAATAGTTAGTCTCTCTGTCGGAGTCTTCAAACAGTTATTTTAGTCATTTTAATGACAAGTACATAGTCTCGTTGAGCTTGTAATTCATTTTGATATTGCTATGGACACTCAACGACATCAACAATCCAGGATGAACCATGAATCCTTCACCAAACATCCAGATTTGAAGACGCAATTGTTGCTACAAGAAGATGCATCCAAGGTCTATACTCTGACTGTTTTTTGTGTTGTTCGTCAAGAAATTGTTGCAGCTTGTTTTACTTGCTCTCTTTCTTCTATCTTAGAAAGTAATGGTAAGTGTTGATAAAATGATTTTTGTGCTACATCTTGAATCTACTTTCGAGATGAAAAATGCACTCCCTTAGGCAATTTGGAGGAATTTTGTTTGCTTTGTTCGGTTCTTTACCTTTTTGTCGTTTTGGTTTTGTAGGAGCACTTTTGGGGGCTATTGGAGCATAATGGAATGGACTTGGAATGGCTCAAGCTTGGACAAGATCAAAGGGAACATTAAGTAGAAGATTCGGTGAAGAAAAATGCACTTCAGGAGGATCATGAACCATCACACAACACACTTTCACTTCATGACAAGCCAAGAAAGAAAATGTTGAAGCTGATGCGGTCGTGGTATCACCACGACCTTATTTGTCTCTTATCTTGGTGACTCATATAAAATGATCTTATAATGGCATTTCGGTACATCAAGCCATAACTCTACATCTTATCTTAGTCCTCGTTTTCTAGGGTTAGCATTTACTTCACTCTCTCCCTAGATTTAGCTTAGATTTCATTCTCTCACTCAAGTTTTTTAGCTACATTATGCTAGTTGTGAGATTTTAGTCCTCCTTTTTTGATTGTTGAGCTCACTTGGGATTAAAGACTTGGAAAAGGAGCAAACTTCCACCTTTCTCTCATGATACCAATGGAAACACAAGAACTTGATTGAATGTTAAGTATTTCTTACTCATTCTGTTTATCTCTTCCATTGTTCTACAGTATTTTCATGTGTTTGATTATAAAGTTAGCTTCTTTTATCATGTCTTTGCATATCATGAGTGAGTAGTTGATTTTGTTGGAATTGAGATTAGCCCAATGATGGTTGTGTAATATTTTGGTGAATTCACCTCTTTGGTTGTTTGAGTTTTGATTTTCTACTCAAATCTTGCACACCAAGTGTTTGTGAAAATGTCTAGCTAGGGTTTTTGCTTATATCTTGGATATGATTGAAAAATGATATTTGACATTGGATCTCAAGATTTGAGCTAGGAACTTTAGGACCGCGAAAGTAGGCCTAATTTCCTAATGGTTGTTTAAATTTGGCATTAGTCTTAATGCACTTAAACTTGACATAGCTACCACGAAAGTAGGAGTACGTCAATCAAATGTAGGTAGTTCTCTTATGCCCTGAAAGAGGATAAGAGAAACATGAGGACATTGACCATTGTAAACCACTACTCGCAACCTTAGAGAACTATTTTCTTGTAATTACATGATCTCATTAGTGGTGAACCTAATGAACCCCAATCCTAACCTCACATCCATCAATTAATCCAATTTGCATCATTTTAGTTAGTTCTAGGATTTTCCTATCTAGTTGGTTTTACTATTTGAAAACACCAAAAAATCATGTTATCTATAGGTCTAGATTAGTAGTTTGTGCGAATTTGGTGATCAATGAGTGCTCCCTTGGTTCGATAATCTTTTATACTACTCGATAGTACCGTGCACTTGCGGGCCTATCAAGTTTTTGACGCCGTTTTCGGGGAGCACGGTTGACATTGAATTAGCATAGATTAGTTAGACTAGATCGTTTTCTTATTTGTTTTATATATATATACTAAAAAAAACTTCTAATCACCCTATTGTTCTTTTCTTATTATAGTGATTCCTTTGTTACATGCCCGTTACTCAAAGTCTTAAGGATCATCTTGAAGAAGGAGATCCCGAGATCAAGAGATTGTTTCGTGCAAAGAGGAAGCTACACAAGAATCAAAGACAACAACAAAGTCCTTACTCATTTTCAATCATGGAAGGTGATCAAAGAACCGTTGAGGACTACATTGCTCCAAACACATATGACATCCATTCCAGAATCACTAGGCTAAACGTGGAGGAAAACAACTTTGAGTTAAAGCCGACTCTTCTTTCCATGGTACAACATCATCAATTTTTAGAGGACCCAAAACTCCACCTCTCGGTCTTCTTGGAGATTTGTGACACTATGAAGTACAATGGAGTATATCAAGATGCCATTCGACTAAGGCTTTTCCCATTCTCACTAAGGGATCAAACAAAGGCTTGAGACTATACCCTTCCGGAAAATTCAATCAACACTTGGGAGCAATTCTCCGCTGCTTTTATGGCTGAGTATTTCCCACCAAGCAAGACTATCGCTCTAAGGAATGAGATCACTTCTTTTTGTCAAAAAGGAGATGAATCTTTCTATGAAGCTTGGAAGAGATTCAAGGAACTCTTGAGAAATTGTCCACATCATGGATTTGAGAAGTGGTTCTTAGTCCAAGATTTCTATAATGGGCTATCTAGTACTTCAAAGATGGGAATTGGTAAGTGTCGTTGGTGGAGCTCTCATGAGAAAGACGATAACCGAGGCTTGAATATTGATTGAAGAAATGGCAATGAACCACCAAACGTTGTCTAACCTGAAGTTTGAGCTCAAGAAATCACCGGGAAAGTATGACATTGATGCCTATGATCTCTTAGCGGCTAAAAATGATGCTTTGTCGGTTAAGTTGAACGCCCTCAACAAGAAGTTTGATACTATCGAATGTGAACAATGTTGGTTCCAATGGACCTTGTGAAATTTGTGGTATGGTTGGTCATATTGGGTTGGATTGTCAATATATGACTTCCTCCTCCTCATCTTCCCAAGAACATTCCATTGAGCATGTTGACTTCCTCAACCACCCAAGATCAAGTCCTCAAAATGACCCATTTTCCAACACCTACAATCCCGGTTGGAGGAATCATTCAAATTTCTCTTACCGAAACAACCAAAACACCATCCCTCAACCTCCTCCACAACAAACTCTCGGTTTTAACCAAGTTCCTTATCCTCACCAACCTCCTAAAAAGTCCAACCTTGAAGTCACGATGGAGAGCTTCATCTCCACTCAATCAAAGCAAAATGACGAGTTTAGAAACCAATTTGGGCAACTTGCATCCAAATTTGATGCCATGGCTTCTCACAACAAGATGTTACAAACTCAAATTGCTCAACAAGTTGCTAGCTCTTCTTCTAGACCTCAAGGTAGACTACCCGGCCAACCTGATGGAATATACTCACTAATGTGATACTCAAACTCATTTTCATTGTCTTTATCACTGGTAAGTCTATTTCCTCCATCTGACTTTTCTCTTCCTCTTCCACATGCTTGTCAAATAAATCTTGTTGAGTTTGTGTTTCAACTAAACTCTCCTCTCCCTTTGTTCGTGTGTTTCTATTATTAGTTTCATCACCATCTGCAAGCATTTAAATCAGAAGTTGTTACATTATGTAGCTGGGCCCAAAGTAATATATCACTAAACAAAACAGTTATAAATGCACATAATTTATACGAACATCAAGTGTATTTTCTACAAACGTACATCAATAGCTTTATGAATCTATAAGTTTATATCATGAAGCAAAATTTAAACATGTATTAAAAAAATTTATCATGTCAACTCTCTCTTTCTTACCTGTCGCATGGCCTGTTTTTTCATTTTTGTCTTCTTCGTTGTTTTATTCTTCACTTTCAACAGTCTTTTCCTCATTCCTCTCTTATGTTTCTTCTTCTTCTTCACTTTCGTTTATAGAGCAATGGTAAAAATCACAGTGATAAGTGTATATGTATGAGCTTAGAAGTGTACTTTTTATGAACCTCTAAGTGTACTTGCATGAACCTCTAAGCATATTTGCATGAATCTATTGCTCTAAATGTATTTCTATGAACCTACTTCTTAATTTGTATTTGAACATTTCTTCAACATTCAGAAAAAGAAAAAAAACTTTCATATCTCATGGTCTTTTTTCATGAACCTCTAAGTGTATTTGCATGAACCTCTAAGTGTATTTGCATGAACCTCTAAGTGTATTTTCATGAACCTCTAAGTGTATTTGTATGAACCTTTAAGTGTATTTTCATGAACCTCTAAGTGTATTTGCATGAACCTCTAAGTGTATTTTCATGAACCTCTAAGTGTATTTGTATGAACCTTTAAGTGTATTTGAATGAACCTCTAAGTGTATTTGCATGAACCTCTAAGTGTATCTGCATGAACCTCTAAGTGTATTTTCATGAACCTCTAAGTGTATTTGCATGAACCTCTAAGTGTATTTGCATGAACCTTTAAGTGTATATTTATGAACCTATTCCTTTATCTGTATGAACCAACATTTGAACATTTTTTCAACATTTAAAAAATCTTTTTCTTACTTGTCTCATTGTCTGTTTTATCATATTCGCCAATCATTTCTTCATGTTCATTTTTATCACTCTTCTCTTTCCCTTCTTGTATTGCTAGGGAGAGTTGTTGTGACACCATAATGTGCTCATTGTTGAATTATTAAGCGGCATAATTTGTTCATTGTTCAATGAGAATCAATACCCTAAGAAACAACAACAAAATAGAAATTCTAAGCCAGAAGCTGAGATCAAATTTCCCAGAGTGTTTAGGACGATAAAAGGCATTCAGATTGACAAATTGATCCAAAAACCAAGAGAACGCCTAAATTCAATCGAAACTCAATAAATCTGCGACAAAAAAATATTAAAATTTTAATTAGAAATGGAGAAAATAATCGAGAAACCGAACCTCGACCCTCCATAACATGTTTTTGTCTCATCAATCATATAATATAATACATAATACATATTATCTGTCATATGATCCTTCAACCTAACATGTCAAACAAGCTTGTAGTAGTAGTAGTACTCTCTCTATTCTAAATTAAGTATCCTTTTAGCACCAGATTGAATTGAATTTATTTTTTCATTGGCTGCATGTTTGCTTCCAAATAGATTTATAGAAGCCATTTTAGTCATATAATATTTGTTTAAATCATATGGCTTATCATATATAACTTATCTCTATAGATCCAGGCGTAGCTTTGAGAGCTGCATTTTCTTAAAGCCTTCTTCAACATATGATTGCAATGTACAATATTGCTTAAGATTTACATATACTATCCCATCATTTGTAGCTAAGCTGATTGAGGGCATGTTTGTTCCCTATTGATCGTCACATATCATAAAAGAACAGATACAGTTGAGTTACTTTGATGTAAGAATCCATTTATAGTAATGTATTCAAATAATCATTGCTATGACAAAAGGAACGCGCTGTATTTTTGTCGATATTTATATACTTTTCAAATATGTATTTATACAATAATTTTGTAATAAAATAATAGAATATCTCTCATATATGTACCAGAATCACATAGTCGTTGATGGTGCTCGGATTTCTCTTTATCACCATACGAATTGGAAGCGAAGAGCAAAAAGCGAAGAAGATGAAAAGGGTGGGAATCACATAGTTATGATTTCATTAGACATTTAATGAGTCGCAATTGTCATTACTTTAGACAATACCAAGCAATTATTATAGATATATAGATAGATAGATAGATACAAGTCGTTGATCGAGTCCCATAAATTGTAGTGTATATGATATGGAGTTGTTCTGCATGTGTTGCAGAGGCTTGAAAATAACATTTTGTTTGACAATGAAAACACAATTAGATGAGATAATTACATCAAAAACTGAAGAAATGTAACATAATTAGTGAGGACTTACCATTTGTTGTCCAAGTTTAATCCCAAAGCTATAATCCTTTTGTTGCTCATCAACAAAAGGATTAGATAAATTTCCAATGGTTTTTCTCATATTTGTCACTTGAAGTTGATTAATACTGATCAACTGATCAACATATAAAAAAATTAGAGATAATTGAATGAAATAGTATCAACATATCTAAAGTTTCTACATAGTAGTTAAGGTTGACATATGCACAATGTAATAACATAATGTTCTAACTCCTACTTTCGCAACTCGCAAAAGCTTCTAAGAAGCAACATCAGTGCAACATATGAAATTATAACTTAATCTCATAACTTTGAAACACGAAATTCAGCTTATCACTTCAAATTTGATAAATACATTTACATCTAAAAATATCTCTTAAAGCAAGGTTACGAAAACTCAAATAATCAGCACCAATCATCGTTAGCTCGGTATCAAAATAGAACATAACATTGAAACCCTTTGACCATCCAATGAAATCAAATCTAAATCTACAAATGGGCATCTACTTTTTTATTGATTAAATCAAAATAAACAGTGAAAGTTGTAAACCCGAATCAGAACCGAAAGATGATGGGATGAATAGATCAAATGAACAAGATTTTCATGAGATGGTATAAGTGGGCGGGAAAAAGGGAGTTTACCTGAGTAGTGGAGGCACTATAATAGAGATTTAACTCGATCGCTTACACGGGCAAGGATTTACATACCTCAGACAGACCAGACCGTGAACACACGTGTTTTGTCGCTCACTAAGATAATCAAGCTCTTATGCACCTCCTCCGAGTTGGAAACTCTGATATGAGACACTACAGTCGGTGTCGGAGAAGGCGAACTTCTGAATAGTGAGGATCCGAGGAGGAGCGCATGTGACTCTCCGTTCTTTTGTTCCATCTCCACTTGTTGACCTTCGCTCGAGACACCGCAAAAAAATGAAACTCATTACAAATGATGAATCCGGTAGAGAGAGACACCTAGAGAACATCATATATACCTCAATCCCGCATGTTCAAATACCGACAATAAAATTACATGAAATTCAGCCAGACCAATCGCATCTAAAATGGCTAATTGATGGCACGAATGAGGAAACCGAGAAACGGAAACACCAGATACCTGGGATAGGTTTTGAAGGAGGTTAAATATTCTTAGGTAGTAAAGATCCTAATCGTAATCGTAATCTTAATATCTTAATCTTAATATACTACAAAGTTAAATGTTGGGGTAATAAATTCCACTCCCTAGCATTTAATTTCCCCCATCCTAATACTTTTCTCAGATAACCCATGATTTCATATTCGGTTTGGGCCGAATCCTATTTCCATCTGGGTCGAAGGCCCGCTATCAGATAGTATTTTTCTTGTAAAATTGAACAGACTCTAACCATGTACTAATGAGTTTTATATTTTGATGTTGGCTCATGCAAATCTATCCATTTCTTAATCAAGGCCAAGGAAACAACAAGGAAGAGGAAGAACATAGATTGAGAAGTACGAAGTGGAAATACGGAAGTATGAAGTGGCAATTGGGCCATAATAGTAGCAATGCTCTTGAGAGAGTCTTTAGTTTGTTCTCTCTCTCTCTCTATCGAGGGTTACACCGTAGGAGGTTGTTACACCAGAACTTAAATATATATATAGAGAGAGAGAGGCTCCGGTAAGACCACTTTTATAGTAAAACTGAGTTAACGAATAAGAGTCATAGGATGAGATTAGATGAAGGGCTAGATTAGAAGTCTTGGAATTAAAAGAAAATAAGGAAAAAATATCATAACTCATTCCTTAATTTACGGAAATTCCAAATTCCCTCTCTCTTCCATCAATTCAACGCCTTCTCTCTTCCATCGTTCTTCTCTTTCAGTTTTTTTTCCCGACGATAACAATAGTTGATTGATACAACACCACACAAATCTCAATGGAAGAAGGTTAGTATCGAGATATGCATCAATTTTGTTTACTAAAATCGACTTTGGTACATTAGATTCATAGATTTTGATTAGGGTTTGATCAGGGTTTGAGTATATTCGACTTTGATGTATGCATAAAACTAGGGTTAAATAGGATTTCGTTCTGATATGCGACGACAATAAAACGATATGCATCAGATGATTCGGTGGTATGCAGTAGCAATTTAGGGTTTTACATGAATTCAGTTATGCAGTAAAAAGGTTGTCGTATGCGTTTTGTAATAACTGTTATGCAACTGGATATACTTGATATGCAGTAGCTATTTAGGGTTTTGAATGATTTATGTTATGTCGTAATTAAGTTGTCATGTGCGTTTTTTCCCACCGTTATGCAATCGGATTTACATGATATGCACTAGATGTGTTGATTTGCTATCAATGTTTATCGCCTCTCAAATCGCATGCCCTATTGAATTTTACTATGAGTCGCTAGAGTTTCATTATGATATGCGATAACAATAAATCAATATGCAGTTCATAATCGTCGTTATGCAGTAGTTATGTTGGATTTCGCCCCTAAGTTCTTTTTTGTTGTTATGCAATCTGATTTATTTGATATGCAATTGTTGTCAACGGATGTGCACTAACTGTTCATTGATATGCACAAAACTGATTCAGGTATGCAGAAGAGCCCAATTGATGATGTGATCTATTCTTCCTCAATGTACACCTTTTTAGTTGATATGCACAACACAAGTTCAAATATGAAGAACTTAACCCAAATGATGAAGTGATGTATTCTTCCTCAAACGATGTTTTTGATGTTTAAGATGATGGTTTTAAAGACGGAGAATTATTATTATCGGTACTCAATGTGTTGAAGACAGACATAAAAAGCATTGACTTTCTCATGATAACTGAAATTGCAAAAAATCCTTTAGTTGGTGTTAATATGCAATTTAATTTTTAGAGATATTGGAATTAGAGTTAATTTTTGGTATTACGTAAACTTGGGTTTTAGAAATATTGAATTTTATATACAGTTTAATTTAAGAGATAAGTGCTCATGTATGTTTCAAGGTTTACAACTTTATAGTTGATATGCAACACATATCTATAAATATGCACCAAATTTGTAGCGATATGCACTAAATCAGTATAGATATTCAACAAATCTGCAGTGATATGCACCAAATCTTTAGCGATATGCACCAAATCTTTAGCGATATGAACCAACTCCGTAGTGATATGCACTAAATCTGTATAGATATGCACCAATTCTGCGGCGATATGCACCAAATTTGTATCGATATGCACCAAATCGTTGCTCATTAAATTCAAAAATGCACTTCAAAAACACTACATACAATTTGCATAATGTAAAAAGTAGTGTGCATATCACACAAAAACAAGTGAATATCGACACACTCTATGTGAATATTATACTCATACAACTGCATATCATATATATAATGTTTTTTTTTTACATTTATGTATATAGGAATAATGAACTCATTAAAGAATAAAAGAAAATAATGCACATATCAACGAATACAAATATAATAAAAATCAGCACATATCCATGTTGCAAACGAAAATCGCCTAAAAAATCATGCAATTATACAAATTTCAATCAAAATGAGATGAGAACTGACAGAAGAAAAGTGCTCACATATGCTCCACATTAATGCACCTAATTGATGCAACTGCAAAATCACCAAGTTATATGCTACTGTACATGATTTTGGAGAAATCTTCAAGTCTTTGGCCTTGACCTTTATATCTCCTTTTGAAAAGTATTTTACAGACAAGTTTCTTTCAGTATTTTTTCATCAAAAAGTTCAGACTAAAAGGACTTCCATGTATATATGTTAGAGGCAAGGAGAATATATGTATCTAGATCGTAGAGATTTACATTCACAAGGGATTGTAAGTTGTAATCAACAAACATTTGAGATACGTAATAGTATAAATATATGATATATGAGTACAGCCTTTCTAACCTAAGCTATAACGGCAGATGCAAATTTTCTCAAAACGATCCATATATATATGTGCTTACCTGGTTTAGTCGAGATCATCAGTGGTAAGAAGGATGGTTGCCGGTGAGGGTAAGCAAGTTCGACGGCGAGAAGGCAAGATCAGTCGAGATGGTGGGCAACGACGATTAGAACATAATGAAGGGTTTTAGAAGAAACGATTCTAATACGCCTCGGCAACAAAACCCTAAACCTAATTAGCTAAGAACATATATGGGATGTATGTAGAATTACATAGACGATCCTTCGATCAAACCGATTCTACATAAGGGGAAAACAATATGCAAAAAAGAACGAGTTATTGTGTGATTTGTGTCCTTGCAGGCCAAGCAACTTAGATTTCATACTAAGCCTTTTGACAAATCACACAATAACAAATTACGGAGGTGAAGAAAGAAAGGTGAGTCCTTGCTCGTATTTCATGGTGAAGAGGGCGAGACGAGTCTTACGACGACGAGAATGGGGCGGCCGCATTGAGATGCTAGGTCTCTAGAGACGAGATTTGGAAAATGATTAGAAAGAGAATATGAAAAATCCCCCTATTTTAGTGAATTGATAATTAGGGATTTGAAAGAATATATTATTACTATCATTTACATTAATGAATTTATGGAAATCACAAGTGGAGGTTGGTCCAAACAGAAACATTTAATTAAGAGTTCACACTGATTTTGTTTGGATTGTTTTGTTAATGAACCCATTAAAATATTATGCTTTATAATCCTACGGGTTGTTTAACATTTTATTTTAATAAACTCTTGAAATCTGCAAGCAATTTGCTTCCAAATCTTAAAAGCTTGATATTTGGGTATATATCCCCACCTTTATATTAGTTTGAAATTATATTTCGTGCATAAAAAATACATGTAATACAATAGAGTTGGGTTTTTATATTTTGCATTGAATTTTAATTACTTAGATGTGTTTTGATTTGATGAGCTCTTATGTTTGGATCAATGTTTTATTCTAGGTAAACAATGCAGCAATGTTAGGGAGCCAACTTGAAAATTCTGATGCCTTTATATCTTCGATTAGCAAATGAGAAGTCACGAATTTGAATATGACTCAAAGAAGGATATTGAGCTGAGGAGGATTGTCTACTGTACTTTCTAGACTACATTTATATATTATTCCACATCAAATGTATGCTACACTCGTTAAAGAATGTTTTTAGGTCAATTGTCTATTGTGAGAAACCAACGACACCTTGGTCTAGTGGGGTGGGGCTTGTCCTTATATCTCATAGGTCCAAGGTTCGAATATTGGTATTCTTCCTTTGTGGGTGTTGGGGCTTACTGGTATGTAGAGATTTCTGTGTTTGCTTGTAAAAAAAAAAAAAAAAAAATTGTCTATTGTGAGAAGAATTTTTCATAGGATTGTTTTACTCCAATACATGGGACTACTATGAATTGTGGAGAAATTTATACTACAAATTATTAGGGAAGGTGTGAATGAAGGTTATTAAACTCGAGAATCTACTAGTGACTCGACGGGGGTCATTAGACTCGACTCGTGAATTCGTAAAAATCTACTAAAATAATAAATAATGTATAAATTTTAATAAATAATAATAACATTTATAAATTATTACTAGTCCTAAACATCTAAGACAATGCTTGAATTTTTTTCCAAAACCTACGATAACTTTGGTAAGTCATAACCTCTTAAATTAACTTATTAAGCTTTACAAAAAAAACTTATTAAACAAAAATCAACTTTTATTATAGAATTGTGGGCTTATGATTTGACGTTTGTTTGAGTGATAGAGTTTTGGAGTGAAGAATTGGACTATGGCACGTGAGCATAGGGCCGAGGGTCTTTTTCTTTATTTGGGCCAATTAGCCCAAAGGCCAAAATCACCAAAAATGGACTAAAATCAGTGTACGAGTTTACGAGATTCGTACGAATTTACGAATGTGATCGAATCTGACCGAGTTTGATACGAGTCTGATGCCCATCGAATTTTACTCTCGAGTTAACTCGTTACCCATACCTTGACTCGTAAACTCGTCCGGTTTAATAACCATGGTACTCACCATAAATTACACAACACCCTTTTCTAGGAGAAGGGAAATCATTTGTTAGACCATTAAAGAACTTTGTATATTGATCTTCCCTTCCCATCTGAAGTGCTCCTCTTTTCCACAAACTTACAGTTTCAGTATCTTTTTCCCCTTTTTCTTATGCTTTTTTGCTTTACATTATCAATTTTAAAGAATTGAGTTTGTATTTTTTTCCTTCGTTATTTGTGAAGCTGAAAAAATACTCAAGAATCTACCTAACTACAATATAAGGGAGAAGTCAAGTCTTTACAAAAAACTGCGTCACCTCAACGTCACGTCACAATTTTAAAGACAAAAGCAAATAGTTAATTAATCAAATTTTTAAATAAAAATCCTATTTTTCTACAATCTTCCACCTCCTCCATGATCCCTACTAATATGCAAATCAAGTCACATATTCAAAAGCTTTGGTCATTTATAATTATTATGAGGAGCATATAATAAGCTTTAGTCATTTCTAATTTTAACCTCCTCAAATAAGAGATTAGTTTTAAAAATTTATGAATAAGTGTTACCCTATTTTAAGAATTAGGTGGTGTCATTATAGTGATTTTTTTTTGTAATGGGCGTATCCTTTTATTTGTAGGTGGAGTAGTTTCTTATTTAAGTATGTTTATCCTATACCTTACGTTATAAAAACCGATCATTGAACCCAAAAGTTCAAGCTTCACATAGTATGATGTAGAATGATTATGTTTACAATATTATTTTTTTGATATCATTGTCATTATTTTATGCTTAGATAAGACTATTTTATTGAGTTTCGATTGACTATACGATAGATTGATGTATATTTTATATTGGAGGTTGATCATTCAATGTCTTTTCACTCTGTTTTTACATACATATATTTTACAATGAAAAAATATATTAACATTTTTATTTTTATTTATCTTTTATAAATATAACTAAAACTTATTTATTATTTTAATAATATTTGTATAAAAATTATAAACATTCTATAAATATCAATCTCGTGATATTCACGGGGCCTAAACTAGTTTAGGTTGAAAAGTAACACCTTGCAAAGCAGCAAAGGTTCGGAAATTAAACTTAGTGTGAAGCCAACAAGAGAAAATAGTAAAGAAAGAAAACTTAGCATATCTAAAGCCTCCTTTAAAGATTTATTTATAAAATAGGAAAAATAAATTCAAACTCTCAAGAATTATGACCATTGAATCCAACAAAGCTTAACAGACTCCATTTTACTTGCTTCCTTTAGTTAAAAAGAGTAGCCCAATAAAAAAGTCAATCCAGTTATATAATTATATATAGAAGGACAAGGTACTTTGTAGGTGGTTTCAGTGGTTTAATCCACCAATATCCCTTCCCCTGATTTCTTTTCAACATTTCAACTTGCTTTAAATTGATGAACACAATAGTAGCTGAGTAAATAAGGTTTTAAAATCTCTAAAATTTTGACTTTAATTTTTTCAAAATAAGTATTTATATGGATTTTTAAAAGCGTGTAATCAAAAGAGCCTTCAAATGTGAATCCAATATTATGTCCAAAATTTTATTAATTATTACAAACGGATTATTGATTAGTTAAATACTAATATCCAAACGGATTTGATAAACAAATCAACGCTAACTATGTCACATCGCCACAATACATACAAAAATATTAAGGATATAACAATATTACTTATTTCAATCAAAATCATGTTTATACGACGACAACTCGAACTTAGACTTTATTAATTATTACACAAACTTGATACATACAGAAATATCAACTACACGTTACTACTTCAAACACATCGCGCTCTAAACCATACACATTACTACTAACACTTCTCTCAAACCGTAAGACCCGCGCGTAGCGCGGGCATCAAAATCCTAGTATCAAAGAAAGAAGTATTAAAAGCTACTCTAAAATCACTAAATACTTAATTCAAAGGTCAATTTTATAGGTTTATAAATAGATAGATATCAACATCATCTTCAAGAGAATTCTAAAACAGTTTACATTTAAGTCTTAAACATGAACATCATGACATTACTTGTGAACTTTAGGTATATGTTCTTTTGTCTTACCTTAAAACTTGAATCATCAAACCAAACTAATGAAGTCGAACAACAAGTCCACTGAAGTCCAGCGAAATCAACATAAATCCCTTGAATCGATCAAAAGACATAAATTTATCAAAGTTGAGTCTACATGTGAATTTAAAATCATCATTCAACCAAAATAAACAACCAATTTAAAAAAACACCAAAGAATAGGTTCAACATTGTTGGAACCCTAAAACTAGAATATCAAACAACAACAATTAAATAGCTTCTACTCATGTACTCTACATCTTTAATAGATTTTTTTGGCAATTTTTTCAAAAATATTCTCGATATAGGCTCGTGTTAAACTTAATTCTCGATTTATGCACTATTTTTAGCTTTGGAAAAAATACATGAAGCAAAGCTACTACAATTAATCGATCAAAATACATGTCGAGTCTCGTTGAGGCGAGATCTACAAAGAGCCGCCTGATTTTCCAGCAATGGATCAAGAGATTGTGATCGAGAAGAAGGCCAACAACTTGGATCTACCATTCTCGCTGAGAATCATAAGGAAGAAGCAAAGCCACTAGAATTAATGTATGTGGGCCCCAACATTGTCGGACAGCGTCTTAGCTTTAAAAAAATGTGGCGTCTCTTGAATGTAATTTTTTTTAATAAAAATCACGTTCGGAAAGAGCTTCTTCATGTATTTTTTCCAAAGCTAAAAATAGTGGCTAGATCGAGAATTAAGTTTAAAACGAGCATATATCGAGAATATTTTTGAAAAAATTGCCTGTTTAAGAAAAAAGTTCTCTTTAATAAGCCAAAATAACTAATGAAATCAACTTAAATCATTTAAAAAATTAAGACAATAAAGCAGAGATTTTACCGCTTCCTTTCTTCGTTCTTCTTCATCGCGTGCTTGTTCGTTTTCTTTTACGATTTGAGATCTTCTCTTCATATGAAGCAAAATTGAAGCACAATCACTTTTTTTTGTTGAAATCGAAGGTGAATGATGTTGGATTTGGACCATTGTTTTTTAATCGTGGAGCCGAATTTGTAAAGCTCCATCACTTGACGTTCTCTTTTTTTAGTTTATTCTTTAAACGCTATAACACTGGTTCAAAAATGAAATTACCGGCTAAAAAATCAAGTCCTTTATTCATAGGCTTCTCTCTTATTTTGTTCCCAAAAATATTTTCTTATCTTTTTTCAATTTAATCGAGAGAAAGGTTCCGGTGAGAACAAATTTTACAGTACGAATAGCGAAGTGTTTGCGTTCGGTACGAATTGTGAAGTGTTTGCGCTCATAAATAACAAACTAACTAGTGATCGTCCCGTACCACGTACGGGTAATAATGTGGTACGAGTAATAAAACGATAATAATACGAGTAATGAAACGATTATTATATAACTAATAAATTAAGGCTGCGTCTATATGCACACGTTTTTTTTGCTAAATGCACACTATTCTGTGCGGTAACAATTGCAGTACAGAACTGTGCGTTAACTCTTACCGCACCAGAAGACTCAGGGGCATTGTTGGAATTTTTTCTGAAACCTATACGACGCTGGTGCGGTAAGAATTACCGCACAGATCTGTGCGTTAACAATTACCGCACCAGATTAATCCCAGATTAAGCAAAAAAAAAAACAGATTTTCATTAACTTAAACCCTGTGCGGTAACAATTACCGCACAGGAATTTTATTTTTTTTAATTAATATTTTTTTTTAAAAGGTATTAAAAAAAGCCAAAAATATTATACCTGTGCGGTAACACTTACCGCACAGGTTTAATATTTTTTTAAACCTGTGCGGTAAGTGTTACCGCACAGGTTTTTTTGATGAAATGCCCGTTGGAATTTTATGCCCGTTGGTGCGGTAATAGTTAACGCACCAACGGGCATAAAATTCCAACGGGCATTTTTTGGTTGTATATATAGGTTGAGCTATCTTGTTGAAGTTTTGCAATGCACACTACAATGTCTTATAATTATGAGAGTAGTGAGGATGATGGTAACGACAATTGGATATCAGGGGTCGTGGAAGAAGAATACGAAGTCGATGAAGAAGAGGAAGTGGACGAAGAAGACGAAGAAGTCGATGAGGAAGTGGACGAAGAAGAGGAAGAAGGCGAAGCAAATGTATCAATTGCATTAGACGATTGGACTCCGTTACCGATTTTGGTTAGTATATTATCAATTTAAATTTTGTATTTAATTGCATGAGATTTAGGTTAATTAGTTAAAATTGCGTATCTAAGTAATGTAGTTTAATCAATATAGGAAGAAGACTTTAGACCACATTTTAGTACTGCGCAAATGTGGGATAGTAAAGAAGAGATGATGGAATGGACAAAACAGAGAGCAAGGGATTTAATGATAGTTTTGGTACATCGTACATCTAGCAAATATTGCGTTGATTTTGTATGCGATAGGTTTGGAAAACCTAGATCGGGTAGGCCGAAAGTGAATTTAAAAAATCCAGAATTGCCGGTTCCGAGGCTTCGTCACCGAAAATCGAAGAAATGTGGTTGTACATTTGAGTTATATGGGGTTCGTATAAAAGAAGGGCCTTATAGTTATAAATGGATCGTGAATGTTGTAGAAGGTCGTCACAACCACACTCTTCCTACTAGTTTTCATGGGAATTCATTCGTGGGTAGAATGAGCAAAGAGGAGGAGAAAATAGCAAGGGAAGCGGGGGATGATCGCAAGACGCCAAAAAACATACTTATTCAGCTTAGGAAAAGAGACCCGCAAAATGTGACATCCATGAAGTAGATTGCCAATTTTTTGCAGAAGATCGATTTTGAAGATCGTGGTGAATTGTCAGTTACTCAGTGGTCTCTAAATTTTCAGAAAGAGAACAAGTATTTTTGAACTCATCGATATCTGCAGGCCTCCTCTCTGGTGGTGTCTCCAAGAAAGCTCGAATCTCACAAGTCACTAGCTGGGTCCGCTATATTAACAACATATCAAAACATTACTATCAAATATACTAATTGAATGAATATGACTAATAAAATTTATAATCGTACCGCAAAACTGTCAACCGAAGGTGGAATACGCAGCGGACCAACTGGACGATCGAGTCTACGTGATCTGGGATCCACCAGAGGATGAGAAACTCGATCATACCAATCGAGATAATCATCTGTGACTGCCCAATAGTACGTCGCTCGTGGCTCCCGAATCTGTAACAAAGGCCTGGGGTCCTGATCCCACACACCAAGCAGATCCTCGGCAAAGTGAACTGAATAATGCGTCAGCCTGTTGTTACGTGTCACCTGGATGGGCTATGGGGGAGGATCTGGGATACCCTGCACATGTCCAAACTGTCGCAGCAGGCGCCCTGGCTGATAGAGCTCCTCGATGTCCAGACAACGGAGAATGCCCTCAAACAAAGACGGAGCGTACTGCGGAAGTCTGAAATCCACATTTGCAAAGGGAAACCAATTAACCTGCAACAAAACATTACAAAACAGTTAGTATAGTTTACATTCACACAATATAACGAAAGCATACATTCTTAAAATCTTACCTCCTCATAACGAACACGGTCAAGCATGCCACGAATGGCAACCAAACGATCCGTGCTCTTCCCCTGTGGCACCTCTCTGCCCTCCCTCATAGCAGCTGCGGCGTGGTCCATAGAAAGTGGATCTGTCACAAAATGTCCACGAAAATGTGGAAAATATGCCCAGATCCACGACTGCAAAAAAAGGATAATTAGAACTCGACTTCCTAAACATAGCCAATCGTATAGTTGTTTGCGTACTAACCCGCAAAAGAATGCCAGAACTCCCCATCCCCATAGCCAATCGCCTCGACGCCTGTCCAAGGTTGCGATACAGATGAGCTAACACTCCAGCTCCCCAAGCATATCGGCCAGTGCTGTCGTGGTCGGCCAAAAGAACTAACCACCAGTGCTTGACTGCTGTAGTCGACTTGTCCACTAGAACTGTAGTGCCGAGAAGCAACAGTAAGTACATAGACGCAATCAGGCTCTCATCTCTCTGTCCATCCTCCATCCGCATCATATCCTTCAATCTCTGCTGAAGATAACCCAAAGGAATGCCTCCATCCCTATACCAAGTCTTCACCAGTGCCTCCTCTACGTGAAGCATCTCAGCAGCAAAAGTGAAGATCTCCTCCCTGCTCAAAACTGAGCTACAACTCCTGCCATGTATAGGCAGCGACAGGATCTCAACCACATCGTGAAGTGTAGGACCAATCTCTCCAAATGGCAAATGAAATGTGTTGGTTTCTGGGTGCCATCTCTCGACGAAAGCAGAAACCAACACATGATCGACAGGACCGGACCCGATATAGCGTAGATCAGTCAATCCAGATCGCTCTGCAAGCTGAAACCACGAATCTGGACCAGGTCTCCTAAACGCCTCTAGTGGAGTGCAGTAGGCGGTGTGGAAGTGAACCTTGACGACCTTCCGTGTCTGGAAAAAAAGTAAAAAATTAACACAGTTACTTCTACAGAATGTCGTTCATATTTCACATATGAACATTATAGTTCAAATACATACCAAATCAAGAGGAGCCTCGCCTTCTGGACGATCAGCAGGCTGTGGAAAATCAGCATGATCTGCAGCACGTCCACGTCCACGTCCACGTCCTCGTCCTCGTCCTCCGCGTGGAGCGCGTCCACCTCGTGCTGGAGGATCAGCAGCGTCTGCATCAGCAACATCATCATCTGCCTGAGCTCCTCGGCCTCCTCGCTGTCTCTGTATAAATGGAGGAAGAGGACGGGGGCCAGCTGGAATCACAGGTGCGGGAGGATCAACAACTGTAAGCTCATAAATAGCCCTGGCGATGTGCGTCTCATAACTCTTCAGCAACTCCTTTGTAAAAGGATCTGGACATCCAAGGTACAGCAGGAGGTGGTACATGAGGTGCAGCAGCCGGATGCGGTACATCATCAGTCGGGGGAGGTGGTACATCTGGCGTAGGAGACGAAGGACCTAAATCTGTAGGAGCTGGCGATGAAGGCCCCATACCAGCATGATCCTCTGAAATAATAGGAGGGTCGTCTCTCCTAAGCTGATCTGTCGGTATCTCGAGATGAGATACAATATAATTTGTACCTAAACCCTCACCGTCTCCCAGCATATCATCATCCAAATCAGCAGCTGTATCATCGACGTCCATACCCTCCTCCTCACTCTCACTGTAACCCTCATCATCAGCACACGGATCAACATCCAGACCACAATCCCTAACTGCCCCAGTATCTGTAAGTGCACGAGCCTCGTCAGTGGGTGTCGAACTAGAAGCATTCAGCTGGTCTCGAGCAGTAGCAAAACTCTGACGTATGGACGCTGTAATCTGCGTCCTCCTAACACGCTCTGCAGCAACAGGAGCCCCCGGAACAAAACCACTAGAGGCCATCGTATCTCGCACCCCCTAATGTTGTTGTTATAGCGTAACGTTATTTTCATAGCGTTACAAAAATAACGTCAAATTCAAAAACGTCTTTTCCATGACGTCGTAACGTTACAAACAGTTGTTGTAACGTCAATCCTAATCAAAATCATCTCTAATTTCTAAACATTTTGTTCATAACGTTACGAAATTAACGTTATAATTCCCCTAATTTCAATACTTTATATACTAATAGTTCATAACGTTACAAAATAAGAGAAGAACAATGTCATATTTCATAAAATAATTAATTCATTACTTTTACAATATAGAATGTCATATTTCATAACATTATGAAATTATTATATTTCATAACGTTATAAAATTTCATTAATTTCATAACGTTACGAATAAATTAATTAATTTCATAATGTTACCAAATAATATAATTTTATAACGTCACGCAATAAATTACTTAATTACGTTACGCAATAAATTACTTAATTTCACAACGTTACGCAATAAATTACTTAATTCATAACGTTACGAAATTAAATAACTAATTTCATAACATTATCAATTTAATAAATTAATCAAATTAAATAAATTGATAACGTTATGAAATTAAATAACTAATTTCATAACGTTATAAATTAAATAAATTAATTAAATTAAATTAATTAATTAAATTAAATAAATTGATAACGTTACGAAATTTATTTAAAAATGTCATAACGTTATCAAATATTATTAAATTGATAACGTTATGAAATTGAATAACTTATTTCATAACATTATCAATTTAATAAATTAATCAAATTAAATAAATTGATAACGTTATGAAATTAAATAACTAATTTCATAACGTTATAAATTTAATAAATTAATTAAATTAAATAAATTGATAACGTTACGAAATTTATTTAAAAATGTCATAACGTTATCAAATATTATTAAATTGATAACGTTATGAAATTGAATAACTTATTTCATAACATTATCAATTTAATAATTAAACTATTTAAAAACATTACAAAAGTTATAGAATATTTAATAAAAATACATACTTGATGTAGATCTACGGGAGTCGAAAAAACTTCCGGTTGCGCCTCGGTTTGAGCCCCGGTTTGTGGATTCAACCTTCTATTTGCTCGAGTGGCGTACCCGGGACCGACGTTTTGGACGCGTCGCTTTCGGGTTCTTGGCCTCGGAGCGGGTTCGGGTGCGGGTATCGGGGCGGGTTGGGCTGCTGGTATCGGGTCGGGTCGGGCATCGGGTATCGGGTCGGGTTGGGCATCGGGTGTCGGGTCGGGTCGGGCATCGGGTGTCGGGTCGGGTCGGGCATCGGGTATCGGGTCGGGTCGGGCTCGGGATTTTGGCGGGATCCGGGCACCACCACTGTACCTCAGTGGCACCTCCACTTCCTCCTCTTCTTCTTCCTCCACAGCCAGCCATGGCGTCGGAGTCGTCGTCGTCGTCGTCGACGACGGAAGAGAGGACAGCGGGTATTCTGCGGGGAGGACTTCAGGCGGTTTTTGGGGGCCAGAAGAACCGCCATGGTCGGGGCAACTCGAATCCATCGTCGATTGAAGCTTTTGATGGTTTAATAGGTGGGAAAAGGGAGAGAAGTAGGCGGCGAAATATAGGGTTTGCGGCGGCGGATTTTTGCAGAAAGGGGGAAGAAGGTCGGGGAGAAGGATTTTTTTTTTTTTAAAGCTGTAACCTGGTGCGGTAAGAATTACCGCACCATTTTGTGCGGTAACAATTACCGCACAGGTTTAATATATTATTAAACCTGTGCGGTAACAATTACCGCACAGGTTTAATATTATTTTAATACTTTTTTAATACTTTTTAAAAAAAAATTATTAATTAAAAAAAATACAATTCCTGTGCGGTAATTGTTACCGCACAGGGTTTAAGTTAATGAAAATCTGTTTTTTTTTTGCTTAATCTGGGATTAATCTGGTGCGGTAATTGTTAACGCACAGATCTGTGCGGTAATTCTTACCGCACCAGCGTCGTATAGGTTTCAGAAAAAATTCCAACAATGCCCCTGAGTCTTCTGGTGCGGTAAGAGTTAACGCACAGTTCTGTACTGCAATTGTTACCGCACAGAATAGTGTGCATTTAGCAAAAAAAACGTGTGCATTTAGACCAAGCCTAAATTAAAGTATATTATACAATAATTGACTATCTATATGAGACAAAATTGGACGTTCCCTAAACGTACATGTAGACCAAATTTGGCTAGTACGTGGACATAGCAATTGAACTTGGTCTGCTGAAACTTGACCCGTATGTAATACAGTATATTATACCAAGATTTTGCATCAAATTAACTGATTCTTGGATATGTTCTTGAAGATTTCAGTTTTTCTTAGAAACTTTTCATGCAAGGCTTGAGCAAAGCTTATTCCAAGGCAAATATGCTTGTTGGTGAGGCTGTTGGCAACATTAGAATCGTTGCTGCGTTTTGTACGCTGAAGAGCTTGTTGAACCGTTTCTCAGTTCTTCATCTTCTCATCCTTTGGCCTGACCTTGTGGTATGAATTTGCTCCGAGCTTCATCCCCTCATTTGTGCAGGTTGATTTTTTGTGTGAAAGATATTTTGGTTTTTTGATAATGGATTTTGATGGGTGAGCTAATGGATTTATATCTTAGTGTTTGAGATAGTGAGATAGTGGGATAGAATTTGTATAGGTCATGGGCAAAAATGTTAATTAGTGGAGTAAGTGGTTTAACATTGTGGGTGAGTGGGTTTTATTAAATGAAAAATTATGAAAAATAATTACACATGTCTTCACTCAAATTATGTCAAGTGGCGCAATTTTTTGTGAAGACATGACTTCAAGTTTAACATTGTATATAGTAGATGTTCATAATTTGGGCGGTCATTGTTCATATCTGACGATCATATCCATTCTAGTCATTTTTAAAAAAAAAACACTCAAATTTCACAAATTACAAAATTCCTACCGCGTGACTCATTTAACAAGTTTAAAATTATCACGACTCAAATAATATTTATTATTGAGAATATAAACATTAACGTGTAATTTGTGAATGAACCGTAACTTCTTTTCCCACTAACCTTTCCCTTTTTAACAACGTACTCTCGCTTATACAAACTTTCGGTTAAAAAATAGTTTGTGGAAATGTGGTACCAAAATGAACTGCTTTTTTCTTGAAACTATAGGAGCCTACTGTTATAGTTTCATTTATGACATGATTTATGACTAAAAGGAAACAAAAAAGGGAAAGTTAGGAGTCGAATCGAGTCTAAAAACGAAACCCCCTCAAGTCGCGTTGATCTCGTTCACTAAAATCGATCATTTTGAAGAGGGAGCAACTAGCAATAGAGGTATTTATAGGATTTTTCTTTATATTTTGGTGATTTTTAGTTAGATCTACTTTGTTAGAGAGTAAATAATTCTGAAGGGAGAGCTGGGAAATCGGTGGTTCGCTCCGGGAATTTGTGGGTCGCCGGAAACATTTGTTCTTGATTTCAGCTCTTGTGGGTTGCTTGCGAAGGACGGGAAAATGGTGAATTCATTGGTAGAACGAGCTACAAGTGACATGCTAATCGGTCCAGATTGGGCGATGAACATCGAGATATCGGATATGCTCAATCGGGATCCTGGGTATCGTTTTCTTGCTCTTTGAATTTACTGTTTCATTGAAGTTACTTCTTTGCTTGTTATGTAGCTTTCTTCTTTCTGAGTTTAGTGTTTTATAGAGACTAGATGGATTCTTTGTGTTATTGAGTTGATGAGACGACTATAATTTAGGGTTAAAAAGAGTGATATTTGGAGTTGTTTATATGTGGTTTCTTAGTTTCTAATCATATCAATCTTTTTTAGTTCTTGAAAAATCGTGGAACATCTTGTGTGAAGTTTGTTGCACTATTATACCTTTTGCAGTGGTCTTTTGGCTGCTTGATGCTGGTAATTGTCGTTTTGGTATCATGTAGTGCAATGCTACTACATAGAAAATTGATGATGTGACTTCAATTTGGATGCAGTACTAGCTGCATACCTTTAGGTTGATTTGTGGTCCATACATTCTGTAGGCTGGGTTATTTAGCAAGTGAATTGGCATGCATCGTGAATAAAAGCCAGGTCTGCCGAAAGGAGAGGCTTGGAGAAATTTAGTAATATAGAATTGCTGTGAAATTCAAGTCCATCTACTTAGCGAGGGTTTTGTCAGTCACGTAAAAGATGGCCTTGAGATATTTGACAAGTATAACTTCCTTTGAGGGATCCTCACCATTGTATTATGAAACTTGGGTGAGTTTCAGGGTGATTTCTTGCACTTCATATGCCTTACTTATTGTGAGGTCAGCTGGAAATGAAAAGGAGACTAAGGCTACCAATTAGCTTCATATGTCTTTTGTTTTATCCATCTGCACGAGTTTCTGCCAAGTGGTAGGTTTTCAGGGTAGCTCTGGTTGCCATTCACTCTCTCATCCTTCTCTTCCTTTCCCATATTCCTGTTGTTGGGCACTAGTTTGTCAAAATTGAAATTGTGAAGTGTGCTTTTATGCAATGATTTTTTTTTGCATCCAATTTGGACTGAATTTGAGATGGTGTAAGTATGATGCTATATGTGCGCCTTAATTTTATTAGTATCTGCTCTTTCCTTTTAGATGTTTTGCTTATGTATTATTTGCATTTTAGTATCATACTATTCTGAAGTTACCTACTTATTGTTTTGGTTAATTAGGCAAGCCAAAGACATAGTGAAAGGTATAAAAAGGCGTATGGGGAGCAAGAATCCCAAGGTTCAGCTTCTAGCATTAGTGGTACGATTGCTGACTCAGTGACTAGTTAGCATCTTTTTTGTTTCACATTTTGGATTTGCTGTTGAGCAGACAAGAAGTGTACACATAACGTGCTGCTACATGTTTCATTCTTCTTATTTTTAAAAAAATTCTTTTCAATCTATCAATATGCCTGCTATTTGGAAATAATTTGTTTTATGTGAACTTGATCAATCCAAAAAAGTGTGAAAAGGGACGGTATATTTAAACCAGATGCCGAATAGTCGAGTGAACTTTCGTGGTGATTTCTGCATTGCTTAAATAAATGTCGATGCTAAAACAATGCAACTTTCTTACAGCAGAGATGTTGAAATATATTTTGTTTGTTACAAGATTTATTCTACATAATTAGCTTGATGAATGGTTAGAAGACAAAAAGTATAGGCACAAAGATCAAGCAAGATGTATTGATTCTTCTTGTTACTGTCCATGTGTGTGTGTCTACCATCTAGTAGGTCCTGGTATTGAAGAGTTTGAAGTAGTAGCCTGCATCTTTTAGATCCTACTTAAATAGAATTTGTTATCCATGTCCTGTACTATGTCTCGCTGACATGGGTTTGGGAGTTGAAATTCACATAAAATATGCAATCTTGTAAGAGTTTTTTTTTTTTTTTGCACTAGAACAGCACCAAATTTTAGCTCGGACAACCATTAAGCTGTAGGAGATGTTACCAAGAATAGTTAATTTCATTTTAGCTGTCTGATGTGAATTTGGTCCTTTCTCCAGATTTTTAGCTACCTGATATTTTGGGAATCATCTATTTAATGAGTTGTACTTTTAATGTTTAAGCTGTTGGAGACAATTATAAAAAATTGCGGGGACATTGTGCACATGCATGTGGCGGAGAAGAATGTACTTCAGGATATGATAAAAATTGTCAAGAAAAAGGTGACATTTTTGTATTCCATCCTCTTTGGGTTACTGTTTAAAGATTTTCTTTTCTTGGATTTGGGCCAAATTCACATATTTTTGTTTATTTAGCCTGATCCTCAAGTCAAGGAGAAGATATTAATTCTTATTGACACCTGGCAAGAAGCATTTGGAGGACCAAGGGCAAGATATCCTCAGTACTATGCTGCATACCAGGACCTGCTGGTATGCTTAGGTCTCTATCCAACTGTTATTAGGGTTTTACAAATTTTGTGCACTAGCCTCATTTAGTTAAAATAGGTCATCAGTGACTATATTGATTATGCCTTTCCTATTGCTACCAACTACTTAATTATATACTGTTGGAATTTCCTACTATGTTAATCATTCTTGTTTTGCTCTTAACATTGTATCAGCGTGTTGGGGCAGTATTTCCGCAGAGATCTGAGGGGGCTGCTCCCATATTCACACCACCCCAGTCACATCCTCTATCATCGTACTCTCAGAATGTGCAAAATTCAGCATTTAGCCATGATGATGCTAGAGCGGAGTCTTCTGCTGAGGCTGAATATGCGACCTTGAGGTGCTTAGATATTTATCAACATTTTTTTTTCTTTAGGCAAATCATTAAGATCTTGTCTAGCTAGATACAAATCCGTAGGAATTCAATTTCATGATAATGAACTTCGACATCACTAGTCACATCCTATTCGCAACTGTATGATCATTTAATTATCTGTCATTATTGCATTATTGATATATCAATTATACCAGAAAAAACATGCAAAAAATAGTAGCTTGGTGAAGTGTATGCTCTTTTTATCTTTCTCAATACCTAGCAATACTTCTTGTCCGTTGTCTATTTAGTGAAAAGAGATGTTACCAAGAATAGTATATTTCATTTATGTTATTGTTCCTTTTTTCTGATAGCTGGAAAAAGTGAATTTCTGTATCACTTAGAAAGGAACGTGACAAAGAGCTCTCTTGGGGTTGCGTTGACCAACACCAAGGAGTGATTTCCGGTGAAGCTGCTTATACTTATTTTAACAACTACCATAAGGGTTATATATATTTTGTAAGAACATTTACTAATCATGCTTGGTAACATTTTCTTCGAGTGTGAGTATCACTATAGGATGTAATGCTTCTCTTTATAAATCAATTAAAACATGATGCTTTCTTTTGGGACTAAGTTTTTTTCTCCCTCACTGGTAGCTTGTCTGAGATGCAAAATGCACGGGGTAGCATGGATGTTCTTGCTGAGATGATAAATGCAATAGATCCTGCAAACAAGGAGGTCTATCCCTTTCTTCACCTTCATCTTGTAGCTATTGCTTTGTCTCTCCTTAGTGAAATTATATCCTTATAATTTCCGTGTCCTTTTTGCCCAAGAATGATGTTTTCTTTCGTCAAGCAACAGATTCAGTCAGCAAAATACCCTTAATCTGTTCTGCTTTTGCTGATTTGGATTCTTCTAGCCTGCTGCTCATGCAGCTTGTTTCAAATTTGCTGGATGTCGTGCTTTCAGTTAGTGGGTTTTGCAGAAGTTTATATTTTGGGCTAATGATTTAGGATTTTCTTATTGCAGGGTCTCAGGCAGGAAGCTCTTGTTGACTTGGTGGAGCAGTGTCGTACTTACAAACAAAGAGCTGTACACCTTGTTAATTCAACTGTGTAAGACCTCCTGCTACTGAATGGGTCTAGTGAATTGAGATGCTATTGTGCTGATAGATAGCTTTTTATTTATCACTAAGGTCCAAACTTGACTCGAATGCCACTTAGATTTTCACATTATTGCAAGTGCAAGTAAACATGCAGCGAGACTAAGTTCTTTTAGCTATAGGTAGGATGAGAATGTATGCTGGGTCATTTTGATTAATTCTTACTTGCTTTGTTAATAAAGTGTTCAGTTAAATAAAACAGCAGAAATAGGATAACCGCTTCGAATATTTACTCCTGGGAACTACAAATTTTGTACATATTTGCAACAAATGTTTCTGAGAAGAATTTATATTAATTTTTAAAGAAATTGAGGGTAATTTTCGAAGGAGGACATTAGTTGATCCATTATTTGTCGACCAGACGGTTTTTTTTCAGAACAACTGAAAATGGAAAGCTGGATGATAACTGCTCTTTTACAGTAATTAAAAAAATTGCACTCTTTCTAGGGATGAATCACTCCTCTGTCAAGGGCTTGCTCTAAATGATGACTTGGAGCGTGTGCTTGCAAAGTATCAGTCTGTAGTCTCAGGAGCTAGTGTTGAGTCTGAGAAATCCAGCCCTGAAACTACAATCCGTGATCTAGTTGATGTGGATATTCCTAGTCAGCATGCTAACGCAGGCGAAAGCAGCAAGCAGTCAACTGAAAGGTATATTGATGTGGATATTCCTTGTGTTTCTGGTCTTACCTCTTGTTCTCAAGCTCAAGTTTTAGGTTTCAATCCCTACTAAGAACTAAGCAACCGACATGTTTTGTGCTAGACTTGTATTTCTGGGTGTTGACAGAATGTCGAAACGAAAAGTAATACAACAATTGGTTAAATCAGGTTCATATACTAGTCTGTGAAGTTGAAAAGAGTTCGTGAAGAGTCCAAAATTGATTCCTTTGACTGACTTGGTTATAATGTGCTTGCCTAGAGACTTTTCTGTGGTTGTGACCCTAAGATCATACTGTTACTATTTTCAGATCTAGTTTAGGAGGCGATACTTCAGCCCTAGTTCCAGTGTCAGCACCCCCTCCTGCCAATGGCTCCATATCTACTCCTAAGGCTGGTCCATTAATCGACCTTCTGAGTGGTGACCTTCTGGGTGGAGACATTTACAGCTCACCAACACACAACTCATTGGCTCTGGTTCCTGTTTCTGCTCCTCAGGCTTCAACCCCACTAGCTTCTGAAAACAACGCTTTGGCTTTGGCCGACATGTTTTCTTCAGGTACCAATGCTCCGACTCCCACAAATGGGCATGGCCCACCCGCCTTTTCACCTGGGTCAGAATTCCAAAATCCCTCATTATATCAAAACGGGATGACGGGATCGCCTTATGAGCAATCAGGGTTTCCACCAGTCCAGACTCCTCCTGCATGGAGTCCTCCGAATGTCCAGCTTCAGCAACAGCCATCATCCCCTGCCTTTGGTGCCTGCCTGCCCTTAAATTCTATTCTACTTTCTATAGTATTTCTCTCCCAGCTGTATTTGATATTAACAGAATATATTTGGTAGGCACGCAAAACGAGTCATCATTACCCCCACCTCCTTGGGAATCACAGCCAAGCGACGCAGCCCCGGCCTCTATGGGCCCTCCACAAATGCAGCAGCAGCAGCTCCCACCAGCAGAAAACCAGCAGGTTCCGGGCATGTTCATGCAGCAGCCAAATTCCAATCAATCCTTCCAAATGCCCACCATGTATCCACAACACATGCAAGGAGCACAGATGATTCCACAGCCCATGCAACAAGCAATCCCAATGTATCCTCCTCAACAAATGTATCCAAACCAAATGCCCGGATATGGCTACCAGATGACGGGTTATGGAAACCAAATGGGCGGTTATGGAAACCAAATGGCTGGCTATGGCAACCAGATGGGTGGCTATGGCTATGGAGGATATGGTGTCCAGCAAGATCAGCAGCTCGATCAGAGAATGTATGGAATGTCGGTGAATGATAACAGTGCTGTGAGTGGAACTTCTTCAATGGCTTCCTACTTGCCACCAATGAGGAAGCAATCAAGAGGAGATGATAAGCTTTTCGGGGACCTTGTGGATATGGCCAAAGTCAAGCCAACAAACACTCCTGGCAGGACTGGGAGTATGTGACGCGCACACACTGGGTTGGTTTTGTTTATGATAATAGCCTCATGCTCGATCTACTTGTGTGGATTGGATTGCTAACTTGATTCACTCTCGATCCTCCTTTCCTGTCTGTCTTCCATGTGTTTCTTCCCGGTTAGGGTATTTGTAGTCATTCAGTATATATATTTTTCCTTGGATGTGCTTGGCGTTGTTTCATTGTCTACATTTCCATGTACACAGGCATGCTCTTGTTAGTTGAATTACAACTTTTCATAAACTTTTTTCGATTTTGTGTGCATAAGGTTACAGGGTTTCAATAAGTGAATCGGACCATTGTTCGTTCGTTTGTTTTTTGATAGAAAAAGACCATAGTTTGTTATTAGTTTCGTTGCGTGAAAAAGGTTATCAATTTTGAAGGGTTCACCAATGAGGTGTGCGTTGTAAATGTTGTATTGTGGTCTGAATGATATTTACTGGGGTCAAGGTGTATGTGCACGACTACATGTACATTTCCAGTTGTTTGCATCGGGTTCATAAGTTTTAAGTAAAAATCCTAAGCATAGGTTCTAGTTTCCATTTGTCAATGTGGTATGCTAGTTACCGACTTTACAACTATAGAAAGCAGTGAGGTTGTAGTTGTACAATTGTGTTTCACCAGCAATTGTAACCGGTCCCATTAACATGAAACAGCGGGAAAAGGAATGTTAAGGGCCAAGTAAGAATGTGGCAAACGTCTTGGAAGCTGCTGTTTGCTATCATGCTATGAAACTACGCAGTACCTGCAAAAAGCGTAATCCTACATGTCCAAAACGAATGAATGACAAAATGCCAGCCAAATGATTCTTAGGAGACGTTTCACATTCTAGTCTTCAACAGACCATAATGAATGGTTCAAGTTACATGCTTGGCTGTATATATTAGGATGTCCAATGCACAGGCTGAATGATTCCAAGAATGGAAGGTCACTAAACATTTGATGCTCATAATAGTACCACTGACGGCAAAAAATGTACCAAAAAGTAACAAATTTTACACCAAAAGGGTGAATTCAGATTAAATTCACACTGAAAAAATTTAGTTGGATATTTTGACAAAAAGGAAGATCAATGCTCATAATATGTGGTTACTTCGCACCCTCTTTATTGAGCAAAAGGTCTCAGCTGATAATCAACCTTTGCTAGATTTCAGCGGGTTAATGTCTACAAAGGCCAACGACAGTTTCATAATGACGCAACAGGAAAAACAGCATTTCAGTGATGACCATGCTGAGCTCAAGGTACATTAACAGGTAACATACAGCATAGCCCCGGACCACCAAGGAAGATATAGGTCTCATCATAAAGGCATTGACTTTCCTAAAAACAACACCACAAAAAGGCAGTAAGCAAACATATGAAGAAATGATATTTTAGCAAATCAATAAAAGAACAATTCATTTGAATCAAAATCTTAGCAAGTGCTGAATGCATGCATTTACTAAGAAGACACTGATTTTCACTTAACATCATAAGTAGCATAATTATGTCCCATAACCTGATTGCTTTGGATAAGAATCGCCCACCGATGCCTAAGAGCTGCATTCAGTTACGTCCATAATATGACACTGTTTACCCAACAGAACCATAGCATTCTCAACATTTATGTTAACAGCATCAGTTATTTTAAACACTGTAGTCTTTACCACAAACAGCTTAGTCTTAGTACCAATATCCAAAATAAAAGGATCCTTGGTTGCCCACCATGAGTCAAGAACCACAACTTGATCACATGCTCTCATATCGTGGCGATGGGAAGACAATTAGAGATGAAACTGGTTTACGTCAAGGTTTGGTTGTCAATGAAGAGTGAAGAACACAAGATACAAGGGCTGATGGACATTATAGTGGCTACCTTAAGTTCAAGTAAAAAAATCAACCAAGCACGTGGTATGGTATATCTATAAGATTAAACCCAATTACAGTGCCTAAGTAGATAGTGAGCTCCAAGACTGTATAAACCCTAGATATATCTAAAAGTGCAGCAAGTCAAAGGTTATTCAGTTCAATAACTCCAAATTCGTAAAATACTACAAATCAATGAGCACGGTGAACTTCAGCATGTAGTTGGAATCAATAAAAGGTTGCGATAAAGATTTAACCTTGTGGGACTAAACACCAACTCAATGAGTCAGTAGAAAGCACAGATTGCAAGCGAGCAGAAGCTATGGCACTGTGGAGTGGCAACATTGAGAGCAAGAAGCTACTCTCAACTGGTAACCTGTCGTCCCCACAAACACCAGAATTTCTTCACCATCACATTTCCAAATGATAAACACACAACCAAATTAAGGGAAACAGGAAGAACCTTGATATGCAGGAAATGCGCTTGGGAGATGAAGAGCCTATTTGAGTTCGCGAGCATGATTTCAAAGCATTCGCTGCAGGTGCAATCGAATTTAGTTTCGATCTGAGAGATGATAATCTGGATACAAAAGTCGCGGAAGACATTTTTGGTTTACTCTCTTGCCTAGGGTTCTAATGACTTGTGCAGGGTTTTATACTCTAGTCTTAGAGCTGTCAAAAGTTAACCGAACCCGAAAAACCGACCGAGCCCGACCGAAAAATTCAGGGTTAAAACCCGAAAAATTAAACCGAAAACCCGAATAAACCCGAACCCGCTGAACCCGTAATTTTTTGGGTTCGGGTCCGGTTAACCCGGCAGGTCAAGGAAATAGCGCAATTTTGCGCGCCGATGCCCGGGAAAGGTGAAATAATTGGGGGTAAAATCTGAGAAAGCACAAAACCCTAATATCTAAACACGGCTCTTCAATCTCACCTCAATACCTCATCCATGGCTTCTCTGAAATTTCTGTACCTTTCCCTCGTCTCCCCCCTTCTTTGAGTCTCTCTACTGGAATCCTCGACCTCTCAAGCAAGGCACCCGGAATCTCGTATTTTCTCTAGCGCTTGCATCCAGGAGTCATTCAGTCTTCGTTGTTGTTCGATCGTGTTCATCGCTTGCACCAAGGGTTCACTCTTTAATCTGAGCTCTCCAACCTTCACGAAGGAGTTGTTTGATCGATTAGGTACTTTCAACTAAATCTTGTTCGATCGTGTTCATAAGTCTGAATCTGTTTATGTGTGAGATTGGTTTAGGATTCGACAACCACTTCTTTGTTGTGTTTAATTTGGGCTTTTGTTAGCTTTGTTTCCGCTTGCTGATGTGAAAACAAATAAAAGATGTATTTTTAATTAGGGTTAGTTGCTCTGTTTGGGTGTATATGGATTTATATGAGTTGTGGTTGAATATGTTTTTAATTATTGTTGTAACACGCATCTTAAGTTCTTTGGGTTCTGAAACTAAAGTCTGTATGTGGGGTCTGGCATACTCTGAAGCATGTTTAACTCTTCCTGGTGGACGATTTTAATGTTTCCTATTTATTTGCTGATGCAATTTGTTTCTTAGAGGTAGCCAGTAGATCTACAGTAGATATTTGTGAAGCTGACAATTTTTGTAGGTATAATTATGCTGTTCAGTTTGCCTTAGGACTTTTTAGTGAGCTTTCTTTTGGCTTATGTCCTTACTTCTTATGGAACCCCTTAAATGCAGGTACAGTTAGAGGTAGCCAGTAGATCTACAGTAGATAGTTGCTCTGTTTGGGTGTATATGGATTTATATGAGTTGTGGTTGAATATGTTTTTGTTAGATGGAGTTACTTTCAATTTCAAGATGTCTGATGCGTTCGAATGTGTATGAACAATATGTGGTATGAACATGTTTTTGTTACTGCATTCGAATGTGTATGAACAACATATGGTTTGATTTTCTGTTAGCATTGGAGCAACATAATTTGGTGTTGTTTTGGTTCTGTTTCTGGATGTCTGATGCGGTGGCTGTTTGCGTACATCTTTTCGACTATTTTTCTGGTGATGTATGTCTAATGCGATGGTTGTCTGCTGATGTGCTGTTTCATTAAGGTCGTCTTAATTTCAGTTCTTCTTCGTGCATGGATTTGCTTATGAGCCCAAGTTGAGGAGAGAAAAATTGGTGTGTTTGTAGCTTGCCTTTTCACAGATTGGCCTTCAATCAGTGATTTTAGTCTCACCAAACCCCTTAAGGCTCGTAATGCTCTTCTTATAGGAGGACATATTAGACACAAATAATCTCAAGAAGACCAGTCTTTACCAAATGTCCTCTAAAGGCAGTTTGAATTCTGATAGCTGCAATTTCCTCCTTTGATTTCCCAGAGAAATGTGATACAGTTGTGAGACGAACCACTTCAGCAGCTGCCTGAGCAGCAGCAACAGCCGCCTCTGCAGCTGCAGCTGTAGCAACAGCCACCGAGTAAGCGTGCTTGTCCTGGTTTCTCTCCTCAACTTCATAGAACTTTGTTTCCTCAATGGGTTGATGATTTGTGAGAGGAGGAGGTCGCCTGTTACTGCACTGCTTGACCACCACTTCGCCCTTCCTTCTTAAATCTTACTCTTATTAATTACTTCATCCTTCTTGTTTTTATATACTCATATATATATATGCACTATTGTCCGATATAATATAGCTAATGTTGTGCTGGGTGCTTACTGCTTACCAAACAAAGATAAGGTTAATTCTTTAATCAAATCAAAGATTGCTGGCTGATTTAGTGCATTTTCTTTGTCTAGTTATATAGTTAGTCCAAGAATAAGGTTAATTCTTTAATCAAATCAAAGATTGCTGGCTGATTTAGTGCATTTTCTTTGTCTAGTTATATAGTTAGTCCAAGAAAGAATTTAGTGCATTTTCTGATTGTTTTTGTATTTATTCAGGTTTTCATATATATATTCTCAACTAAGACATGCCACGAAAAAATCGAGCCCCTCGTACTTCAGAAATATTGCCGTTTCTGCCTGGATGTGGAATTGCTTCTGTTTCCTTACCATCATCTCCATCATCAGTTGCACAAGGTACTTATTATTTTATGAAATTCTTTTTTGTTAATTCAGATGCTTTATATTACTCATTTAGTTGTTACTCACCTTTAGTTCTCAATAATGATTTGCAGTACCATCTTTGTATTCATCTACGAATCCAGCTGAAGATGAGTATGTATCTCCAACACCTTCTGCTACTTTAGAGACCCGAAAAAGGAAGTGGAATGCTGCAATCTGGAAATAGTATGATACCTATGATGGAGACTTGTTTAAGGATGGTGTGCCAAGGGCAGTATGCAAGTATTGTAAGGGAGGACCAATCAAAGCTCCTTCTAAAATCGGTACCTCTAATTTCATAAGACACCATGAAATTTGTGAATTTGTGGATATACTAGAGTCTAGAGATGGGGTTTTGCAACGAAAATTTGATAAGCATATGTACAAGGAATTGGTTTCACTTGCTATCATCAGACATGGATACAGTTTTATGACTGCAAAACATGAGGGGAATAGGAATATTCATAGGTTCTTGCATGAAGGGTGTAAACCAATAAGTAGAAATACAGCAAAGAACCATATTATGAAAATCCATGCAAGAGAGAAAGACAAGCTTAGGAAGTTTATGCTGAAAGTTTATGGAAAGGTTTGTTTGACTTCTGATATGTGGACATCTGCAGTAGATCAAGGGTATATTTCTCTCACAGCACATTTCATTGATGATGAATGGAAATTGCATGCAAAATTTTTAGACTTTTGTCATGTGGAACCACCACACGATGCAGCTAAGTTACATGATAGGTTGATGTGTCTCTTGAGTAGTTGGGAAATTCAGAACAAAGTGTTTTCTATCACACTAGACAATTGCAGATGCAATGATAAATATGCAGGCCATGCTAACTAGGAGTCTTTCTATGCAAAATTATTTGCCTTGTAGTGGTGATTATTTCCATGTGCGGTGTAGTGCTCATATTCTGAATTTAGTTGTTCAAGAAGGTTTGAAAGTGATTGATGCTGCAGTAACTAAGGTAAAAAAGTTAGTGGTCTGGACAGTTGGTTCAGAACGTAGAAAATTGAAGTTTAGAGAAACTGCTGTTTATGCTGGAATTGATTGTTCTAAGGGTTTGTTGCTGGATCGCCCTACTAGATGGAATTCTACATACAAGATGTTGGATAGGGCAATAATTTATCGCGCTGCATTTGAAAGAGGTGTGGACAGATCTGACTCTAGTTATCCTCCGCTTCCACTTAAAGAAGAATGGTGTAGAATAGAAAAGATTTGTGATCTTCTAAGACCTTTTGATGAGCTTACAACTCTTATGTCTGGGAGAAACTATCCTACAACCAATCTATATTTGAAGAGTGTCTGGAATATTGAGCTTTTACTGTTGAAATACACTTCAAGTGAAGATGCATTTCTGAAAGATATGGCATTGAAGATGAAGGTGAAGTTTGACAAATACTGGGAGTCGTATAGCCTTATTCTTTCATTTGCTGCAATGTTGGATCCTCGTTATAAGTTCCAGCTTGTTCTATATTGCTTTCAAAGTTTGGATGCTACAACAACCATCTCTAAGGCCAACCATGTCAAAGCTGAATTCTATAAGTTATATGATGAGTATGCTATGAAATCTGGTACACAACAACGAGCAAGCTTGAGTGAGGGTAGAGAACGAGGCGGGGATGCTCTAAAGGTAAGCTACAACTAAGTTTTGAAGTTTTCTTATTTTAATTTTTGGATTTCTGAATTTATGAAGTGTTTGGACTTTGAATTGTTGAATTGATAATTGGTTCTTTACATGATATATAGTATAATCTGTACAGTTTTGCTTACTTGCTCGAAATGATATTTCTGAGGATAATTTGAATGCAGTAATAGTTGTTGAATGCTGGCTGATTTGAATGAAGTGATTTTTTATTGTTGGCTGATTTGAATGCAGTAATAATTTGATTTGAATGCAATAACAATTGTTGGTTGATTGGAATGCAGTAATAATTTGATTGCTGACTGATTTCAATGCAGTAATAATTTGATTTGGATGCAGTAATAATTTGATTTTGTAGGGCTTTTACTCTTTTAGGGCTTTTGAATGGAGCAATAATTTGATATCACCAGTTGGATTGCTGGCTGATTTGAATGCAGTAATAATTTGATTTTGTTATTAACAAATTTGGTTTTCTTTGTAGGGCTTTTACTCTTTTAGTGATATTTCTGAAGATAAGTCAGACCTAGATGCGTATTTAGAAACAGGTAGGATAAGCCCTACACAGGATATAGATGTGCTCATTTGGTGGAAAGAAAATGCAATCAATTATCCTATAGTTTCTCAGATGGCAAAAGATATATTAGCCATTCCCATCACTACGGTAGCATCAGAGTCGGCTTTTAGAATGGGTGGAAGAGTCTTAACAAAATGGAGACCTTCTCTTGATTGTGATACCGCATATGCACTCATATCAACCCGCTCTTGGTTATTCGGATTTGATTTACCAGACGGTAACTTTAATTTAGTTTTTTGTGGACTATTTTCCAAGTTCTAATTTACAATGGTTTATTGACATGTTCATATAATTGAGCAGATGGACTTGAAGTTCCACTTTCCGTGGACAAGGACAACAATGAAGGTGTAGAGCTGGAGGACTGAACTTGGAAGAATCGAAAGAGTTTCAAAATGTTGTATTTTTGCTCATCTAGGACTAGGAATCTAGAATGATAAACAGTTGGTATTGTATTTTCTTTTGTTGGCTCTAGTGTCAAATTTGTCTCTGTTTGCAGATGTTTTTGGATGTCTAAACTAGTGTGTTGGCTTTGCTTGTACTATTTTCTGGTGCCATATTTCTGGCTGTTCTCTTATGCTAAATCAGGTTGTTTGCCATATTTCTTAACTCAAATTTATTTGTTGAAGATAGGCACATGTTAGAAGTGAAATTTCCCTTGAACAATAGGCATCATGTCTGAAAATATTAAGACAGAGAAAGGCATCATTCAGATGTAATTTGTAAATGTAACAAATTTAAGGTTCAATTCTTGTATCTTCTTCATCTCCAATGATAGCCACCATCATATAAATCTAATATATTTTTTATAATATATTGTAACACTTAAAATAGTAAACACAAAAAAAAAATGAACACAAAGTTAAAAATAAAATTGACGTTAAAAACTCGTTGGTTAACCCGAACCGCTCGCTAACCTGTATGACCCGACCCAACTTGACCTGCTACCCGAAATTACCAAACCCGAACTCAACCCGAACCCGAGATAACCGAACCCGAACCCGACCTGACCGACCTGTTTGACAGCTCTACTAGTCTAGGACAATTTCACATTAACTTGAGTAAAATTAATTTAGAGGATTTGCAAAACTAACCCCCTTGATTTCTAAATTTTCGAAATCAACCCCTAATTAAGGGCGGTAAATTAACTTGTTTTTATTATAGGCAATCCATCAATCAACAAGTAGGGGAAGGCGTGGTCGGTAAATCGTGATTCGGTTAACTAATGATCGGTTAAATAAATGTTCAGTTAGTGATTTCTAATATCCATTTACTTAACTGTAATTGTCGGTTAACCAAATGTTCGAAACACATAAATCGGTATGTTCGATTAACCAATATAAAAAAAACTAAAAGATATTCTCTTTAAATTGTAAAGAAAAGAGAGCAATAATAAGTCGATAATCATGTATATTTTAAATCAAGAGTTAAAAGTGACATGCTTCGTTAAGTTAAAGAGAACATGTATCTCAGTGTATAATTATACAAAAGGATTTAGCTCTTAGAGCATGTATTTAACTGCTATAAGTGTGCATGTGTGTTATATATCAATTTGCATATAAAACGTAGTCTGATACATAGAGAACATATAAACAATTTGCATTTAACTGCTATAAGTGTACAACTATATTCATTTTTTAAGATACTAGAGCATTTTAACATTATTTATATGTCACTAGGGACCGACCGAGCTTGTACTACGCACAAGGACAATCAATTCAAGCGTTATTTTAGGTTTGTGAGAGGAACACTGCAAAACGATGTCAAATTGGCACAATGAAGCGCAGAACGGTATGGGAAAGAAAGCATTGTGCTTTAGAGTAACTCTAAATGAAGTTAAAAAATAGACGTTATCTCACGCCGAAACTTACTCTATATGATGTTATTTTGGGTTTGCTAGAGGCACAACACATTTATTTAAAGCGCGACGAGGCAACATGTTTACAAATTTTGACGCAAATAATGTCGTGACTTCCAATGTTTACGTAGCAAAAGTGCAGGGAATCAAGCATCTATATCTGTAAATAATAAACAAAGCGTTGACGCTTTATATGAACTTCGAATAAAAACATTTTGTCGTGGTAAGCAGGCTACATAACATAACAATATATAAATGTATATATATATATATATAACAACTACATGACCGCATTATTCATAGCGCTCATGAAACTAATTCTCCGTATGACGTTATTATGCGCCTGAGAGAGGCATGACTTCCAATGTTACACACATCGACATGTAGACAATCAAACCGTTTAAGTGTGTAAATAACAAACAAACTGATGTATGAGTGTAACCAATGAAAAAACACTTGATTCAAGTTGAGGAAATCTATATGAAACTTAGTTAATTCAATTCGAGGAAATATATATGAACGATGACACTAGGTTCGGAAAAAATAAATAAGTGGATAAAAAACTCCATTATCGATCTCTAAGAAGTTGGTGTTAGTCTAGGAGGACAAACTTTATATTATAGTTGATCAGGTCAATGATAAAACTATGACATAAAACTATGTGTTGCTCAATTCACACCAATCACATGGAGAAGGATATCGCCGAAACTTACTCTATATGATGTTATTTTGGGTTTGCTAGAGGCACAACACATTTATTTAAAGCGCGACGAGGCAACATGTTTACAAATTTTGACGCAAATAATGTCGTGACTTCCAATGTTTACGTAGCGAAAGTGCAGGGAATCAAGCATTTATATCTGTAAATAATAAACAAAGCGTTGACGCTTTATATGAACTTCGAATAAAAACATTTTGTCGTGGTAAGCAGGCTACATAACATAACAATATATAAATGTATATATATATATATATATAACAACTACATGACCGCATTATTCATAGCGCTCATGAAACTAATTCTCCGTATGACGTTATTATGCGCCTGAGAGAGGCATGACTTCCAATGTTACACACATCGACATGTAGACAATCAAACCGTTGAAGTGTGTAAATAACATGTAATGGGTGATTGTCAAGTTGTGTTGATAATTAATCCCAAGTCTAATGTTCAGATCATTTGTACGTAGAGCAGTGTTGGGCTTTAATCTGTAATTGGGCTTGATCATTTGTTTGAAGCCCAGTAACCAGTTGTGGCCCAGGTGCTCGACCCGACCCGTCTGAGGTTGCTGGGGCTCCGCGTGTGCTTGTTGAGGCTGAGGTATTTAAGCTCTTAAACCTTGTTGTTGCTCTCTTATCAGAATCACTTCTTCCTCTCCGCCTCCATCTGTGAAAGAGAGCTTCTTCTAGGGTTTGAGTTTTTCCTGAGTGTTCTTGACTGTGGATCGAGAGCTTGATCTTGACAGAAGTAAAGCTTTCGCTTCTAGAGATAACTTCTAGCAGATTGTGTTCTTGCTTGGAGTTGGAGGCCTTGGCGAGTAGTGAAGCTCGCAGATGCTCGACGGGTTGAAGTCTTGAGGAGATCTGGTCACACGCGTGGTTTAGGGAGTTTTCTCTTCTCTTGCTTTACAGATTCTTGTTGTCTCTGTTCTGTATATTTGATCTGAACTTAGAGCTTTGCTCTCTTGTAATATTGTGACCTACTTAGTGGATTTGGCCATCAATCTTGAGGCCACGGGGAATAGGCTGAGTCCGAACCTCGTTAACAACTCATTGTGTCATTTTACTTTCTGCATGCGATTCTTCTTGTGTGTTTATGGTAATCTGAGTCGAACATATATAATCTCACAGATTGGTATCAGAGCCAGGTTACTTGATTACTGCTATATCTGAAATCTTGTGTGATTTGTGTAGATACTTGCATAATTAGGTACTATCATTGCTCTGTGAATGATTTGGCTCATTGCTTCCGCATCTATTGATTCAGATTATCTCTGTGACTGTGTTGGTCTTGATCTGTGTGATTTAGACCTAGGATCTGCAAATCTTGCTATTATTTGTTCAAGATTTGCTACTCCTTCTGCCTTGTTGTTCTGTTTTAATTTTAATCTTAAAACTTACTTGTGTGTTTGGTTTCAGGGGAAATAAAACTATGGGAGATAACAACATAAGGATGAAATCCTTTGATGGAACTACAGATTTTGCAATGTGGCAAGTCAAAATGAAAGCTATACTGGTGAAGGAAAAGTGTAGCAAAGCCATCAAACAAGACTACCTTGCAGAAACCTCACCTGCTAGAAGGATGGAGATGGATGAACAAGCCCACTCAGAGATCCTCATAAGGTTATCTGATGATGTGACTCGACAAGTGGTAAATCATACTACTACTAAATCTCTCTGGGATGCTCTAGAAGCATTATATCTTACTAAGTCTCTACCCTCTAGGATTTCTTTGCTCTGCAGATTATTCACTTTTAAAATGGATATTAATCCGACTTTGAGTGATAACCTAGATAAATATCTTAGGATGACTCAAGACTTAGAAAGATGTAATGATAAGATAGGAGAAACCCACCAAGCTGTCTTGCTTCTTAACTCTTTACCCTCTCAGTTTGATAATTTTAAGGATGTGATTCAGTATAGTAATGAAACTTTGACTACTCAAAAGATCATAGATTCTGTTACTGAGAAAAATGAAACCTTAAAAGTGTTTAGAACTAAAAATTCTGACAAAAAGACTGAGGTGAAAGCTGAGGCTCTTATGATGAATGGTAAGAATAAGAAGAAGTTTAAGACCAAGAAAGAAAAAAGATATGAGCCTTCAAATTCTTTTGATAGTGATAAAAAGAGAAAGTGCTTCTACTGTAACAAAACTGGCCACTTTATTAAAGACTGTCATAAAAAGAAAAGAGATGAGTCTAGTAAGGAAGGTCATGATAACTCTGCTTCTTTACTTGAGTCTCAGGATTATGAAAATTGTGAAGTGCTTATGTGTTGTGATTCCCCTGTTGATTATGACTGGATACTTGATTCTGGCTGCACTATGCATGCCACTCCTTACAGAAACTTCTTTAGCTCCTTAACTGAGTGTGATGGAGGGAAAGTTATGTTAGGAGACCACAGTGCTCTAGCTATTAAAGGATTAGGTAAAGTCCCTCTAACTATGTTTGATGGAAAGACTAGGATTCTCCAAAATGTTAGGTGGGTTCCAGAATTAAGAAGAAATTTGTTATCTGAGTCAGTTTTTGATGATCTTAAATGTCAAATTATTACTCATAATGGTATAAGGGAAGTCATCAGAAATGGGACAACTCTTATTAAGGGAATTAAAAGGGGTGGGCTGTATCATGTTATAACTTCACCTGAGTTAAATCTCTCCAAAATGGATAATAGTTTAACCTTAGATCAGACTAAAGCTTGGCACAACAGAATGGGACACATAGGTAATAAAGGCTTGAATTATCTGTATAAACATGGTTTAATTGATAAAAAACCAGTGGACTTAAGTTTCTGTGAAGATTGTATTTTTGGAAAGAAAACTAATAATTCTTTTTCTAGATCTTCTTATGTAGCCAGCAAACCCCTGGAGTATGTGCACTCCGATCTGTGGGGTCCAGCTCAGGTAAGTACAGTAGGTGGTAAGAGGTATTTTATATCTTTTATTGATCACTACTCTAGGAAAGTGTGGATTTACTTATTAAAAACTAAGGATGAAGCATTCTCTGCCTTTAAGAACTGGAAATTTGCTGTAGAAAAACAATCTGACTTGAAACTAAAGTGCCTTAGAACAGATAATGGCCTTGAATTTTGTAATCACTTGTTTAATGATTTCTGTACTCAAGAAGGGGTCAAAAGACACTTAACAGTGCCTGGAACACCCCAACAAAATGGCACTGCAGAAAGAATGAATAGAACTTTATTAGAAAAAACTAGATGCATGCTAATAAGTTCAGGATTAAGACATTCCTTGTGGGGAGAAGCTGTTACCACAGCTTCCTACCTCATAAATAGATCACCCTCTTCTGTTATTGATTTTAAAACTCCTCAAGAAATGTGGACTGGCAGAAAACCAAGTATATCTCACTTGAGACCATTTGGTTGTACTGCCTACTCACAAATTTCTCAAGGAAAATTAAAACCAAGAGCTCAGAAGCGTATAATGTTAGGTTATCCTGAGGGAGTAAAAGGATATAAGTTGCTTATAATTCAACCTCATGGCTATAAAGTGATCTTATCCAGGAGTGTGACATTTAATGAAAAAGATTTTCATTACAAAAACATTCTAACAACTGCATCCAAGAGTACAGGTACCAAAGAAGCAGAGAGTGTAGAAGTGGTGACAAGAAACCAATTCTACATACCAGAAGGACCAAGTGAAGTCCCAGGAGAGGAGGAGTTCGACCTAGGACATCCTTCCATGAGTCAGAATGAATCTGAAGAAGACTCAAGAGCAGCTGAACCAGACTCAAATAAAACCAGCCTGGGAGCTGAGAGTGACACAAACAACAACCATCAACATTTAGGGGAAGGAAACAGGGAAGTATCCCCCTCTATCACTGATATTTCTGTATATTCTGATGTGCATAATGATAACACTGTGGTGTCTGAGAATAATAATAATAACTCTAATAATGTGCATGACTTAAATGAATATCAATTAACTAGAGATAGAGCCCCCAGACTTAGAATTCCAAATAAAAAATTCTCTGTGAATAATGCTGAGGTTGTGGCTATGTGTACTGGTCTTGTTGACTATGCTTTCATGACTGCTAATGTGATAAATAATAGCTATACCCCTGATACTTATGAGCACGCTTCTAGGTGTTCTGAGTCTAAGAAATGGCTTAGTGCTATGAATGATGAAATAGACTCTATGATGACTAATAAAACTTGGACTTTAGTGCCCAAACCTGAAAATGCTAGGCTCATTGATTGTAAATGGATTTACAAAATAAAAGAGGGTAATAGTTCTAAGGATCCTCCTAGATACAAAGCTAGGTTAGTAGCCAAAGGTTTTACCCAAAGGGAAGGCATAGATTATAATGATATATTTGCACCTGTGGTTAAATATAAGACAATGAGACTTTTGCTTGCTATGTGCACTGTGTTTGACTGGGAACTGGAACAAATGGATGTTAAGACTGCTTTCTTACATGGTGAATTGGATGAGACAATTTACATGAAACAACCTAAGGGTTTTATTGACACTAAAAATCCTGATCATGCTTGTTTATTAAAAAGGTCTATCTATGGGTTGAAACAATCACCTAGACAATGGAACTTAAAATTTGATGCTTGCATGAAACAATTAGGTTTTCACAGAAGCAGTTATGACACTTGTCTTTATTTTAAGGGTGTTAAGACTAGTTCTCCAGTATATGTGCTTCTTTATGTGGATGATATTCTTCTTATCAGTAACTCTAAGGTTTTAATTTCTGGTGTTGAGAGACTTAAAACTTCACTTTGACATGAAAGATTTAGGTCCTGCCCAAATGATTCTAGGTGTTAGAATTGTTAGAGATAGGAAAAGTAAGCTCATGAGGTTATCTCAGACTGAGTATGTTCAGAAAGTTCTGGATAAATTCAGTATGGATAACTCAAAACCTACCTCTATACCCTTAGGAGGGCATTTGGAGTTAAGTAAGAATAGTTGTCCTACTGGTCCTAAAGAAATAGAACAAATGTCTAGTGTGCCTTATGATGTGGCAGTGGGATCTGTAATGTATGCAATGTTGTGTACACGACCAGATCTTGCTTTCTCTATCGGTGTTTTGAGCAGGTTCATGTCCAATCCTGGAAATGACCACTGGTTGGCTATGAAATATGCTCTGAGGTATATTAGTGGAACCAAAGACTTGTGTCTAGTGTATGGTGAGCATACATCTAGGGATGAGTTATTTGGTTATGTGGATTCAGACTATGCTAGTAACAAAGATACTAGAAAGTCCACTACTTCCTATTTTTATACTTGGGCTGGGAATTGTGTTTCCTGGAAGACACAACAACAATCAGTTGTGGCACTCTCCTCTACAGAGGCTGAGTACATAGCTGCTACTGAAGCTGCTAAAGAAGCCATATGGCTAACTGGGATATTAAATGAAATCCAGTGTACTACTTATCTACCTGTTTTACATATGGATAGTCAGAGTGCCTTATACTTATGTAAAGACCCTGAAAGGTCTAAACACATTGATGTTAGGCATCATTTTATTAGAGATCTGATTGAAAAGAAGCAGATAGTTGTTACTAAGATTAAGGGTGACTTAAATCCTGCAGATTTTGGTACTAAGATTGTTACAGCTGACAAGTTTGCATTTTGTAGGGACTTCCTGCATATCTGCAGCTGCCCATGATGAAGTGTGAGCCTTGGCCGACGATGGTAGATGTGCCAGAATTCACTCCTAGTTTAGTACGGCTGTGTGTTACAGTTAGAACTAGGCTGAGTAGGTTTCATGACAATCAAGAGGGCAAATTGTAATGGGTGATTGTCAAGTTGTGTTGATAATTAATCCCAAGTGTAATGTTCAGATCATTTGTACGTAGAGCAGTGTTGGGCTTTAATCTGTAATTGGGCTTGATCATTTGTTTGAAGCCCAGTAACCAGCTGTGGCCCAGGTGCTCGACCCGACCCGTCTGAGGTTGCTGGGGCTCCGCGTGTGCTTGTTGAGGCTGAGGTATTTAAGCTCTTAAACCTTGTTGTTGCTCTCTTATCAGAATCACTTCTTCCTCTCCGCCTCCATCTGTGAAAGAGAGTTTCTTCTAGGGTTTGGGTTTTTCCTGAGTGTTCTTGACTGTGGATCGAGAGCTTGATCTTGACAGAAGTAAAGCTTTTGCTTCTAGAGATAACTTCTAGCAGATTGTGTTCTTGCTTGGAGTTGGAGGCCTTGGCGAGTAGTGAAGCTCGCAGATGCTCGACGGGTTGAAGTCTTGAGGAGATCTGGTCACACGCGTGGTTTAGGGAGTTTTCTCTTCTCTTGCTTTACAGATTCTTGTTGTCTCTGTTCTGTATATTTGATCTGAACTTAGAGCTTTGCTCTCTTGTAATATTGTGACCTACTTAGTGGATTTGGCCATCAATCTTGAGGCCACGGGGAATAGGCTGAGTCTGAACCTCGTTAACAACTCATTGTGTCATTTTACTTTCTACATGCGGTTCTTCTTGTGTGTTTATGGTAATCTGAGTCGAACATATATAATCTCACATAACAAACAAACTGATGTATGAGTGTAACCAATGAAAAAACACTTGATTCAAGTTGAGGAAATCTATATGAAACTTAGTTAATTCAATTCGAGGAAATATATATGAACGATGACACTAGGTTCGGAAAAAATAAATAAGTGGATAAAAAACTCCATTATCGATCTCTAAGAAGTTGGTGTTAGTCTAGGAGGACAAACTTTATATTATAGTTGAGCAGGTCAATGATAAAACTATGACATAAAACACTATGTGTTGCTCAATTCACACCAATCACATGGAGAAGGATATCGGCGTTTTTTAATCAAATCCAAAGAATGGAAATGCATTTTGTCATATGAAGCTATGAAGCACATGTACAGCGAAAAAGTCAACCTCACCAAAATTAATAGAGGCTGAATTTCAGATTCAGACGGTCGACATCTCTGTCTATTCATTCTTCAATACAATTCAATTCATGTGCCTTTGTCTGCGGTCTCTGCCTTGTTCTCTTGATCCTCCCGTTGTTATAACACAGCATCATTCATAGAGAGTATGCTAACATAGAGACAAGGCGCTTTAATATTGCTTGATATCGACTGTTTTGGGCTAGCAGATTTAGAGGTTGTTTGTTTTTCCTGCAAAATGAACACAAGGCATTAGCACAATACCACTAACATGTTCTTAAACAAAACAAAAAATCAAAAGTCACAACAGTATAAACCCACCCCTCCTGGTTGTGGCTTCTGGATTACGTATTTGTCCCAGTCTTCAATCCCAGATTCAAACGCTCAACATCTTCGTCTTTTCTTTTTTCAATAGACTTCAATTCCTTCGTCTTTGTTTGCAGCTTCCTAATTGCGCTCTTTGTGTTCCCGGGGTGTTCTATTACGCTCTATATAATATATCTTTGTGTAATGGGCGATGTGCATAACCAAGATGGGTGCTCCACTAAAAAATGGAACCTCAAAAAAAAAAAATTTAGTTTATTTTATTGCAGAAAATGAAACAAACCAAAATCAAGGGAAGAACCGAAGAAAAACTGAAGCACGCCAGAAGCAAATCAGAAGCAAATCAGAATCATACCAGAATCATATCAAAATCAGATCAGAACCGAAGAAAAACTGAAGCACGCCAGAAGCAAATCATAATCATATCAGAATCAGATCAGAAGCAAACCGGAATCAGATCAGAAGCAGAGTCATCTTATTCATTTGCGCTTTGAAACCCATATTCCTTCCCTATGATCTGTGCGCATGTGATTAGTATTATTTGCATCTTCCTCCTCTGGTAATGGTTGAACAACAGTTGATAACAAGGGTGAGTCATCGTAGTTTTCATACTCATCTTCATCCAGAACATCATCAATACCGAGAATATGCCTTTTCCCTTGTGCAACTGCACGCCATCTAGGATCAACATTGTCTACGATATAGAAAATTTGCTTAGCTTGTGACGCTAGAATGAATGGCTCGTCACTCTCACTTAATCGGTCAAAGTTTACCAATGTTAAACCCGGGTAAATATCATCTTGTTTCACCCCATTATGGTTGTTGGCCCACTTGCACCGGAAAACAGGAATCACAAAACTATTGTAATCAAGCTCCCATATTTCTTCGATTACACCGTAATACGATTGTGTCGCATCAACCGGTCTTTTATCCTTAGCGCTTGCATAGACCCTAGATGATGCAACAACCTTCACTCCACTATTCTGCACCACACTCTTTTCATCTTGTCTTGACGTGTAGAATGTGAACCCATTGATATCATACCCTTCATAAGACCGAACACATAGACGAGGACCTCGAGCTAACCACTTGACTGTATCAGAAACATCATGCCCTTTCTTTAGTTCCTCAGCTACTTCCTTCTTAAACCAATCAACGAATGAGCGATTATGTTCCCGCATCAATGCCCTTTCATTAAATTTAGGATTATTATGTTGCAATTCAAGCACATGCTTATCTACGTAAGGACTGACCTCTGTAAGATGCTGCAACACACAAAGATGTGCCTTATTCTTCCTTTCAGAAGGAGGCGATATCACTTTTTTACCAATTACTCCCACCCCTTCAAGCCTCCCTACATGACGAGATTTCAGAAGGCCTGTTGGTTCAAGCCTCGACAAAAATTCAGCTACGTATTCACATATCTCTTCATGAAAGATTCCCCGAATTATACTACCCTCTGGATTCGCCGGATTCTTTGCTTTGTCTTTTAAAGACCCAAAATATCTCTCAAAGGGATACATCCATCTTAAGAACACCGGGCCACATAACTTGATTTCTCGCACTAAATGGACAATTAAATGCACCATTATATCAAAGAAAGAGGGCGGAAAGTACATTTCAAATCGACACAAAGTTTCAACGATATCATCTTGCAGACTATCCAGTTTCTCTGGATCAATCACTTTAGCACATATCGAACTGAAAAACACACATAGTTTTGTTATAACATGCCTCACGTGTTTCGGCAATATCCCACGAAGTGCAATTGGCAAGAAAACATTAAGCAGTACATGACAATCATGAGACTTCATACCGATCAGCCTCAGGTCTGAGAGAGAAACTAGACGTTTTACATTAGATGAATATCCCGATGGCACCTTAATTCCATGTAAGCACTCGCAAAACGTCTTTTTCTCCTTTCTTGACATTGTGTAACACGCCGGAGGAAGAAAAGTCCTTTTACCATCCTTTTTTTTCACGGGCCACAAATCTGGACGCATATTCCTCTCTTTCATATCTTTCTGAACTTTCTTATTGTCCTTAGTCCTTCCGTGAATGTGTAACAAAGTCCCAATAATAGCATCACACACATTTTTTTCAATGTGCATCACATCGAGACAATGACGAACCGACAAATCTTTCCAATAAGGAAGATCCCATAGTGAAGATACTTTCTTCCATAAAACACCCTTTTTAGACTTGGGCTTGATGAACTTGCCATATTTGGTTTCAACATTTTTAATACGTTCATAAACCTGCGATCCCGTTAAAGGTGCACGAGCCACTCCTTCCTCGGTGTGACCATTGAACTCTTTCTTCTTCTTACGATAAGGGTGATACCGACTAAAGAACTTCCTGTACTTTACAAACACATTTTTCTTGTAATGTTTCAAGTATGTGGGTTCCATGTCTTCTTCACATATTGGGCATGCTTGTTCTCCTTTGGTTTTGTACCCAGACAAGTTTCCATATGCTGGAAAATCATTTATGGTACAAAAAACCATAGCTCGCAGTGTGAAGTCTGAGTTGTTGTGTGCATCGTACATTGAAACACCTTCATTCCACAATAATTTCAAATCCTCTATGAGTGGCGCTAGATACACATCTATGTCATTTCCAGGTTGCTTAGGCCCCGAGATGAGGAGTGATAACATGATATTCTTGCGCTTCATACACAACCATGGAGGAAGATTATAAATCACAAGAAGAACCAGCCATGTGCTGTGCTGAGTGCTTAGAGTGCCATAAGGATTCACACCATCTGTACACAGAGCAAGTCTCAGATTTCTAACCACCTTGCCAAATTCAGGATATTTCTTATCGATATTTCTCCATTGAGGAGAATCAGCAGGATGTCTAAGGAGTCCATCTTTCTTCCTCCCTTTTGCATGCCATCTCAGATTTTTTGCTTGTTTCTTTAATGAAAACAAACGCTTAAATCTATCTATGATTGGAAGATACCACATAACTTTAGTCGGCGGCCCCTTCTTAGCGGAATTTACCCCTTTACGCTTGTAACGAGATACACTGCACTTTGGACACTCATCCAAATTTTCATGGTCTTTTCTGTAAAGAACACAATCGTTTGGACAAGCATCTATTTTGACAACCTCTAAGCCAAAGGCACACATCACTTTCCTGGCATAATAGGTAGAGGTGGGCAACTCATTGCCTTCCGGCAAAACTTCACTTAACCACTCCAATAAGGTCGTGAAACTCGAATCAGTCCAGCCACTCTTCGATTTCAAGTTGTATAGCACTGACAAAGCTTCTAACTTGGTAAATTTTGTACACCCAGGATACAAAGGCGTCTCAGCAGCCTTTGTTAGTTGTTCTAACACCTTAGGTCGTTCATCCAAGCGATCTCTCACCCCATCCATCATCTCATTCATTTCATCCTCTTGCTCATCATCATCATCATCATCCATCTCATAATTCTCAGAAATGTTATCATCACTCTCATCACTGTCTACCTGAAGATCAAATTCGTTTACACTAGAACTTGGACGATCAGGTATTTTCTCTCCATGCCAAAACCAAACATGATAATCTTGCTTAAACCCACGACGAAATAAATGATCCTCAATCTCATCAATGTCTGCTAACCACCTTACATTGTTACAATCACGGCAGGGACAATAGATTTTTTCGGCTTTTGTACTCTGTTGGTTGGCTAAAGAACATCTAATAAACTCCCCAACCCCACTCAAATATTCAGCTGTAGTATGATCACCGTACATCCAACGACGACTCATTTCTAATAACAGAAGAAAACTGTAGAAAGACCAATACATACATAACATTGAAAACACTCATTGAAATAAAATAAAATAATTTGGATATCTAGCTAACAAAACAATATCTCATGCAAAACTCATTAAAATCACTCATCGACATATTTCATTTGTTTTCCTACAATTTTTATCAAGTCATGCTAAAAAGTCACAAGACTAAGTTTAGTTATATGAATTGACTATATAGACAAGAGGTAGAGTATAGTCCTAAACATACATGAAAGGTATTAACAAGAACTAGTAAAACTACCAAGTACTATATGTTCCAATATATAGTCATAATCTATTGAAGTGCATGTAAATTTTCTACTAGGCATTTTACCAAACACTTGGAGTGCATCAAAATTTCCTAAAGAACCAAAACAACATAATCAATCAAAATTCCACCAAATAAGGGACTAATCACCCACAACAACAAAAATCAACCATTCATACCACAAAAGGAATCAACTCCTGCACATCAAAATCCGAAAACAATTTGCGAAGGAGGAAGTTTCACCTACCTCGATGACTCCAAGGACGAAAGCTGGAGGAGGAGGAGGAGACGGGGAGGAGCAGTCGACGAGTTCGACAGTGAGGCGTGGAGGAAGCGGCGAGTTGGAGGTGGCAGCTTCCAGAGGAGATCAGCTGGAGGTGGCGAGGCGAGGAGGAGGCGGTGAGTTGGAGGAGGCGGCGAGACGAGGAGGAGGCGGTGAGGCGTGGAGGAAGCGGCGAGGAGGAGGCGGCAAGGAGGAGGCGCAGTCGACAGTTTTGAGAGCGGGCGTATGAAAAAGTCGAGACTGCAAGTTTTTGACGAAGCGGAGTTTTTTGAAGCATTTGTTGAGGCGGGCGCATGACTGCCCGCCTCTAATGTTTGTGTTATTTTGAGGCGGGCGCCTTACTGCCCGCCTCTAATCTCTTCGTCGCATCATTTGAGGCGGGCGCCTTACTGCCCGCCTCTATTTTTGGGTTCTGTTGAGGCGGGCGCCTTACTGACCGCCTCAACAAGTCAAAAACACAAATATTATTTGAGGCGAACGGATATTTGCCCGCCTCTGAAGTACCTGTTGCAGCGAACTAAACGACTGACCGCCTCAACAGATAGTAGAATAAGACTTTTTGCGTCGGTTTTTAAGGTGACCGCCTCAACAGGGGGCTGCAACAGGTGTTTTTTCTACTAGTGTTGGAAAAAGTATCACCTAAGAAATATTCATACATTATGATAGATTATGATAGGTTGATCATTGATATCTCAAGTTCATTTTAATCCTATGATCTATCAATTAAAGCAAGAACTCGGCTTCATCGAGAGCATGCAACTAACTTGGCTTTCTATGGCCGTTGGCATAAATGTGATGACATAGGGATATGCTGGATCTTGAATACAATGTGGAGAGAAATGACATCTACTTTTGCCCAGTCTGATTCAGTTAGGGGATTGTGGGTTGAAATCATGAGCGTTATCACTAGAGTAGTGGAGCTTTGATCTATAAACTAAAGCAAGAACTCTATCATGTATTCCAAAGTAGTCTCTCTGTTACTACATAGGCATTATCCTCTTCCTCTAAGCAACCTGGTGTGAACCTCGGATTCCTAAATTAACAGAGTAGCCATGGAAACACCAACACCCACGAACCCATAACTCATGACGTCTCCTATTACAAGACAAATAAATAGAACAAATCACCTGGAGCTAGCCAGGGAAATGGATGACGTAAAAGCATATCTGGAATGAAACCGTCAATAGGGGTTACTTAACTTGGAAATGAAAAAAATGGATAAGGACGCAAAGTCTTCAAAATCGGTGACGGTTCTAGTAATAGTTTTAAGCAAATTTCAGAATTACAGAAAGGAAGGGAAGAAGAGAAGATGCAAGACATCAATGAAGATACAAAATGCATATTTATCTTTGACTTTGTCAAGAAGTCAGCCGCTCTATTTGCTTCAGAGGAATATTTGAACATTATCGAATGATCTTAAAATATGTTTAATATCCAGAACTATGTTCCGAATTTTCCAAAGAATTTTCCAAATATCTTTTATAGAATTTATCACCGTAAGATTATCTCCTTCTAAAATAATGTTTTTACATTTCAGTTTTAGCGCTAATTGTACGGTATATAAAGCTCCTAATGCTTCAGTATATAGAGGACTAAGAGGAGAGGGTGATACTACTTTTTTATTATAAAGATCCATAATCATGCCTCTATAATTTCTTGCAATGCATCCAATATATGAGTGGTCAATAGATTGAAATGAACCATCAAAATTAAATTTTATCCAATCCGTTCCTGGTTTATGCCCTTTTATATTTTTCTTTTTAGCTCTAGATTTTTGATTTTTCATTCTAGGACCTTTAATACCGTCCTGATTAGCTTCCCAGAATTTGAATTGTTAAAAAGCAGATCTGTATGTGTCTTTTGGCGTATTTGTGAATTTTCGAAATACTACTGCATTTCTATTGATCCACAAAGAGTACCAAAGAAAGATTAAGGCCTCTATTTTATTTTTATCTTTTTTGAGGCTATTAATTGTTTGCATGAGCTTATCTTGAAATGAGGTTACTGGTGAGGCTAAAGTCGTAGTGCCAAATCAAAGAAATAAACTCTAAACACTAACTAGAGTATAGCAAGTAAGTAGAGGTCGAACCCAAGGGAATCAAAACACCAAATCAATGCAGTCAAGTGAAATATCAACTAGTGAACAAGTAACAAGTAACCAGGGGTTTTTTTGATTGTATGGAACACAAAAGTAACAAGTATCAAGCAAATAAGGTTTGGTTGTGAATATGATGAGAAGGGGTTTCACCTAGCAAGTATCCACACAACAGTCAATCAAGTTGATCATAGATTTATCTCAAGTTCTATTCAATCCTAGGGAATGTTCATATTCCAATCTTTAATATATCAGCAGGTCAACCGGTCCTGATAATACTTACTATTCAACAATCAGGGAAACCTCTCAAGCTTAGATGAAATAGCAGCAAAGAGCACAAGAATCATAAGGATGCATGCAATAACTTACAACCGTCAAGTATTAACATGCAATCAATTCTCTTTCATAAAAGCAATCAACTACCAGATCATGCAAATATGAATGCTACAATGACAAGGAATTTCACCGTATATTCCTAGTCTAGCAATAGAAAACTATCAATCAAACTAGGTGATCAAGCTAGCAAAACTAATAGAAATCAATAGATGAAGAACAAGAGAATTAATACAAACCCATAGGAAAAGAACAAGAGTTTAGAAATCTCACAACTTAATAACTGAAGGTTTCAACCGCTAAGTAAAACAATGGAGATTAGTTCCTGCTCATGGTTGCAGAACTAAATTGTCTGATGGAAAGATGATGATAAAAGATGATAGAACTAGGGTTCTTAAATAGAGACTAACCCTAAAGAAATATGGTAAAACAAATATCCTAGACGAAATAATAAAATAAGAAAAAGGAAATAAAATAAAGGAAAATAAGGAAAGCCCGGAATATCTTCGGCCTTGTTGTGGCGATCGCCATAGATGCCTGGCGATCGCCATCTTCATGTAAAGCTTTGCCGTAGCCTCTGTCGCCCCATGGCGATCGCCGTAGATTCATGGCGATCGCCATGCTCTCTTGAACTTGTGAAATACTTCTGTTGTAGAATGGCGATCGCCTGGATGGTAGTGGCGATCGCCGCTGCTCCGCAGAATATCTTCAAGTCTTCATGTCTTCAATCTTTGATCCTCTTCTTCTTCGGTTCTGATCTTCATTTCTTCACTTCTTAATAAATATCTCAGAACATAATAATGACTCGAAACACATATGATAATACTCCTAAACTGATGTAATAATCCATAGTTACGCTATACAAAGTGCAGCGTATCAGTTACATTTTGATTCGGAATATTAAATTTATAATTTCAGAGTTTTTCAAATTTTTGTATTTGAGTATTAGTATAATGACATTCAAAGAAGATGTGTTCTCTTGACTCTAAGGGATTGTTACATATAGAGCACTGAGACGGGACTCGATTATAATACTTGTTTAGCCTTTCCGTAGTTGGGAGGTTATCTGAAATTGCTTTCCATAAAAAGTTTTGATACCGCGGCTGTATTTTTAAATTCCATAACCATGAGTATATATCATTTGAATTATAATTTTTGTTTGTAATATTGAATTTTCTCGCAGATGTTGTAGAGAATTCTCCCGTTTTATCTGGGGTCCATACAATCTTATCTTCGATATTACTTTTTGGAATATAAATACAGAGTATTTGTACGACAGTATGATTGGGTAACATGTCGTTCAATTTGGATACGTCCCATTCTTTTGTATTAGTGATAAACTCCGACACTTTGGTGTTAATATTATAAAAGTTGGCATCAAAATATTCTCTGAGGTTTGTATTTGGTATCCAATTGTTCGTCCAAAAATTTATGCTATTACCATTACCTACTTCCCATGCTATACCTTTTTGAAATTGTTCCCTAAGGTGTAGTAGTCTAGAAAATTGCCATGATTGTTTATTTTATTTTTATATGTAAAAAATACTATTATTTTGTAAGTACTTTTGATATATTAATCTTATCTAAACGTTATTCCTTTCTGTTACAAGTTTCCATAGTAGTTTTTATTGTAGTGCATTATTCAAGTCTGTAGCTTTATGTAAACCCAAGCCCCCACAATCTTTAGGTTTACAAATGTTGTCCCAAGATGTAATTGCACGGTAATTAGGGTTACTATTATTCCAGAAGAAGTCTTTAGCTACTTTATCGAATTGATCACAAATTCCTTTTGGTAACGAGAAGCATTGCATCAGATGATTTGCTTTAGACAAAATATTTGATTGTATAAGAATGGCTCTACCAGCTTGTGAAATAGTATTTGCTTTCCATCTAGATAACTGTTTTTGCATGCTTTGTACTGCATATTGGAAACAATCATTCTTTACTCTACCCCTAACTATTGGTATGCCAAGATATTTTTCCATTGATGTTGTCTGTTGAAGATTGAGTACTGAGGCTAATGCTTGTCGTTGTGTTGTGGAAATGTTTGGTGTAGTTTGAAACGAGCTTTTATGATAATTTATTGCAAGTCGAGAAAGGTCAGTAATTTTTTCCAATAATTTTTTAATGAAGTTCATATTATTAAGATTTGCATTTGCAAATATAATAGTATCATCTGCAAAACAAAAAAATGGGATTCGCATGCCATTTCTAGTGAGTTGTATACCAATCTTGTGGTTTATTTTATCAGCCTCAGTTTGTAGCCTCCTAGCTAAATATTCCATTACAATGATGAATATGAAGGGTGCAATTGGATCACCTTGACGTAGACCACATTTTGATTTGAAAGTAGGTCCAAGTTCATTATTAATTATAACCGAGAAAGATGCCGAAGTGATACATGTCATTACATAATCAATCCATTTCTTATGAAACCCAAAAGAGGAAAGAATTTTAATAATAAAAGGTCATTGGACCTTATCATATGTCTTTTCCATGTCAAGTTTAAGCGTCATCCAGCCTCTTTTACCTTTTTTCTTTTGATGAAACGAATGAAAGATTTCATGAGATATTAGAATGTTATCAAAAATTGATCTATCATGTACAAATGCTGCTTGACAAGGGTGAATAAGTTTAGGTAAAAGCTTTTGAAGTCTGTTTGCCATTAATTTCGTAATTGCCTTATAAATTGTGGAACACAGACTTATAGGTCGATAATGGTTTATAGTAATCGGATTATCAATTTTTGGTATTAGGGCGACAAAGGATTGAGCACAATCTTTTAGCATTTTCCAGAATGAAAGAAGGCTTGTACCGCTTGAATAATTGAGTTACCAATAATTGGCCAATAAGTTTGATAGAATTCAGCATTAAAATCATCAGGCTCCGGAGTTTTATTATGTGGTAATTGGAAAATGACATCTTTTATTTCTAAATGGGATGGTTGTTGAAGTAACATTTCATTGTCTTCGTTTGAAATTAATTTCGGTATTATTTTAAATTCATTATCAGTTAGACTTATAGTATGTAGAGGTTGGAAACAAGATTGTAGATCATTTGTAATAGCTATTTTAATATCTTCTATATTGTAATGAATGGATCTATTAAGCGATTCATATGAATTTATTTTTTGCTTATAGGTTCTTACTTCAACCATTGTCTGAAAGTATTTTGTATTATCATAAATTAGTTAACTCAACACGTTTTTTAATCTATATCCTAAAAAACATAAAATAAAATAAAATTGAGCATACCTGACCTACTTCCGTTTTTTTGTTAGAAACTTATATCTACTTTCTTTTACTCTCCATCCCCAAATAGGACATTTTATTTTTTAACACTATTTACAAATTAAGAGAATTTTTTCGTTTTCTTTCAATATATAAAAATAAATATAGGAATGTGAGATCTAGTTGATTTGTCTTTAGAAATACTTTGACAATATAAAAAAATTATACTTTTTATCATCATATATCTAAAAATATTAACGTGTATCGACAAATATATCAAAAGCAAATAGAAAGATCAATATGGCATGGGGAGAATGACAGAACACGTACCCAAACCATCATTGCTACTATAAAATAAAACTCCATCTTTATCTACTCTCAAGTCTGAACTCCCAAAAGTTGACCATCTCTTGTTCATCCTCTCTTCACCGATCATTTGGTCTGATTAGCCAGAGATGGAAGGATTTGGCAAGTCCGAAAAAGATCCCGCAACGTCACTTCTAATTGTGCAGGAATTAGCTGCTAAATGCAATGATCAGCATCAAATCCCTCAAGATTTCTTCTACAAATTAGACGGTTACCCCCACACAATCGATTCCCCAATCTCATACATGGATAATAATGTCATCGATCTTAATCTCCTTTCCTCTGCCTCCGCTGATGAACTCGACAAACTCCGATCAGCTCTCGTCTACAACGGCTGCTTCCAGGTTCAATTCTTGCATTTGTGCTCTAATTACAAGTTATTAGGTTGGTTTTACTGTTTGCCAGTTCACTAATTTACAGAGTTGTATTCTGCAATCTGTTAGAGAATAGCGTGGTACTACTTTTCATTAGAATTTGTATTCTGATGAAAAGTACTGTGATAATGTTTGCATCTCGTTTGGTACTCAGATTTTATACTCCTGTGTTAGGTACTCAGATTTTATACTCCTGTGTTAGGTACTCAGATTAATAATGTTTACTATCTAACATTTATGCTGATGCTATCAATGAGTTATTCTTCGTTGATGAATGATTGGTTTTATGATATGCATTTTAGCTGGAAAGTGATTTCTGTGATGAACTTTCGAAATCAATATCTCTAAATATCAATTCAAGCATTGTTTTGTATTATTTTGAAGTTGATAAATCATGGAATGTCACCCTCATTTCTTGACGAGATGCATCAACTGTCGAAGCAATTCTTTTCCCTTCCGGTGGAAGAAAAGTTGAAATACGCTAGAGAAAAAGGTGGAGCTGAGGGCTATGGCGATGATCCAGTGGCAGTCGACGGCCAAATACTCGATTGGAATGATCAACTATCACTTCGTATGTATCCAGAAGACGAGCGAAACCAGAAATATTGGCCTGAAACTCCCCAAAATTTCAAGTAATTAGAAATACTGTTATGACAATATGAAGTAGATACACAGACTATTAATGTAGAGTTTTTGTAACAATAGACTAGTTTATGTCTTCCAGGAATATGCTTCAGGATTATGGTGCGCGGCTGAAAGTTGTGTGTGAAACGTTGGTTAAGGCGATGGCATGCTCGTTAGGATTGAAGGAGGATGTGTTCTTGAATCGCTACGGTGAAAAGGTGGAGATGAATGCAAGGTTTAATTTCTACCCTTTGTGCCCTGTTCCCGAGCGTGTTCTTGGGCTAAAAGCTCATTCAGATTTCTCAACAATGGCAATTATCTTGCAAGACAAAGAAGTAGAAGGCCTTCAAGTCATGAAGGATGGTCAGTGGGTCAAGGTTCCTGTTATCCCTTCCGCTCTATTTGTGAACCTTGGGGATGCAATGGAGGTAACTATTTGGTTTTATTGTGGTTTAATTTAGGAGATGAGAAGTCAATTTCTTGTGTTTAAAATGATGAAGGTGATGAGCAATGGGATATTCAAAAGCGCGGTTCACAGGGTGGTGACAAGTTCGGAAAAGGAAAGGATTTCGGTGGCAACGTTCTGGGATAATGATCGTAGCAAGCAGATTGGACCAATGGAAGAGTTGATCACCGATGATCGCCCACAAATGTACAAAAGCATATCTGTGGAGGAATACTTCAAAACATTCCTCGGCTTTTATCCAAGAGGACAGAGTCCAATTGACACCTTGAGAATTTGAAATAATAACGGTGTGTGTTTGACTGTTTGTTAAATGTATCCCTTCAATAAGAAGCAGGTGTGAGTGACTCACCCATAATAACAACAGCTATTAATTTGATATCAAATCCAAAGGAATGTAGTATATTCAATGCTTAATGAAGTTATAATTAGTGCTGCGCAGGCACACAGCTTATTATTGTTCAAGTAGGAACTTGTCACACCAATCGCTGGCTTCCTTAACCATGAGCTTGGTCATTTGATGCCCTACACCATGCTCCAGTACCATCTGTTTATAATACAGTAAAGCATTAATTGTTTTTATAACATTAACTTCCCCAAATGCATATTCTACCTATAATAATAACTAATCTACGTGCTCAATTTTTTTTATTAATCTACACCAAACTAACCAAAAGCTTCAGAAAGCCTAACCTTAAAATTATCAGGGTAGCCTGCCTGCTTATAAGCTTGCTCAGACTGTAACCTCGGCAATTCCAGGCCTGCGACAGGGCATCGAGGATCGTCACCACCTACATATCATACGAAGAAGAAATTATAAAGCATCAGTCGGTTTACAAGAGTGGTTTAGGGGTTTCAATGAGTAGAGTCAATTTACCATTCAAAATCAAGAACGGGCGTGGTGCAATCACTGGGGCAGTGTAAGGAGAGTCAAACTCTGATGCTAAACCAGGTGCAATCCTATCCCACACCTTCTCCACCACTTCTCTATCTATTGAGGTTTTTCCCATATCAGCACGCGCCTCTGAAAATCAAATTACAAGCATCAGAGAAACATACAACTTTGGTGGAATGAGTATTGTTATATAAGTCGGATTGTACCTTCAAAGACAGGCTTTATGCTATCAACTCTGGCCTGCCATCTATCGTTTTCTATGGCCCATCGAAAACCCTGCATACATTTAGAAGCTTTTAGTTAGTTAATTACATGATGATTCCTTCCAGCACTTAAATCAGCAACAGGTTTTTATAATTCCACAATGTTCACCTGAACGCCAATTACTGGAACAACCACTGCATAGCGAGTGTCGGCAGCAGCAGCAAACCAAGCATGCATTCCTGAAGGGATATGTTGTTCAAGTAGTAAGCACTAACCATCAGCTTGAAAAATTCATGACATTAGGTTCACTAACCTCCCAGTGATTCCCCAGTTATGCCAATCCTCTTTGAATCAATGTCGTCTCTCTGTGTAAGATAGTCTGCCAGCTTTATCAGATCCCATGCCTACAGAATACACAGCAGAATCAGACTTCATTACGGAAATAATGTGTGAATCAAGTGAGTATATAGTAGTATAGAATGCTTAAATGTCATGTCTACAAATGTACTATCTCTATATTGCACCATTTTCAGTCAGCAATGTTGAAAGCTTCAACTATGATGATACAAGGAAAAATAGAGAGAAAAGATGTGCAAGAATGAAATACCATAAGTAGTACATTACCGTATCATATATGAACGGCATGGTATCGCCATTCTTCCATGATGATACAAGCGCCTGCATAACATAAATGAAACTATCAGTCATGAATAACTTTCTTTGTTATAGTTGGTATGGAAATAAAGTTTGAGTACTCTTAAGCATCAATATAAATCTTGTCCTAGAGAGTAATTTATCTAAATACTCAACGGTATGTCAAACTATAATTTGAAACTCACATCTTGATAAGTTGTTTTGCTCTTTGCACGTTCACCGTGGTATCGAGAGTCAATGCTAATGGCAACGTATCCTCGCGATGCATACGCCTATAACATCCACGAGCAATAAATATATAACTAGCTCGAACCAATGAAGACCAGAAGAATAAAACACCCTTGATTCTGGAAGAATAAATGCCACAGTTATAACCTCAAGCAATGGTCGGACCCACTCTTTGCATTTGCTGGTGCTGTGCAGAATTACAATAGCTGGTTTTTTTACGTGGTGTTTGTCCTTGATGCTCAGAATCAATACTGGCAAACGCCCCTGTTCTGAAGCCTAAATGCAAAAACACCATTGCACGCTGGTCATTTTATTGCATACACTTTGTAGGATTGAGCTAGAGAAAGATCAAAGACTACAATTGTAAATTGGATGTGAAATTATCCTTTCCTTGAGAAAAATGTATACAGTTTGTGAAGCTTACAATTATTTATAAGTAGTTACTAGTTACTTACTTTGTCTTGTCCTCTCATCATCAATTATTAATATCATGGTATCAAAGTAGCATTGATCCTATAGAAAACTACTGTGAATCCTACGCACTAGTAGTCACTTTCTATAGAAAACTACTGTGAATTTACAGATGTTGTAATAGGAAATTAGTAACTAAGTAGTACTATCTCGTTTGACTCACAGTAAGTGTCATGAGGATGTAACTTCCTCATGACACTATAGTAGTTAAATACTTTGTCATGACACACTACCTTGTTAAGTGTCAAAAAGTGTCATGTGGAAGTAACTAACTACTAGTGTTTTTGTTGGCTGAAAATCACATGATTTGAATCTCATAGTGTCATGAAGACCAACAAGGGTCTCAAACTTAGAATTTTGAGTGTTTTGGAAAACTGCTTTAAGAGAATCCATCTTTACATGAATAATGCATGGCTTGTGGGAATCGGGGAAAATTAAGGCGAAATTCCAGGGAAATGAGAGATCAGACAAGTTCAGTTGTTTAACTCCAAAAAGTGTTTAAATTAGCCAAAAATGTGTATCTCTTCTGGTCAACCTTCGTATTAAATAAGAGAAACAACTTGGATAGTACTCAGAGCTAGATACAAGTCTGAATGGGATTTTCTTTACTAACTAAGTCTTGCTTGATCTCATTCACAAAGGTAAATGACTATATCACTTGCTACATTAAATTAAAGTACTACCAAGATAAAATCAACAAGCTAAATAATCATAACATAGGATTTAGTCCTTGTGTAACTAGGAGCTAATTTATATAGCATGTTCTGACAATAGAAGAAAGAAAGTTGGAGCTGGTTGGGTTCCTTGAGAAATGAAATAGTTTTCAGTTTTTACAACTAGCTAGGTTCTAACAGTGTATTGAGACATTTGGAATGAAGTGAAAACAAATTAGGAAAGTTACCTCTGTGTACAAATACAAGTTTTCTTCGAGAAGCAAGTCCTTCCAATTTTGTATATTTCCCTTGGGAGCCGATTCCATGACCTTGATCATAGATGAAGTAAGAACATAAAAAATAGCAAGACAGGGTGATCCAGATGTGTCATACGATTATAAAATAAATAAGTAAGGGAACCTCAGGGTTACGAAACTGGGGGTTGTCCTGATACAGTGGATCCTTGATAGGTTCAGCAGGCTCTACTCTCATGGATACTGAAAATGAAATAACAGATAATATTTGAATTCCCCAAATCAGAAATTAGGAATTCAAAATTGTAGGTTATGGGATGATATTTGTAACCTTGGGGTGACCTTGTACTGCGAAGGAGATGGAGGAAATGGGCACGGGTGGCGTCGGGATGAGGGAAGGGAGACTGATCCATCCTCGGAATCCTGCAACTACAACTGGAAATCCTGCAACTACAACTGGAAATCCTGCAACTACAACTGGAAATCCAGCGGGGGGAGTTGATATGCGTGTGAGGTCGCAGGTGTGGAGGGAGTGAAAGGGTGGTTAACGGAAGAATCCCACCGAGGAGAAACCAAAGAGCGTGGGAGGTGCACACCATCAATTTTTGTGCAGACCCATTAACTCGGTGGTTAACATCGTTAACTCGGTCCATTAAATCGGTACCGTTTCCCATCAATTTTTATATATAGATAGATATATACGAGTCCCGTTCTAGAAAGAACCGCCTTAAGATAAAAACTACAGTAAGAACCAATATAAGCCTCGGGATCTAACAGCAACAACGGTCTAGATTAAATTTGGAAAATAAAAAGGAGAGAAGAGTTAAGTGACAGGTAGCATTTTTGTAAATAGTGGGAACAAATAGAAAAATGACTCCAAAAAAAACCCAAACTCGTTGACCACTCTTCCATGGCGATTTTTCAAGTCTCCTCTTTCTCGGTTTCTCCTCCTCCGCGGAACACCCTTACCTCCTCTTCAATGTCGACGTGTAACTACTTCTCTCGCTTGCTCTTGTTTCTTCCATTATGCTACTTTGGGGTTTCAGAGATGAACTCGAATGGAGAGAGTAGAAAGGTTGGTACAAGTGAGCCAGGAAGACGCCAAGAGAGTGTCGGAACTCACAATTCCATGTCTTCAAGTCCACGTCGGCCCCAGTTTCTACAAAGACTTCGCCCTCAGAGGAATCCGAGTTCACCGAGTCGATCCTAGACACGTTTCCTACACTTTTAGGGTTCCTCCTCGTCTCCTCGTAACTCCTCTTACCCGAAAATGCCCTTTTTCTTTCTCTGTTATCAAGTGCTGAATTTTTCATGGAAATTGGGATTCTAGGGTAGTTTCTACTAGTATTTTGCTTATGTCTGTTATGTTGTGTATCCTTTGATGTTGAAAAAATTACTAATTTATGCATCTATTTCTTCCCAGAACTAATACGTAATGAGTTGATGCACGTATCAATTTGCTTGACCAATTCTACTTCTTTAGATGCTTGTTGGGCATGATACGTGAAAGTTGTATCACCATAATTAGGGGAGTTTGAGAAGGCTATCAAGTCTGAAGTTAGTTGGCCTAAAACCTTAGGACATGTTGTAGAATGGAAATGGATCAAAGAGCATCACTATGTAAGATTTAATATTTTGTTGTTGATGAAAGCATATTTACTATTTTCATTCCTTTACTCAGTTGCATTGAAGTCCTTGCAATAATCTTTTTGTAATTAGGAAGTGTTGTCTTCATATTTCCTTTACTTGTTCTTCCTTATGTTCAACACAATAACCAAGTTCGATCATAACCTTGCAAGTTCATGATCATAAACTTGCAATTTCGTGGTCATAAACTTGCAAGTTCTTTTTTACCAGATTTTCATGACAATAACCAAGTTCAAACGCTGATCTTTTTATACCAAATTTCTTAAATGAATTGAGACTGATATAATTTCCTCTTCTTGTAGGCGAAGCTTGCAATTGGTTTGAGCTATGCTACTATGTTACCAGGACAATTGAAGACGACAAATTGTTGCCTTAGAGTGTGTGACCTTTGCTTCCTCACCTCGTCATTGGAGAAGATGAGTGGACCAGCTTCAGCTCTCACCCTTCCACTTCACCTGTCCCCTCTCCAGCAACACCTAAGCTAATTGTCTCGGTAAAATGACTGGAGTACTTGTTGGTCACTTTGGTTATTAATAATGGCAGTTCACAGTGATTCATGGTTGGTAGATGTTGCATTTCATCTGGTTGGTCACTTTGAGAGTCAGAACTCAATGTTTTTCCTAACATTTAGTTGTTTTAATTGATGATTTTATGGGTCTTTTTCTGCAGTGTTGTTATTGGGAAGTAAGATAATAGAAACAACAAGGAATGTGTTGGCTGAATACGAGAATAAAGTTTGGCTGATTCATCTCTACTCGAAGTGCGAGGATTTAGGTAGTGCACGAAAGCTTTTTGTTCAAATGTTGGTTAACAGTTTGGTGAATTGGTGTTGTCAACCTTGCATGTTCATGACATGGTCATGAACTTGCAGGTTCATAGTCATGAACTTGCAGGTTCATGGTCATGAACTTGCAGGTTCGTGGTCATAACTTGAAATTTCTTGCATTTGTGTCTTGTTCTTTGCATTCGTAGAAAGTGATTATGTTGTTTTATGCATTCGTGAACATCATGATCCAAGGACTTTCTTGTGTACACATTGCTACTTACTACCTTATATACAATTATACATTTATTGTGTAGCAGTTAGATCTTATTTTTTGTTTCAGCTTTTCGTTTAGGTATTATGGGCTTCATAATCCAACAACTAGAGCTATAAGAACTCCATATTAAGCTTAACCAAGCTCAGTTGATGCTACTTTTTCCCAAGGCTTGATATAGTTGATCGATTTGTGCCTGGAGTGACACAGGACTTGGAAGTTCATGGTCATAAACTTTCATGGTCATGAACATGCAAGTTCATGGTCACTAGATCTCCTAGTTCTTTCTTTGTTGAATTAAGATTCAACTGATATTGCTCAGAATTTTGAAGCACTTCTTTGTTTTTGTGGAATCTCGTACTGGAACTTATATTGAGTGATTGTGTTTAGGTGAAAGAGTCCGATCAAGATGAGCTACTAGGTTCATATAATCAGTGATTGGAGTGTTCATTGTATCTGAATAATCTAACTACGAATTGATGTTATAATTGTGTGTATTCGTTGGTATGCAACTAGAATGTATAAGAATAATAGGATATGCTTGTGAGTTTAATATGTATGTGATTGAGCCTTACTTTTGAGATGGATCTGAGTGTCTTGCCTATGTATGTGACTATGCACCATCGAAGCAATCGTTTTCGGTTTTAGGGTTTGTACGTGATTGATCATTTTTATTATGCACTGCTGAATGTTAAATTCTACTCTTTTTATTTGAAGTCTACATATATAATGTGTTACTTTGATTTGGTTTTATGCTCAACATCTATTGTGCAGATGAGAAGATCTGAGGATGGGAGCTTTCCTGCCTCAAAATATGTCACTTAAATGTGTAGTGACTTCATTGTTATGGATGAATAAGGATTGTCGAGCAACAAAGGTTCAGAGCTTGAATCAATATTTTTCTTCTTCAGTGTTTCTGTATCACAATTCCTTATCTATGGTTTTGTCCTTGTATCTTACTATCAGGCTCCCTCATACAAGTCTATCAAGGATGGGAGCTCTCCTACCTTGAAATATATTCTCCGATCTGGTCTGAGCATAATCTTGATCGAGTTCGGAAGCAGCCCAACAATGGAAGTGGCTATCCATAAGAATGATACTCGCAAAATTTGGTTCAAGCTTGAGGTGTTGAGTAATCTCCGGCATGCGCAACTTTCTGAGAAAATATCACATGCTTGAGGTGTTGAGAAATCTCACATTCTAGGGTTTCGTTAGGGATTATTGATTTTTGTATTGTGCAACTTTCGATTTTATTGACCTTCACGTTCAAATTTTTGTATTCTGCAGCTTCCTTATTTTGAAAATCAGGCAATGCAAAAGACTCAAGTTCAGAACCAGAAGGCAACCTGCATTGGACTACATTGACTACCTAATGAACCTCCATTGGCTACCTGATGAACTAGACAATTATCTGAACCAGGTACTTGTGTTACATGCTTTAGTTTTTTGTTTAGTTTCCACTCTTTCTGTTTGGTTTCCACTCTTTCTGTTTGGTTTCCACTCTTCCATGTTTCCACTCTTTTTGTTCCATTGTTATCGAGTGTAATGTTTATCTTTATTGATGACTGTTAACTTCTCATAAACTTTCTAAGCTCACAGGATTGAAGATGCAAGGTTCCATTGGGTCGTTTTTTGTGCATGGAAGGAGCATCTCGACTACACTCAAGCGATACCTAAGTGAGGTTTCAAATCTTGAAGATTCCAAGCTTTCTGCTTATCCGTCAATCTCTTCGCTTTCGCTTCTAATTTAATCTAATTATGAGCTCATTGCTGGTGCTTGTGAGTTGTTATGTGGTCTTGGTTTCAATCTAGCATTAACGTGAGCAATGTTGATTGAGAAATTGGGGCTTTCATTACTGATTGTTTGCTTCTTTGAGAAATTGGGGGTAATTGCAGGTTCATTTTTTAAGTTGCAAGTTCATGTGTTTTAACTGCAAATTCATAAGTTTTTACTACTTTTTTTTCATAACCATAGCATGTTGGAATTAAATGGATAGGTTAGATCAAATGGATAGTTTGAAACAATTAGGGTTCAAGGTGTCGTTAATATAAGATTGATTCCTCTGTTGTCATGTAGATGTAGGATTAAACTTGTAGGTTCATGGAATGTGCCTTGATGGTTCATTACATTCGTCTTGGTGGTTCAAAAAATTCTACCTGTGGGTACTTTGGTTGGTTGGTCTACCACAATTATAGTATAAATCAGACTAGAAAAACTCATGAACTTTAATGACTATCAGTTTGAACCTTAATGTCTATTGACTATACATTTTCAAAATAAAATAAAATTCAAGGTTAAGAAACTGTAGGCTCAAAAACTTAAAAGCTACTCTGTGAACAAATGATAGAGCCATTTACAAGTTCACTTTGCTAAAGTGAACAAACTCATTGAATCTAGCTCATCTAGACCAATCTGTTGAAATAGAATGAACTTGCAAACTTCAGTTACTCAAATTCAAACAATAACAGGTATATTATTCTATCTTCTTCACGTGATTAAGTGTTCTTCTTGAGTGAATCTTTTCATTGCATGTGCAAGACTATCATTCTCATGTCTTTCGGGGTACACTTTGTTTCTACAAGCTTTACTTTTGTTGTTCATGGGTAGCATATGATGGGAATGAATGAGTTTGAAGATATTTCTTCCAATTAACTACCACCAGCATATTCTGATGATTCTAGTGCAGCTCTGCAGATGCTCACCAGGACATTGCAATGTTATTGTCACAATTCAGTTGTGAGCCTAATCCTGAAGCAAAACTTGGCACACTTTTGACTCACATAACTTCAACCTTTGATGCAAATAATACAGTGAATGGGATTTTGGAAGATCTGAATTAGCATCAACAGTCATCTGAGATGATAGGTTTTTTTTATAGTTTTCTTGTGGTAGGTGGTGGCTGCAAACCTCAGCTGTATTGAGAATTTATGTTCTTTGGCTTCAGTAATACTCTCAAATTCTCTGTTTAAATATAAGCTAAGGTTAGGTAAATATAATGTGCAATGGCAGAATGGGCAAAGGGTGCCCTAGTAGCGCTTGAAAAAGCTGCTCCGTTTTCCCCGTGTCTTACGCAAAAGTATTTCGCCAAGGTTGCATCTGCACAAGGAAAGCAGGATAATGATCTATCTAGTGAGTACAATTGCTCTTTTTCTTATCCTCCATTCCTTGTCTGATTTCTCAACATGGCATTTGAAATGTTACTTTTTTCCTACTTGTGTTGTTTTGACACAATGCTAAATGTCTCTTAACTTTGTAGATTCAGCTGAATGGAATTATGAAACTTGAATATCTAATCGTTCTCAGATCATCATTAAGACATTATTTTGATGAAGGTGTTCGTGCACTACTGGTAGACAAGGATAAGTGACCCTCATTCTTTCATTGATCTAATTTTAACTGAAGTTTGAAAATACTTTGTATTCTTATTCATATTGATAGAATGTTTAATTTTTGCACGATGTTTCCAGCACGTGTGTTGAAAGTCCAACAAATTATTATATTTATTTAGAAATCTATTACAAAGATATAATTTGCAAGTATTATTATACTCGAAGCATTCTGTTTGAAGTTTTAATAGTTCATGTTTTTGTCTTTTTAAGTTGTTCATCTATATTGTTATTGTTTCTTCTTAGCCGTTCTTTTGTTTTGTTGCATACTTTAATTCATTTTGCTTTCTAAAAACTTTAAACATGGCTGAGCCCGTATACCTGAAGTTCCAAATTTCCTTAACTAGTTTTTCGTATTCTTTGTTCTGGATCCATGTATTTTCAAAACGAAAAGGGTAATTTTTGATAGTACAACAATTACCTAATTGAAGGGTAATACAACACTGATCCGACGTCGTAAAGGGAAGATGATTGAGAACAATGGAGTCGTAGAAATTCAGCATATCCGAGTGTAAAAAAACTGTCTAGTCTCTCTAAAATAGTTTTATCAAGTAAATGGGAAGCCCTGGTGGTTTTGATCAATTAATTCATGTTTATTTAAGAAATTATTAAGTCTAGTAAATCTTGAGATTTATCTTCAGATCTAATAATGTCATTAGAGTCTCCTATTATAATATAATTGCAGGTTCATCATGAGAAGTAACAATCTGAGAAATCAGGCCCCAAAATTCATTCTTGAGATTATTCTTGTTTGGTGCATAAATGAAAATAATAGTATAATTGGTATATATTCTTCATACTTAATGACAATAGTATTATATTTATAGTAAATACGATTAATATAAAAAGCCTTAATAAAATTTGTGCATAAGAGTCAAAGTCCACCTTTAGTACCATCAGTTGGAGAAATGATAATATTTTAAAAACTCATTTTTTCTAAGAATTGATTGTTCGGTGGTTCATTATTTTTGGTTTCTGCTAAATAAAAAAGGTCAATTTTATGAGTTTTCTTAGTGTGCGACATTTCTGTCTAGAAATGGGGGCGCCTAACCCCTCTACAACTCCAATATGCGATCTTCATAATAAAAGTTTTTTATAAGAATGGAAGTGTTCTGGGAAGGTATGGATGCTAGAGTGTTTAGAGTGGATTGATAATTTTTGGATTCGGTTTACTCTAGTGACCATATGAATAGTCACACACTTTATAGACTATATGAATATAAAGAGTGAAATCATGATTATCCATAATTATACTAGTAACCTTATTCATTCTGTCAAGTATTATATAAAGAAGGTGGGGAAAAATCTTGATTTTATAAATAATGTTGTCATTTTAGATTGATCGTTTTTGTGATTTGTATGATTCCATTTTTTGGTAGTTTTAAGATGGTATATGAACATCATAGATATAGGTGCGTAATCCGAAATGTGAATAATAGTTGTTAAATAAGAAATAAAGACATGGTAATACACTTGATAGTTGTGATCAGAAATAAGGATAGCAGTATATAAATATATTGTGGTGTTAAGCTGAACAAAAGTAGAACAAAATTGTAAACTTGGATATATTGTGGTGTTAAGCTGAACAAAAGTAGAACAAAATTGTAAACTTGGATGTAAACTTGTGTATAGACTTTATTGTAGAAGTGTGGAAATTAAACAAATATAGCATAAATACATAACCAACATGCTAAGGATACAAAACTAGAGATATTAAGGATACAAAACGTACATCGACAAATGTGTCATGAAAAAATAGAAAGAACATTATGGGACGGAGGGAGTATAAGGCAGAAGAAAAGGAATACCAAAGGGCATGCTTATATTAGATCTGGATTGTATAAGGAAGAATGTATATATGACATAAAGAATTAAATAAGGCTTAGATATCGAAAACCACCACTTAAAAGTGTCGATTTGCTCAAAATCACCCCTTAAATATTTTTTTGTCGAAAACCACCCTTAAGTTCCGATAGCCGAGAATCACCCTTCGTCTCATTTCTGTTAGTTCAAATTCTGAAAACCACCCTTTAAAAGGGTCAATTTGTTCAAAACCACCTCTTAATTATTATTATTTTTTACCGAAAACTACTTGTGAACCGACTTTTTTTACTTGAACACCACCCTCCTTCCTATTTCTATTAATTTTTTAATATTATATTATTCAATTGTTTTAAGAGGAAAGTTCGGGTGCAAATAACTCTTAACGTAGGAAAAATGAACGGATCATGTTCACAGATTACCCGTCAATGTTCATATTCTAGATGTTAGTGTTCATAATATAGGCCACAAATTTTTTTGAACGTTTTAAGTGAGGGACGCGGTGGCATACTTGTAATTACTGCGAACTTTGATTTTTTTTAATTATTTTCAATAAAGGACCTAAAAAAATTTATCGCCTAGATTACGAACATTACCGCTCAAATTATGAACATTAACTTGTTATCTGTGAACGCGAAAACTTCGTTTTTCCTACGTTAAGTTTTGTTCTCACCGGAACTTCCCTCATTGTTTTAATGAGGAAGGAGGATTTGTACATAACCGAGTCGAGCTACTTTCGGTGTCTGATCTCGTTCAACGTGATGAAATCGTGTTAAGCCCTTGCGTCGACGTGACCTACGACAACACAAGCATCTACCGATGGCTCGACGACAGACACAAAAATTTTCCCGCCACCATGCAAGTTCTCAACAACAACAAGGACTTCGTACCCATCCACAAGCGTCCTTCCGCACAAGCGACTTTCTCCAATGCGAAAACCTAATCCTCCGTGCGTTTTATTCACATCGCGTCAATTCCATTTAAAAAGGTTAAATAAAACAATTGAATAATAATTTTTTAATAAAACAAACGAAAATGGGACGAAGAGTGGTGTTCGGGTAATGAAGTCTATTTACAGGTGGTTTTTTGTGAAAAAAACAATTTAAGGGGTGGTTTTGACTTTTGAGCAAATCGATTCTTTAAATGGGTGGTTTTCAGTAATTGAAGTATTGAACTAACGGAAATGAAACGAAAAAGGGGCGGATGGTGGTTTTCGGCAAACGGAACCTTTTCAAGGATGGTTTTGTGTAAACATATATTTTAGTGGTGGTTTTGAGCAAATCGACCCTTTGAAAGAGCAATTTTCGGTCTTTGAGCCATTAAATAAACGAAATGCCTATATACACGCGACTTTTTCACTATATGCACGCCAATCTGTGCGCAGTTATTATGCGCATAAGTCTATGCGCAGTTGTTAAGCGCACGGGGGTATTTTGGGAATAAAATGAAATTGCTGGCGTCGTCTGACAAATTAATGCGCTGATAACACGCGTTTAAAAAGAACCTGTGCGCAAAACATATGCGCACAACGTTTCGAATTCTAAAACCTTATGCGCAGACGTTTTGCGCATACGATCTGTGCGCAGATACGTTGCGTACATGTTATTTTTAACCTAACCGGCGTCTTCTTCTTCTTCTTCTTCTTTCTCCTTCTTCTTCTCCGTTTTCCACACCCGACGGCGCCGTCGTGTTTTCCCTCTTTCCGATCGATTCTCTCACCTAAACACAATTTCATCAATGGATTCGCAACCCCCACATCCTCTCGCTCCCGGAGAAACCACTTTCGTCTCGATCCCGACACCTCCGGCGACCTCCGTCACAACGGAGCCACCTCCGACGACCTTGTCCGACGATGAAGCCTTGGTGGATGGAGGCGGCCGGCGGTATGCGACTCGAGCGGCGTTGGCAGCGGCAAATGCTCCTCCGACGACAATTCCGGCGAGGGCTAGGGTTCCGGCGGGTGCTCCGGCGACTGATAGGGTTCCGGCGACGACGACTACGGATCCGGTGACACCGCACGAGCTTTATTCGGTATATAATTTCTAAACCCGCTTTTTTCAAATTTTAATTGTATTTAATTTTGGAAATTTAATCGTAATTTTTTTAGTAATAATTACGATTAAATTTCAGTTTTTTATGAATTAAATATTAGAATTCGTATTAATCGTAATTTTTCATAATTACGATTAAATTTCAGTTTTTTATGAATTAAATATTAGAATTCGTATTAATCGGAATTTTTCTTGATTACGATTAAATTTCAGATTATTATGAATTAAATATTAGAATTCTTATTAATCGTAATTTTTTATAATTACGATTAAGTTTCAGATTATTATGCATTAATCGAATTATTATGAATTCGTATTAATCGTAATTTTTTAGTAATAGTAGTATTTATTATTTCGTATTAGTTGAGATGTTTATTTTTTAGTAATTATGAATTAAATATTAGAAACTTAACAGTCATAACTAGTTATGACTTAATTGTTAAGTTTCTAACAATTCCTATTAAAAAATTTAGTTTTCGTAGATATAAAGACTCGAATTTGATTACGAAGTTGCAAATTATTTCCGAATATTTTAGTATGAATTAGTCATACTAAAATGTAAAAACATGTAGACTATACAAGCCGTCATGGATCAGACTGGCAACACGATGCCCGCACCAGTAGCGGAACAGCTTCCACGTCGACATGATGTGGCAGCCGGCGTGCGACTAGAGTTTGAGGCCCTCGAACGATTTTTCGGCACCGGATCACCTGAGCGTCGTGAGCCAGAGAATGAGTACGACGAGGCACAGCTGCAACAGCAGGAGATAGATGGTTCACATATGGAGATAGATGGACAGACAGGAGATTTCCATGACGACGTAGATTATCCTGGTCGATATCTTACTGCGTTCGACCCTATTGAGCCCACACCAGTACAGGCGCAGGTGACCACAGATGTCTATGATATCCACGACGCACCTCTGTTTCAGGATGCTGTACCTCCCAGTTCAGAGCATACAAAGCAGGATTTACCTGCAGTGACAGATGCAGCAACGTCGACATCTTCTCCTCCTACGGTCGCATCTGCAGAGCCAGTCGCATCTTCAGAGCCAGTGTCGGGAGATTTAGACGACGATGACCATGCCGTAGCGACCTATTTTCCTTGGCTCGGGGACTCGATGCAGGACATTTGTCATCCACGTGTGCCTCACCTACTGTGTTCTTATGAGACGCATATAGCGAGATGGATATGGTCGCGTGGTCCTCTTCCAGGGCCCGCTCCCGATGTACCATTGGTGCCCCCGGTGCAGGTTAGGAAGCGTGCCCGTGCGGGGGAAGCTGTAGGCCGAGGCAGAGGCCGAGGTGGTGGTGAGGGTGCTGTAGGCAGAGGCCGAGGTGGTGGGAGAGGGAGAGGGAGAGGCCAGGAGGGTGCTGAGGGAGTTGGTGGTGAGGGTGTTGCTGCTGAGGGAGTCGCTGAGGGGGCTGCAGTTGAGGAGGTTGCGGCTCCAGTTAGAGGTGGTCGTCGTCCCAGGCAGAGACGACGAGTAGCAAATATTCAGCCAGAGGATGAGCCAGAGGATGGGGACGGGGATGAGGCCGAGGCTGATGCGGCTCCGTTAGATCCGGTATGTTCAATAACATTGATCTGAATGCTTATAATAACTTATACGTTTCATATTTACTAACCGGAGGCAATTTTTTTTCTGTACTTATTTAGGCTAGGAAGCTCTTGAGGGTGATGTACAGATCTCCACAGGTTCATGATTATGAGCATCATATTTCAGCTGAGGAGGGTACATGGTTCAGGCTTGCTGAGCGTTCTGGGCTGACAGAGCTGCGCCGAGTGGGCATAGCGTCTCAGATCGATGCTGCATTGATTTCTGCTTTTGTGGAGAGGTGGCATCCAGAGACCAACAATTTCCACATGCCATTTGCTGAGATGACCATCTGCCTACATGACGTGATGCAGATCCTCAGAGTCCGTATACATGGTCGTAGCTGCAATTCACCTATGATAGATGACCAGATCTATGCGGCGCTTGCGGACGCTATGGGTCAGGAGGCTGATGACATGAAGGCATGTTATAGCTCAGGTGGCATTCATTTCGGTGCCCTCAATGCTCGGTTGGAAGTTTTGTTTGATGCGCCAGTCAGGAATGAGTGTCACATTGCCACTCTGTATCTCCTTTTGCTTCTGGGCTCGACTGTCTTGGTGGACAGGTCGACAAAGGGTGTCAAGGTCCAGTACGCGGCGCTTGTTCTCAACCATGATCGTACAAGGGACATTGCATGGGGAGCTGGCATACTTGCGTTAGTGTATCGCAATTTAGGGTCTGCATCTAGAGTCGAGACGGTAACCATTGGTTCATGTGGGATTCTTCTGAGGGTAAGATCTTGTCTTTAACGTCTTGGTGAATAACTCTTAACTATTCACGTAGTTTTACTAATAATCTGTAATTGTTTATATGTAGTGCTGGATCTGGGCATACTTTCCTCATTTCTGTGATCACTTTGTCACGAACCCTGCATTCGCCCATGGAGATGCTGCTGTAGGATTGTATACACCACTTAGCTCGGATACTGGGCGTTTGGTTGCCATCTGTCGAATGCTCGACAACATGAGATATGAGCTGGTTTGGATTTAATTTCTTATATTTTTTATTTCATTACCGCAATACGTGTCTAATTTGGCTTGTTATTTGTTTCAGGTTAACTGGCAGCCATGGAGAGATTTAGACTTCAACTCACCAGAGGTTTCTCCTACGAGATTTGAGGGCGTATTGAGCATCTGGAAATTTCATGAGGCCTACAACCCTAGGAGAGTCCTGCCGCAGTTTGGGCGGGGTCAGCCCGTTCCCGACCCTCCCATTCACCCGTTGTCATTTAATCGGCCCATGGGTTGCTCGAGGTATGACGTCGTTTATGCACCTGAGCTTCTTCTTGCATGGGACGCAGAGCCGAGGCCTCTGATCGATATGGATGGGCCGGTTGCAGAGCCAGCATGGAAGATGTCTGATGACTATATGGATTGGCTGGACGAGTTCTCACATCCCGTCGTCGATCCATCCTCTGAGAGACATGATCGCCCGCCTCGCTATTGATATACCCCGGTGCCTATCGATGCATTAGCGGTACGTAAAATTTTATAAAGTTTGTACAAAACATAGCTTCAGACCTTAACTAACGATTAAATTTACGTTTTGTTTGCAGCGTTGTTAGATCCTTCAAGCCATGATGCACTCTTTTTTAGACACCCCTATCTCGGATCGACCTTGGAACACTGAAGAGGTGATTCGATTATGGCTTGAAGTGTTAGAGGCACCTCAGGCACCTTTGGCACCATCTCCCCCACGTGCATCGCATATGGCACCACCACCACCTCCTGTTTTCCGAGATTCTGTTCATGAGAGGGGCCAGGGGAGTGGATGTGGCACTCAGGATGATACGACTCAGGAGGATGCTCCGCCTTATACTCAGGAGACTCAGGATTAGACGCTCGACTTCTATTTTTGTTTGATGGATGTTTCATGTACGATTGATGTTTTATGTATGCCTTTTTTTGTGTGATGGTTTTAACTTTTATGTTTTGCTTGTTTGAATATTCAAAACAACTCTGAACAATAATGCAAATACAAATCTGAACAACAAGACGCGAAAAACAACTCTGAACAATAATGTGATGGTCTTCAACCGTGCGCTTAACACCTGCGCACAGGAAGCTGTGCGTACTCGAAATGCGCATATAAATGTGTGCGCAGACCCAATGCGCATATAAGGCTTCCAAGGCTTTTTTTGCGTTTTCGCGTATTTTCGATCAACTTTTTGTGAAGGGGAGACCTTATACACACTTTATATGCCTAATAACACATAATTGTATAAGTTTTTGAAACATAATCAACATCGATGTACTAGACCCTTTATATCTCAACTATTTCGAAGAATGAAAGACTAGTGAAGGTTTACAAAGGAGGTGTTACTCGAAGAGTTTGAGTTTTTGACTCGAAGTTACCGACAAGGTTAAATAGCTATAATATGCATTGAAAACAAGTTTCATTGCATTCCGACGTCGTTTGAGCATCGAACCGCCTATTCTCGACCTTAACAGGCCATCAGGACCGATAAGGCTTTTTTGCGTTTTCGCGTATTTTCGATCAACTTTTTGTGAAGGGGAGACCTTATACACACTTTATATGCCTAATAATACATAATTGTATAAGTTTTTGAAACATAATCAATATCGATGTACTAGACCCTTCATATCTCAACTATTTCGAAGAAGATTTCATCCATGCGTCAAGGTTATGCGCACCTATTCTGTAACTTTTTCAATCTGTAACTTACTATGCGCTGTTGTAAAGCGTACAATAATTTACCGTTAAATCCGTGTGCGCAGATATAATGCGCACACATTCTGAACGGTAACAAATTGTGCGCAGCTATGTTGCACACACTTATTACATGACAATCTCACTCAGTCAGATATGTGAACGGGTTCGGTCCCTCCTTTATACATGAATGGATCTGGTGCCCGACCATTTGAAATGCGGTACTCTCGATACATCCTCAAATTGTCCCCAAATGTTTCTTCCCACCATTGAATGTTTGGATCTACGTGTTTCTTCTACGAACCGGGAGTATGCGGTAGTGGCGAACGAACCATCAACGCCACCTATATAACACAATCGACTTAAGATATTAAACAAAAAACTATGATTACACAAGTATCAAGTACAATTGTCTACTTTACCGGTATGAAGTGGTCACGGTTGCCTACGTGTGCCATGCCGAAAATCTGTCGTGGAGGATCAGCGTTTTCTGTTCTACACCTTAGCGGTAAGAAAAAGGTCGGAGCATCCCAACACAATAACACGAGGCCAACTTGGTATAGGGTGGCGAACGCTAAGCCCATCAAGGGAAAGTGCAACCAGTATAGTTCTGAACAAGGGCTTCTGCAATGGTTAACTTGGAGAATAAGATCCTCCCAAGTACCCGGACGAAGACGACGACGAATAGGCTCGTACAATTCTCGGTTCTCAAGCAGCTCCGTTACCATCTCACGCCGAATGTTTCCGTACTCTTGTTCTTTTCTTCCCAGAAGTAAGGCCATCGACCTATAACCACAATGCCCGTCAGAACGTACCTGTCTAACATCTGTGATGCATGGAAGCCAAAAATCATCCAAATTGTCAATGTCGAAGTCAACCCCCCTATGAATGAGAGGAACACCAAGTTCTTCAGGGCACTGATCGAAGTCAGTGTAGTTTGATCCTTCAGGCTGTGATAGGTTGGGCATGGGTTGAGAATGCAACTCTTCGGCCTCAATGACCACGGGAAGTGATGTCGTTGTTTGCTTTTTAGGACGACCTGGTCGTTTTGCTCCTGTATTGTTTGCCTTCTTCTTTCCTTTTGATTTCTGCTTTGCCTCCTCCTTCTCATACTTCTCCAGCTCTTCTTGTTTGTGCTCAAAATAACTCTTCTCTCTCGATTCCTCCTTGTCATTTTCACTGTCATCCTCCTCCTTTTTAGGACGACCTGACCGTCTTGCTCCTGTACTCTTCTTTCCTTTTGATTTCTGCTTTGCCTCCTCCATCTCATAATGCTCCATATCTTCTTGTTTTATGTCATCCTCCTTGTCATTTTCACTGTCAACCTCCTCCTTATCCTTGTTCTTTGCACCCTTTGGCCTGCCTTTTCTTCTCACATTTGTCGGTTCTTTCAAGGTTGTTAGTTCAGGATGCTCCAAGTCCTGATACAACTCACCTAGCTGGTATGCCGTGCTTTTCTTCAAGGTTCCAAGTTCCAACTTGGTGAATATTTCATGGAGTCGCAACTCTATAATGTTCATTCGGACCTTCAGATTTGGGTCGTCTTCTGTTTCAGGAGTGTCATCCCAATGCAAATCCCTCCAGAACGGGTGAATGTCATCCTCAATCAGGGGTGTGTTTGAAATGATAGCGTGTGCAATTTGATGGACGCACGACAACCCAAGACAGTTCCTCACCCAATGGTCGGTGCATTGTTCAGGAAATTTCCCCGTCAACATGATCTCATAAGTAGCCAACAAATGATCAAAACACCTGTCTGACACTTTGTAGAATAATCGGGAAAAAATAGCCCTTCCAAGCGGATGCCTGTTTGGATCATCAAAATCAGTTGGTTTGGAGAGAGACATGTTCATGCTCGCCCTAATTGAATCAATCTGAAGGAGTACTGAATGATGGATCCGTACGATCACTCTGTTAAAGCCCCCTCTGCTGGAACCAATAATATCTTTCAAAACCTTGTGCATCCCTTCAACTCTAAAAAACAGTTAAGTTGGTAAGTTAAGAAAGTACACCGTTATGATATAATCGTCTTAACTAAAAAATATCAATATTTACCTGTTTGAAGTCCTCGTAAGGAAATGAAGCTTATGATCTGTCCAAGCCCTCACTATACTTGTCTTGTGAGGATTAAGCCATGTTCTCTCGACGTATCCCACAAGGTCGCTCTTCCAAGATCTCTTCAACTGTTCGAGCCGCAGTTCATAGGTCTCTTCAGTATCTGAGCAAAATAGTCCCCAACATTGTCCTGCAAAGGCTTCCACTTTAATTTGTCTCTTTAGGATGGTCGAAGTATGTGCCTCAATGTTGTGTTTGATATGCACCCAACACAACAGATGTTGAACTTCGCTCCCGAAAACAGTCTTTATCCCTTTTATCAGCGCGTCTTCGCAATCTGTCATTATAGCCGTTGGCATCACTCCCAAATCTATGAATAATGACTTCAATTGAATCATTATCCATGTGTAATGATAAATCCTTTCCGCTTTAGTGAATGCATACGCGATGTTGAACGTCTTGTGTGTACTGGTGAATCCAACGATCTCTACGAGCGACATTTCATATCTATTGAAACATTAACATATATCACTACAGAACATATATCATTATCCGAACTAAATATCGACCAAGGTATTGTAGAGACTTACTTGTTTGTCTTGTACGTCGCATCGATAATTACCACGTACGGGTACTTCTTCAACAAACGCAACGACTCTTGGTTAGCAAAGAATAATATTGCAACCTCGCCGTTTGTCGTGTCTCTATGTGGGTGAACTACGTAGTCGTGGTCTCGCAAAAACTTAAGCGACCACTGTGTCACGTTTAGCTCTCCGTGATCTTCGTAATTCACCTTCTGCAAAAAGTTTGCAACTTGTCTCCTTGAAGTAACATTACCAGGGTACTTCTCCCTCAATTTAGAGATAATTTCTTTTGGCGTCTTACGTCCAGTTCCATCTCCCCACCGCCTAGCACAAAGCTCTTGCTCCTCCGTCATTCGACCCATGAATGCATTCCCATGAAAACTAGCAAGTAGCACATGATTATGTCGACCTTCTATCACACCGAAAATCCATTTTTCTCCTGTGACCCCGGGAATGTTTTTCTTTCGCACTGCCAGTAGCTGAAATCTACACTCACACTTCTTCGACTTCGACTTTCTAAGCCTAGGAACAACCAACTCTGGATTCTCTTTGTTCACCTTTGGCCTCCCAGATCTTGGTTTTCCAAATCTATCGCACACAATACTTATTTGGTACGGACTTGAATTACGCGTTACCAAAGCTATCACTAACTCCTTTCCTCTATCTCTCGCCCACTCGTACAATTCTTGCGGAGTATCCCAATATTGTGCGGTTATAAAATAATCCGAATAATCTTTCCCCTATATGTAATTGTAGAGCGACAATTACACTACTACCAAAATAACAAGGCAAAATACAAATCATTACTTTAAACTAATTAGGCTATCATATGAAACTAATTAGGCTATCATATGAAACTAATTAGGCTAGCATATGAAACTAATTAGGCCATCATATGAAACTAATTAGGCTAGCATAACAAACTAATTAGGCTAGCATAAGAAACTAATTACGCTAGCATATGAAACTAATTACGCTAGCATATGAAACTAATTACGCTACCATATGTTTCAAATTATAACATATTATACTAACCACAAATTCACCACTCGGATCCCAATCGCCGAACTCTTCGTCTTCTAAGAAACCATCCAACCATTCGTCGTTGTTCGGGTCGTCTTCCTCTTCTTGTGATCCGCTATCCCAATCGTGTTCTTCATCACTATCTTCACAACTTTGATTAATCAACTCTAACATACGAGAGTTTTGATTACGACGAGACATTTTGAATGAATTTGTTGGAAAACGAAGAGGTTTTGAATGAATTTGTTGGAAACGAAGAGATTATGGCTTTATATAGGCACATTTATGACCGTTGTGGTCCAAATGGATGGATCCTAAACTGTAAAGACCCGTGCGCTAACCATCCGCGCACAAACCCAAACCCTAAAGCACCTGTGCGCAGAACCTAAGCGCACAGTTTTACATTTAACGGCTACTTTTTTCAAAGATTTCAACGGCTACTATGTTTGAGTAGTGCGCAGAAACACGGCGCATAGATTCTCAACCTGTGTGCAGTAGTTAGGTGCACAAGTTGTTACAGACTCTGAAAATTTACGAAAAATACCTGTAATACCCCGTAAAACACGTATGCGCATAAGAACTGCGCACAGATGCGTGCGCATAAGTTGCGCGCACAGAATCGCATGCATATATGTCTTGATTCGCGTGCATATAGCCATTGCCTAAATAAATAGCAACAATTTTGGATGTGGATGCCAGAAAATGAGATGAAGGATTTACGGTGCCACCTTGCCTGACAGAAAAAAAGATGTGGAAAATGAAACTTCAACCACGTGTATTGCCCTGACAGAGCAGAAAGGGAGGCAAGAGCAATAACAACAATCCTCCCCCAACCGCTATAAGCGAGCATCTTCAATCATGAAACTAGAGTTTTATAACATATTTTTTATTATTTTCTAGAGGTTTTTACCGAAAACCACCCCTATAAGTGCCTACATTGCTCTAAACCACCCCTTTATTTGGATATTACCGAAAACCACCCATATAACCACTTCCGTTAGCGATTAACCACCCGTCGTCAACTTCTGTCATGTTTGTCCGTTAAGTTTGATGACACGCGCTGGGATAATATAAAATAATGTTTTTATTTAATTAACCTTTTTTAATCTACATTTTAACAAAGTTACCCTTATTTTTTTAACTTTTACTATTGGGTGAAATTCGAAATCAGATGAAAATCGAATTGGGGATCTCGTGCCCTACGCGATTTTGTTCGGCAGATTTGGGGGAGCTCGCGATTGAAGGGTTGCGAAGAGATATTGAGAGAGATTGAAGGTATTGAAACACATCTGGGAAGGGATTGAAACACATCTGGGTTGGAGATTTGAAGGCGACTGCGAGATTTGTAGGCGGCGGCGAAGTTTTAGGGTTGGAGATTTGAAGGCGATTGCGAAGGCGATTCCGAAGAAGGCGACAAAGAAGGCGATTGCGAAGAAGGAGACGAAGAAAGTGACGAAGAAGGCGGTGACAAAGGCAATTCGAAGGGCGATTGGAAGGGCGATTCGAAGGTCGAAGGAAAAAGAGGGCTTTCTGGGCTAATCCCCCCGATTTCAGGTATGTCTGAACTGGAAAACTAGGGTTTGAATTGATAAGGTTCTGATTTGAAAAATTAGGGTTTCAATTAAGAAATTAGGGTTTTCTAGATTTGGGGGAAAAGGTTTGAAATTCTCTTTCGAGATGGTTCATGAAGATTGATAAGGCTTTGAATTGAAAAGGCTCTTAACAATTTCGATTGAATTGAAAAATTAGGGTTTTTTCTTGATTTGGGGGAAAAAGGATTAGATGCTCTCGAGATTCTGCATGTTCAAAACTGACATGATTCTTGTCTATATGTGGATCGAATATGCTTTAGTTGGTAAAGGATAAATTTTTGGACAAAATTTAATGCAAGTGGGTGGGGACAAAATTTATGTTGGTAATAGTTTATATTTTTTTGAAGCTTTATTGCTTCCTTGTTGGCAGATATGAACATTCATATCAGGGTGATGTATGATGGGTTGTTTTATTGTGGAGATAGTGGTAAAGTATTGTACAAAAAAGGGAAAGTGCAATACTATAGGGACTATGATCCAGATATGTTGTCCAAAGTAGTACTTGAGTCTATGTTGGCAGAAGATGTTGGGTTAGATGACATAAGGGAGATGTGGTTTTTAAAAGCTGGGTTGAATATTGATAAGGGGCTTAGGCTAATAGAAAATGACAGGGTCATTATGGAGTGTGTGAACTCGGTTGGTAAGGATAACATGATGCATGTGTATGCTGTAAGATATGGGGAGGTGAGTCCAACTTCACTTAAAAACCAAAGCCCAACATCTCAGCCCATCTCTGAATCTGGGATAACTATTAACCCTTCCTCAAATAGTTGTCTAACCGTATCAATCTGCCCACCACCATCATATCCCATAAACTCATCTCCAGAAAATAGTGAAAATGAGGTGGATCCAGAAGATGATGATCCACCAATAGTGTTTGAGGATTCTGGATCTGAAGGTGATGTTGTAGGGAGTGAGAGTTCAGAGTGTGAGGAATGGTTCTCTGAAAGTGAAGATGAAGATGATGATTTGTTTAAGGAGAATGTGGATCCAGAAGTTGTGGATGTGAGGTTTGGATCTGGGTTAAGAGATGGTTGTTTGAATTTGGGAGGAGACAAGGAATCTGTGTTTGTGGATGAGGATGAGGTGCTAGTTGATGATTCTGATGAATTGAAGAGTCTTAGTGAATCTGATGGGAAAGGGGGCACCAAGAAGAGATATCCAGAGTTCAATCAATTGGTTGATTTCAAGAAAAAGATAGTCTTGAAACCTGATATGATCTTTACTTCCAATGATATCTTTAGGAAAGCATTAAGGCAGTACTCTATTGAAAATGGTGGGGATTATTACTACTTGCACAATGATAAGACTAAGGTATCTGCATATTGTAAGAAGAAATGTGATTGTAGTATGAGTCACTCTTGGAAACAGTGTGTTTGCAAGAAGTTGTATTGTCAGTTTAGAGCTTGTGCAAGGAAGATGGGGAGTGATGGTACATTTCAGTTGAAGTCTTTTAGGGGTAATCATGAGTGTGGATGGCAGCATGAGAATTCAAAGTTGACATCAACATGGTTAGCAGAGAGATATCTGGAGCACTATAGGGATGATCCAACTTGGAAGTTGACTGCATTTATGTCTGCAGTGAAGAGAGACCACAATGTGCAAATATCCTACAACCAAGCATGGAAAGGAAGGCTTAGGGCAATGCTAATGACTCAAGGTGATGCTAAGGAGCAATATGCAAGAGTCTGGGATTATGCGACAACTCTTAAAAAGTGGAATCCAGGATCTTCTAGCTTTGTGAAGGTTGATTTAGGGGATCCTGAGAAGCCTCTATTTCAAAGGTTGTATGTCTGCTTTGATGCTTGTAAAAAAGGGTTTATGAAAGGGTGTAGGCCAATAGTAGGGCTTGATGGTTGCCATCTGAAAGGTGCATACACTGGACAGTTATTTGTTGCAGTAGGAAAAGATGGGAATGACAACCTTTATCCCATAGCATTTGCAGTTGTAGAACAAGAGAGGAAAGAGACATGGGCTTGGTTCATTGATATTCTCTACAGAGAAATAGGAGCATGTAATCCTACTTTCATGTCTGACAGACAAAAGGTTAGGCTTACACTAGAGTCTTGTAATTCTTTACTCTGTTTTTATTAACATACTAATGTGAAGTTATTGTATTTGTAGGGATTAATTGAGGCTTTGGATGAGATAGCTCCTATGGATGATAAAAGGGTATGTGTGAGGCATATGTACAACAACTTCAAGAAGATGTGGGTTGGAAAGACATACAAGGATGCCATCTGGGCAGCTGCAAGGGCTTTCACTGAGGCAGGTTTCTTGGTTGCAATAGAAGAGGTCAAGAAAGCCAACATGGATGCTTATGACTACCTCATCAAGGCAAATCCAAAGACTTGGTCCAGACATGGGTTCAGTTTCTACACTAAATCAGACATGTTACTGAACAATGTCTGTGAGAGCTTCAACTCAATGCTACTGCCTGCTAGAGAGAAGCCAATACTCTCAATGTGTGAGTGGATTAGAAGAATGTTAATGAAGAGGTTTGTTGCTAAGCGCCAAGGAATGGTGAAGTATGAAGGAAGGTTCACACCAAAGGCAAATAAACTAATAGAGTTGTCCAAGGAAGAAGGCACAAGAAACTGTGTGTCATGGTGGGGTGGAGGAGATACATTTGAGGTTGATCACTTTGGCATGACTTTTGTGGTTGACATGAAGAGCAAGAGCTGTGGATGCAACAAGTGGGACCTAACAGGAATACCATGCCCACATGCCATGTGTTGCATAGTCAAGGAAAGACTTAAGGTAGAAGATTATGTGCATCACTACTACACCAAAGAGGCATACCTGTTGGCTTACAGTGAGATCATCAACCCAATGCCAGGAGAATCTCAGTGGGAGAAGACTGTACATACTCCACCAGGCCCTCCCAAGTATGTGGTTCAGTCTGGAAGGCCTAGGAAATTGAGAAGAAAGGAACCTGGAGAAGTACCATCTAGGAATGGCAACCCCAAGAGAATAAGGGTTGTACCAAAGGTTACCTGCTCAAACTGTGGACTTAATGGACACTACAAGACAAGTTGTAAAAATGCTAGAAGAGGTCCACAACCACCCAAGGAGCATAACAGTGGTGGAAGACCTAAGAGTGATAGAACTGTTCCTATTGGGTCTCAAAAAAGGAAGTACACTAGGAAGGTATAATGTCATCATTATTTCTCATGTTATGCCTCATTTTTTCCATTCACTTAAACTTGTCTTTTTTTTATGTCTTCAGGTTCCAACTGTTCCAAATGCTAGTGGGGTGTCTGAAGTTCATCAAAGTGTTCCCAATGTGTCTCAAGACCATTCTGCAGGTGGAAGTAATTTCAGACCTTCTCAAGCATCATCTCAGGTATGCCTCATCATATTCCTTCAGTTTAATCCAAGTCTAATGATTCCACACTCTAATACTAGTTTTTTGTGCACTTTTTTCACAACCCACCATGAATATGACTCAAGGGGCTTGCATCCAATCTAATCCAAGTGCAATGATCCCAGAAAGGCAATCAAAGAGGAAGATCACTGCAACAAGAAAGGTATTGGAGCAAGTTCTGAGAAGATCACCAAGGAAGAAAACCAAAAACTAAGCAATATGTCTTCAGTTTGGATTATGCTTAGTTTATTATGTGTCCAAATGTAATGGTCTGTAAAATATTGTGTGTGAACAAGTTTGGGTGTTAAGACGGGTTTGTTAAGACAGGTTTGGACAAGTTTGGTTGTTATGGAGGTTGGACAAGTTTGGATTATGTGTATGTTTGGTTTTGTAATGTGTATGCAGGTTTCATTGGTCAAATTCAACTGTTTTCATCCATTTATTGTTTCCCAAAATGCAATGAATCACAGTGCATGTTGCAGTTTGACCATCTCGTAACTCCAAACTCACCTACTCTTCTTAAATGCTATAAAACATTTACAATTCTGCACCATAATCTCAGCCTATATATATACCTCCTCTCCTTCCCTACATTCCCACATTCATCCTCTCACAACCCTCATCTCGGCCTAGAAAAAAATTACAATGGATAATGAAGTGATTGAGATTAGCTCTACCATTTACACCACCTCCGATACCAGTAACAACACAGGCACTTACGCCACCACTTACACCACCACTAACACAAGTGCATCTGTTGAAGTTAGCTCTGACAGTGTTGCCACAGTTGAAACACCAAGACTCTCTGCATTTGAAAGAGCTACTAAGTGTCCATGTGACAAGCCGAGAAGCTTTATTGTAGAAATGCACAAATCATTTGTCGAGGGCGATTGTCGCATTGTAAGTTAACTCTTAACAACATATGTTAATCTTCAATATTGTCACTTATATCTTCCTTACTTGCAGCTTCTACCATCCCCACATTGCAACAAGTATTTGAGGCATTTCATCAATGAGCAAATCACACTTGTTTTCAGAAACCAAGAATGGCCAGTACTTCTGAAATACAGTGGGAACTCATACAAGTTTGGAAAAGGGTGGAGAGCTTTTGTAGATGCTCATGGAATCAATGTTAATGATGCATGCCTATTTGAGGTGTATCATCTTGGATTTGCTGAAGCTTCCTATAGGGTTATGCTATTCAAGGCTTGATTCAAGTATGCTGGTGTTTTGTTCAAGTCCTTTGTTGCAATCAGTTTCCTGGTGTGTTTTGCTGATGTTTTTTTTCAAGTTTACTGGTGTATCTTTGCACTTTCCTTATCTTTGCAGTTTCCTGGTGTGTTTTACTTCCAATGCACTTTCCTTATCTTTGCACTTTCAAGTTTACTGATGTTCCCATTTTGCCACATATGATCTCAAATCACAACTCTTGATCTCAAATGATAGAACTGATTTCATTCATCAAATCAACAAGCTTACATTAACCATTGTCTACTTTGATAACATAACAACAACTCCAACATTGATAAACATGAAAAACACCATAAAAACTATAAGTGCAATAACCAAACCATAATCACGATCCTTAGCTTTCCTAATCATTGCTTCTGAAGCAGCTATGCACCCTTCCTTCTCCATCTGAGCAGCTTTAAAGGACTCAAGAAGCTTCACATTTTCCACTTCCAGATTTTTTTTCTCTTTCACCAATTTCGTAATCACTTGGATGACATTGTGACTGTATTCATCATCCCTCCACATAAAAAAGTTGCATTTTGCATTTGATTGGTACATAGGACAACCCCAGAATCTCCTTCCATAGTTAACATGGGTGTGTGCAGTCGATTCCTTAGCCAAAAGACCACACTTGCAAACTATCTGCTGCATCTTCGAATTTTTGCTTGAAGAGCTTGAATTTGACATACTCGACATCGTTCTTGAACAATATCAAACTAAAAACCTACGAATGAAGAAGAAAAAGGGAGATTAAATGAAGAGGTTTTTGGTTTAAACCACCCGTTATCTTTCAAAATTTTCAAGGAACCACCCGTATCTTCGTTAATGATTCTAAACCACCCAAAACTTGCCTTCCGTTAACAAAGTCACACCCGTCCCCTTATTCCGTCAATTTTTCCGTCCAGATTGGTGAAATGTCCATTTTACCCCTTTTAAATTTCAGAAATTACACATCAATATAACCCTAAACCCTAAACACAATCTGAAGAAAAAAAACTCGATAGAAGAGGGAGGAGGCTGGCGATTGAGAACTCGATAGAGGAAGAAGTAGATTTGGGTCCATTTGAGGAGGTCGAGGTGTAATTGTGAGGTAAGCGAAGTGTTCTTCCATCGATTTGAAGCCTAATTCGCAGTGAAGGTATGCTTCTGTGTTGAGCTATACAATTAGGGTTTTTGTGAAAAAATACCGATGATTTTATGGTATAAATCTTGCCTTTGAATATCTTGTATTGTGGTAAAGTGAATTATTATTGTTGATTTTGGTTGGCAGTAGGAATGTCTTCACAATCTGGCTCGTACAATTCATACAATGCTGAGCCAATTTGCTGGTGCCAGTTACCTGCAAAAATTAGAACAGCTTAAACGCCTACTAATTATGGAAGAAGGTTTTTTGCTTGCCCTCGTTACAGATCATCTGAGGTAAGAGGATGTAATTTTTTCAAGTGGTTGGATGGATCATTTAGTACACAAGCTGAAGCCATAATTGCTGAGTTGTTGAAGCAGAAGGGTGATGTGGAAGTGAAGAATAAAATGCTTGAACAAAAGCTGGTGGAAAAAGATCAAGAAATGAAGGTCTTTGTATGCAGGGTTGAATTAGTAGTTGTTATTGTTGTTTTAGGGTGTGCTTTGATATGGCAAGGAATGATAAGTAAGTAGTTATCAGTTAGGAGAGTTTACTGGTGTTTGATCGATGAAAAGTAGTGTTTGACTGATGTTTTGGATTCATGTAATCTTTATATTGGTAAGAATGCATTTTGCTGGTGTCACTTATCCTTTTGCTGATTAATATATGCATATGTATTAACATTTTGGCTGGTGGAAGCATGCATTGGTTAAGTTGAACAATTTGACTCACCTACCAAACATCAGTCACATAAATGCATTCAAAACAGTGGTAAAATTCGAGTAAATGTGGGGTGTTGACTGGCTTCATTTAAGGGAGGAGGTTGTTACCTCCTAGCATAAATAGGTCCACACAGCATCAATATTGAGCATCAATTTGTGGCTCTCAGTTTTATTGTTGTTTCTCTTCCTTCATTCTTGCCATTCTTGGCATTCAGCAGTGTTACCATGGCCAATCACCACGAGGTCATAGTCTTAGACTCATGCTCATCCGAGTCTGAGGAGACTGTTGATCGTTCAAGTTTTTTTGTTCAAATGAAACGGTCTTATGTCGAAGGCGATTGTCGTCTTGTAATATCTCTTCTCCTCAGTCTTGTTTTTTAATGAAATTGTTCTGGTGCAATGTTCATGATGTATTATTGTTCTGCAGATTCTCCCGACAAGTCATGGAGATAAGTTTTTGAAGGATTTTAAGGATAGCACAATCACTCTTAAGGTTGGCGAGAAAAGTTGGTTCGTTAATCTGAAGCATATCAATAATGCTTATCGCTTAGGAAAGGGTTGGAGGGCATTTGTGGAGGACCAAAAGCTGAAGATTGATGATGAATGTCTCTTTGAACTTGAAAAGCACGATTCTAACGGTGTCGTCTATGACATTCAAGTCTACAACTACTGAGAGATATGTTTGCTATGCATTTAGGAATGTGTTTTGCTACTGTTTGGTGTGTCTTCTTAGTGTGTAAGGTCTTTTGCTTTGACCTCTGTGTAATGTGTATTGGTGTTGTTTAGTGGCACATGATCTATCATAAAATGCTCTTATAGAGCTTCCATAAACAACACAATGTCTACATTGTTAAGAAACACCCAAAAAGACTACTAAGTTTCACAAAATACACCAAAGTCAGAGCAAACTAAACCACAATGAGCTCGAACTCCTTGAGCAAACTAAACCACAAAAGACTACTCAGTTCTTGGATTTTGCTGAGGCAACTTTGTTTCTCTTCCTTGCACTCATCTTCATCCTTGTAGAGTTTGTTGAAGTAGTACATTCAGGTTGGGATGGTCTTGACTGGCTCGATGGTGGTGCCTGAGAGGCTTGAGTTGTGATTTCATCTGGCTGGGACACTGCTTCTTGTCTCATGGCCTCCTCAATCATTGCTTGCTGTGAAAACATGTCATAATATGAGAAACATGTCATAAAAAGTGGTTGAGTTTAGGCTAAATTGCAACATGTCATAAAAAACATAATCCCACCACATCACTATCTTCCTCAATTCCAACAGGATCTCCATTGTAAGCTGCATTGGAAGGTTCTGGGAATGGTGTTCTGGTCTGTTATAAAAACAAATAAAACATCATAAGTATGAGCTTACTAAAATTTAGTGACATAAACAAATGCAGACCTTTCTTTTAGTATATTTCCTTTTCTGAGGCTGGATGGCCATAATATTGTCCTTTGGTGGTCTTCCACCTCTGTTAGGCTGACTAGGTGGCTCTGGTTCCTTTGGAGGATTTTTGCATATCCTCCTAGTGTGACCCTCTTCCCCACAGTTCCCACATTTGTTTTTCCCAAATGTTGACCTTTTTAACTTAGCCTTTTCCTTGTCTTCCCCTGGTTCTTTCCTCCTGGATTTTTTTGGTCTTCCAGCTTGAACCACTAATTTTGGTGGATCCAATGGTGGTTGGTCAGTTTTTATCCACTGGTCCTCTCCGGGCATTGGAACAACAGACAACTCATATGCCCTCATGTAGGTTGATTTGTGATAGAAAGGGTCAACAAAGTCTTCAATCAATAACCTCCTCTTGAGAATTGAGGAAATGGCATGCTGACAAGGAATTCCAGTGATGTCCCACATATTACAACCACGAGATCTTTGGGCCAGATTTACCACAAATGTTCTCCCACCTGAATCTACCTCATACAAATCTCCATCACCATGACACTGACATCTCTCTATACTCTCAGCCCTCATGTCATTTATTTTCTTCATCACTTCAGGGGTAATGAGACCTTGGTGTGCATTCATTTTATTTCTCTTATTGATGAACATTTTCATCAGTTTCCTCCTTATCCATTCACACATGGATAAAATGGGCATCTCCCTTGCTTCTAATATACAACTGTTGAACTGTTCACATGCATTGTTAAGTTGCATATCAGACTTAGGATAATACCTAAATCCATGGAGAGACCAAGTTCTTGGATCTTGGCACATCAAATAAGCAGCAGCTTTTTCATTCATCTCCCTTATTACTCTCATTTTTTGTTCAAAATCAGGGAGGGTAGACGCTTTTGCAGCAGCCCAAACAGCATCCTTGAATGATTGCCCTGGCCAATGTGCCTTGAATTTGTTGCGCATGTGTCTCACACAAACTCTAGTGTCACACATAGGTGCTACTTCTGTCAAAGCCTCTAACAATCCCTAAGTAACAACAAACAAACACCATGTGTTAGAAAATTAATGTAACTCCAACTAACAAACAAGTATAAGAACTGAAAACTGACCTTGCACCTATCAGACATAAATGTCAATGCCTTGCCTCCAATGTCATCCATTAAATTCTGTATAAACCAACACCATGTGTCTTTGTTCTCTTGCTCAACTACAACAAATGCCACAGGGAATATGTTCTCATTCCCATCCTTAGCAACTGCAGAGAACACTTGCCCAGTGTAGCAACCTTTCAGATGGCTTCCATCTAGTCCAATAATTGGCCTACACCCATTTAAAAAACCTTCCTTGCAAGCCTTCAGGCAGACATAGAATCTCTCAAACTTCAATGGTCTTTCAATTGTCTGTGAGGGCCTCACATACACAGTGCTACCAGGGTTGTAATGGAGGATTGTAGCAGCATAATCCCAGACCTTTGCATATTGCTCTGGTGCAAATCCTAGGGTCATAAGCACTGCCCTAACTCTAGCTCTCCATGCTTGATGATATGTAATCTCAACACTGTGTTCTCTCCTCACTGTCAGAATAAAAGCTTTTATTCTCCACTGTGGGTCATCCCTATAGTGTTCAAGGTATTTGTCAGCAAGCCAGTTGGATGTCATCTTTGAATTTCTGTCTTTCCATCCACAAGTATGCTCAGAACTAAACGTCTTCAGCTGGAATGAACCATCTGATCCCATTTTCCTTGCAACAGCCTTAAAACCACACAACCTGTCTTTACAAACACACTTCTTCCTGCCTCTTTTCAAGCCACATTGACACTTATTTTTGCAATATGCAGAAACCTTGCTTTTGTCATTGTGGAGATAATAATAGTCAAACCCATTTTCTAAAGCATACTGTTTTAGAGCCTTTCTGAAGATCTCATTAGAGCCAAATCTCAAGCCAGCTTTCAAGCAAATCTTATTCCTAAAATCTACAGAGGGATTGAATTCTGGGTACCTTTCTGTATTAGCATCATCACACCCACTGAAGCTCCTACAGTCATCACTTTGAACCCTTATGTCAAAGACATCTTCACCATCCTGTTGACCATCTTTTGTGATCAGATTTTCATCAAATACATCTGGATCTACATTGCCATCGAAGTCTGCATCATCAGCAGAGTTCTCTTCTGCAAATACATCCTCCTTATACCCCACATCATCAGAATCATCATCAGATGTCTCTGAACCTAACAACTCTGCATCTTCATCATCAGATGTATGACTCGCCTCCTCAGATCTAGCCTCTTCACTTTGGTTATTTGGAGTGAATTTGGGTGTAGGCCTTGGTGTCACAAATTTAGGGTTGAAAGATGGGGTGAGATTGGGTGATGAAGGGTTAAAAGACTTGAAAGCTGCAGAACTTCTGATTGGGCCTTGGCTACTAGACATCATCTTATCAATTGGGTTTCCTTTGGCAGCCCAAGGCCTTAACTTTCTTCCATTTCCAAAGTCCACGAGATCATTTGGACTGACCTCATTTTGTTGGACCACAAACACCTCTAATGTGTTGTTACAACTAGAGACATTTTCACACAATTGTATTATATCCCTATCACCAACTATTTGTTGTATCCCTAGATGTAATCTGCTTCCAGACTTGCAAAACCACAGTTCACTAACATTTTCAATCTCTTCCACACCCCCTTTGACATATTCTTCTAACTCTATCTTTGAAAGCCTATCAGGGTCCACATTCTTCAATGCATAATCATTCTTCCTCTCATACTGAATTTCAGAATCCTTACTTAAGACAAATCTACCTCCATACAAGAATCTTAGATAACAAAACATCTGGAAAACAGTAAAAGAATCTCAGATACAAATGCATGTCCATAGAAATGTCCATAAAAGCATCTTATGCAAATAAAATATTCTCTTCCCATGTGCCATAAAGCCTTAAAATATTCTTCCTAAGGGTCCACTACCTTTGTCTTCCTCCTATTCAATACACCAGTCCAAATACAACAAAGCTCACTTTATTGTCACAATCCCATAAAAATCATTAAAAAAGTTCATGCCATACATATTCAAAGAAATGAGCAGTCATCAATTCAATGCCATACATAAACAATTCTGCACACAACAACCCAAAACTTTTCTGATATGTCACATTCAATGCATCTAAGAAAAAAAATCTAAAAAGTTAAGAAACCTTACCTTCCAGCTAGCATCCAATGTCGATTCCAACAACAGTGCACAAAGCTTCCCTTCTTCCTCTATCCGAGTTCTAAAATCGAAAATGTCTCTAGCTTCCCTTCTTCCCTTCTTCCTCTCTCAACCTTGCCCTAATTCTTCGAACCCTAATTATGCAAATTAGCCCTATTCGCGACCTTCTTGTCTTCGTTCCCGATTTCTTCGGCCCTAAACACATAAACACACATCAATTACAACAAATCGAAACCCTAAACCAAAAACCCCCAATTTGTTATCCCTTCCCAGATCCCCAATTTCTGCGAGCAAACCCTAAACTGAACGACGAAGGGTTAAAAGGGCGAAGAAAACACCAACACACTTTCACCATTGCTTACCCGTAACGAATCGAAGCTGAATCATTTGTCCCGAATGGTGCTCGTCTTCATCGTCTTCGCAATCGCCATGTCCAATTCAAACCTAGAAAGTTTCGGGTTGTGAACAAAGGGCAAATCTGTAACAACAGGTGGTTTGGATGTGTAATTTCTAAAATTTAAAAGGGGTAAAATGGACATTTCACCAATCTGGACGGCAAAATTGACGGAATAAGGGGACGGGTGTGACTTTGTTAACGGATGGCAAGTTTTGGGTGGTTTAGAATCATTAACGAAGATACGGGTGGTTCCTTGCAAATATTGGAAGATAACGGGTGGTTTAAACCAAAAACCTCTTAAATGAATCTGGAAAATTAGGGTTCTTCACGGTTTCAAGCAAAATTGCAAAATACCTTTCTTCCTTCAAGAATCGAGACTTCAGCCTTCAAATAACAATGGAATGACCCTCCAATTTCCCCAATTTGAGTTCGATTTCGCCAAATCGAAGAATTCGCAAACTAGGGTTCTTCGTGGTTGCAATTTCTGAGAAGGAAAAAATTTCGGGTAAATTATGTTATATAAATAGATGTTAAACAATGCCCACTCGCATTATAGACGCGTGGAGTACAAACATGACAGAAGTTGACGACGGGTGGTTAATCGCTAACGGAAGTGGTTATATGGATGGTTTTCGGTAATATCCAAATAAAAGGGTGGTTTAGAGCAATGTAGACACTTATAGGGGTGGTTTTCGGTAAAAACCTCTATTTTCTATCCTCCACATCACTTTTTGAAACTCTTTATCTACAATCATATTTTTATCTTTGAAACTCTTAGTTTCATATTTAACTTATTACATCATCACTTGTCATCAAATAATTAGCATATACAACACACATAAATAATAATAATAATTTATTTATAATCTAATTTAATTTAATCAATTTTTTATTGTATTTTTGTGAGCTTTGGTTTCAACTGCTTGAAACCAAAATGCCATCATTATCTTGATACCCTAAATAAATATGACATTATTCTTACATTTTCCTTTTTTAAAATATAAATGACACTTTGAATGGTCTAACTGCAACTTGGAGTAAATTGAATTTTGCAAGCAAAAAGTTTGATATCACGATGACAGAACAAGCCAGTTGATTTAATACTTAAACCACAACTTAGAGAAGACATGCAAAGAGAAATATTTGCAGACTTGAGGTTGCACAACTGAGTACCACATTTAACATCTGTATCATTAATAGAAACTATGGCATAAGAATGAGACATATTATTATCAGTAATATAAACATAGGCTTGGTCTATATGCACACGTTTTTTTTGCTAAATGCACACTATTCTGTGCGGTAACAATTGCAGTACACATCTGTGCGTTAACTCTTACCGCACCAAAGGACTCAGGGGCATTGTTGGAATTTTTTCTGAAACCTATCAGACGCTGGTGCGGTAAGAATTACCGCACAGATCTGTGCGTTAACAATTACCGCACCAGATTAAGCAAAAAAAAAACAGATTTTGCTTAACTTAAACCCTGTGCGGTAACAATTACCGCACAAGAATTTTTTTTTTTTTAAAATAAAAATGGTGCGGTAAAGGTTACCGCACCGTATTAGTTTTTTTTTTTTAAAATAAAACTGGTGCGGTAAACGTTACCGCACCGTATTAGTTTTTTTTTTTTTTAAATAAAACGGGTGCGGTAAACGTTACCGCACCAGGTTTTTTTTGAAAAAATGCCCGTTGGAATTTTATGCCCGTTGGTGCGGTAATAGTTAACGCACCAACGGGCATAAAATTCCAATGGGCATTTTTCGGTTGTATATATAGGTTGAGCTATCTTGTTGAAGTTTTGCAATGCACACTACAATGTCTTATAATTATGAGAGTAGTGAGGATGATGGTAACGACAATTGGATATCAGGGGTCGTGGAAGAAGAATACGAAGTCGATGAAGAAGAGGAAGTGGACGAAGAAGACGAAGAAGTCGATGAGGAAGTGGACGAAGAAGAGGAAGAAGGCGAAGCAAATGTATCAATTGCATTAGATGATTGGACTCCGTTACCGATTTTGGTTAGTATATTATCGATTTAAATTTTGTATTTAATTGCATGAGATTTAGGTTAATTAGTTAAAATTGCGTATCTAAGTAATGTAGTTTAATCAATATAGGAAGAAGACTTTAGACCACATTTTAGTACTGCGCAAATGTGGGATAGTAAAGAAGAGATGATGGAATGGACAAAACAGAGAGCAAGGGATTTAATGATAGTTTTGGTACATCGTACATCTAGCAAATATTGCGTTGATTTTGTATGCGATAGGTTTGGAAAACCTAGATCGGGTAGCCGAAAGTGAATTTAAAAAATCCAGAATTGCCGGTTCCGAGGCTTCGTCACCGAAAATCGAAGAAATGTGGTTGTACATTTGAGTTATATGGGGTTCGTATAAAAGAAGGGCCTTATAGTTATAAATGGATCGTGAATGTTGTAGAAGGTCGTCACAACCACACCCTTCCTACTAGTTTTCATGGGAATTCATTCGTGGGTAGAATGAGCAAAGAGGAGGAGAAAATAGCAAGGGAAGCGGGGGATGATCGCAAGACGCCAAAAAACATACTTATTCAGCTTAGGATAAGAGACCCGAAAAATGTGACATCCATGAAGCAGATTGCCAATTTTTTGCAGAAGATCAATTTTGAAGATCGTGGTGACTTGTCAGTTACTCAGTGGTCTCTAAATTTTCAGAAAGAGAACAAGTATTTTTGTCAACCTTTGAGGAACACGAGGACGAATGAGGTTGAAGTCCTTTTTTTCGCTCACCCGGAGTCGATTCGTTTGTTTAGGAAGTTTCCTCATGTGATTATCATGGACGCCACATACAAGACAAATAGGTATGATATGACTTTAGTGGAGATGGTTGGTTTCACTTGCACGCACAAGACGTTCAACATCGCATATGCATTCATGGCTCAGGAGACAGTAATGCATTACAAGTTTGTGATGATGTGCGTTCATGAGTTGTGTAGAAATTTGGGAGTGATGCCGAAGGCTATAATGACCGACTGTGAGAAGGCTTTGTTGAGAGCAATCAAACTTGTGTTCAAAGACACTGATGTGAAGCAACTATTGTGTTGGGTGCACATTAAGCACAACATCCAGTCACACGCAGAAAAAGTGATTAAAAATACTAAAAGGGCGGAGAACTTTGTTACGCAATGTTGGGGGATATTTTGCTCGAGCACCGAAGAAATCTACGAAGAGAGGTTGAGAAAGCTGAGAGATTCATGGAAGAAGGGCATTGTTGGTTACGTTGAAAAGTACTGGTTTACTCCGTACAAGGAGTTCATAGTTAGAGCGTGGACGGACTACACTCTTCACTTTCACACAAGGACTACAAACAGGTATCTTTGTTTGTTTAGTTGTTAATTTGGACCACCATATTATTAATGCTAATGATTAGAAATTGTGTTTATTTAGGGTGGAGGGGATGCATAAGGTGTTGAAAGAAATTGTGGGTTCTAGTAGAGGAGGCTTCAACAGAGTGATCGTGAGGATCCATCATGCGGTCATAGTTCAGATGGACCTGATTAGGGCGACGATGAACCAAGCACTTACCACTCGGCAAATGGTCTTTGATGACCCAACCTTTCCTCCTGGCATTCGAATGTTGTTTTCAAGGCTATTTTACCGAGTGTCAGATAGGTGTTTTCTGTTGTTGTTGGAAATGTACCAGCAAATATTGAAGGAGGAGTATTCAAATGTTTGTGATGATCATTGGGTTCGAGATTGTCTTGGGATGCCATGCGTACACGATCTTGCTAGGGCAATCATTTCAAAGACACCTCTTGTTCCGGATGATTTTCATGACTTCTGGAAGGAACTGAGATGGGAAGATGATGCAATAAATTTGTCCTTACCCGACGACAATCGTTCAATGTCTATTCCGGAGATCAGAATGCGTGAAATGTGGGCGAAATGGGAAAGTGGAGATTTGAGGGATGGAACTCTATTCAGATTAAGTGAGTTGTACATTGACTTGGAGCATCCGGAACAAAGTTCTTTGGTAGAGCCAACAAACTTGTTTAGGAAAGGAAAAGGAAGGCCGCCGGGATCAAAGAACAAGGAGAAGCAGCGAAATGGGAATTCTCCTCCGAGAGAAAAGAGGGAAAAGAGTTACCACGAGTACGTTAGAGAAGACTTAACAAATACTGAGAATGCGCAAAAAGTCGCAAAGGAGAAGGCAAATAGGCAAAGTGAACGACCAACTTGTCCTAAAAAGCAAGCAAGTCAAGTGTCGTTCGACTTCGGATCACAGTCCCAACCTGAACCATTGTTTTCAGAGACCATCGATTTAGAAGACGAAGACATGAATGCCGTGCCCCTAAGAGCTTGCTATCCAGATCGAAACGAAACAGAGGAAGGAGAAGATGAAGAAGAGATTGAAGAAGCCATAAGTTACATGGGGGTGAACTTGGGGGTGAAAAATATTGACTACTTTTGGCTTTCCTACATGACTTCTGTGAAAGATGTGCGTTCAGACGGACATTGTGGGTATCGGTCAATGGCTCTACTTACGGGTATGCAACAGAGTCAATATCGTATGATCCGTGCTGCGTTGGCAGCGGAGCTTCTTGGAAACAAAGAGACATGGGAGCCCATACGACGTGGACTACGGGTAGGAACATGGGATGATCTTATTGCTCAAGTTAACTACATGAGAAGTCCTTGTGAGAGACCATTTTGGATGGACATGCCATTTATGGGTTTGGTGTTTGCCACAGTGTATAATGTTGGTTTAGTGCAACTATCCTGGGATGCGCCGTGTTTATGCTTGCCAATAAGGCAGTCTACAGTGAGCCCTGGTCCTCCACAGAAGATTTTTGGGATAGCTCTTGTCGGATGCAGTAATCACTGGATACCGGTAAGAATCTGTGGTAATCTAAACAAGCGTCATGAAACGTCGAAATCATTTATACTTATTGATTCATTTTCTTTGTATATCTAGGTTTGGCTCCGTGATGGGGCACCATTGCCACGTTGTTCCGGTTCGTGGAGAAGATTTGCAGATGACAACATCAAGTGGTGGGAAGGGATATATGCTGGCCAAGTGGACTTGTTTCGACAATACCGCTTCACTGCTGGAAAGCGTATGGACTACATGACTTGATTTGTAATAGTTTAGTAGCCTTGATCTTTAGACTTCGATTGGAATTGATTTATAATATGTAATGACTTGTCTTGTCTGCTTTGAAATATGTAATGACTTGTCTTGTTTGCTTTAAATAGTGTTTTCAGTAGAGTTAGATGAGGTAGGTGAAACAGTGAAGTGAAATCAGTGAATCCATAAACTACAACACACTCAGCATAAATTAAAAAGACAACAGACTCATTAAGGAAAGACAACAGACTCATTAAGGAAAGACAACAGACTCATTAAGGAAAGACAACATACTCATTAAGGAAAGACAACATACTCATTCTTGAAATTTAAACTAAACACAGACTTAACGGAGATTCACTGATTTGATACCCAGATCCCTAATCGGAGTCACTGTCATAAAAACTAGGAACAGGGTCATTGGGAAACCTCTGTTGTATCCAGTGTTTGGCTGCTTCAATACTCTTAGCCTGGTGAAAATATACCAGCTTCAACTGCTGGTCAGCTATTTCCTTCAACAGTTTTGCAATGACTCGGAGATGATGACTGTCGTATTCTGGCTCAAGATACACGATCATGTAGTTACACTGACATGTGGTATACCTTCGTCCATACGTATGGGGATTGTTCTTGTCATTACCAGTGAACACCTTGATTGTTCTTGAGCACCTTCTACTCGGGCACTGGATCTCACTGCCTTCTGCTGGAACTGGGGAGGATGAAGATGATGCCATGGTTGTTTGAATCTGTAATACAAAGTAAGAAAACATGTTAGAAACAATGAAGATATCTAACGAAATCAGTAAAAAATGAGACTTTTAATTGAAATACAGAGTAAGAACTTGAAACCTAATTATTTTACGGCGCAGTGAGAATGAGATAATAGGGTTCACTGAGGCAGTGAATTTATAGCCGAGGTTTTACTAGGGTAACTTAGATTTGGGCCGATGTAGACAAAAGGTCCACAACAACAAAGGCCCAATAACGTAATTCGGTCATCCAAAGGTGACTTACAGCTGTGTGGTAGCTGTAACACACTCAAGCAAAATATGGTGGTGCGTTAGCAATAAACGCACAACTGATAACAGAACTTCGTCAAGATCCAACAGAAAAATCCCCAACCCTAGGGTTCTTTTCAGTACTAAAAACGATTAGGATAGCATAACTCCCTGCAAATCCGGTCTAAAAACGTATATATACTCCACCAAATAAAGAAACGTCGGAAGAAACGAAAAGACACATTAACAGCGTTTCCGCACGGTTTGTAACAATCGGCACGGTCTGAAGCAAACCGTGCCGCTTCACTTGACGTCTTCCACATCTTCTGCTAATCTGCACGGTTTGAAGCAATCCTGCACGGTTTGAAGCAATCCTGCACGGTTTGTATCCAACCGTGCCGCTTGACTGGACGTCTTCCACATCTTCTGCTAACGCACCAACCCTTTTACCCAGAATCAAATGTTTCTGGTGTTTGTAGGGTTTAGGGTATTAGGGTTGGTGCGGTAACTGTTGTAGTACCAACCCTAATTACATAAAAATTCATTTTTTATGTTGTTTTCTTATACTATTTGATATTATAAAAAGTTTTATGACCCAAAGTAATGTTATACTACTGAAATATGTCGTTATTGAGAGTTTTGTGAATAATTTTATCAAGTTTTACTAATGTAATATGAGATTACGAAGAGTTATATGATAAAAATTCATATTATACTAATGAAATACGAGGTCAGTTGAGTCAAACGATAACAATTAAGTGTTAAACTAATGTTATATGATGAAATAAACACATTATATGAAGTTCATTTTAGTAACGAAGTGGTATCACATACATATGAGTATAACTATACAACTTATATACTTGAGAGTAGTAGCATACAGGTGAAAGTCTTCGTTTACATACTTCTAAGTGTTAAAGTTGTTAATTTCTTATAAAAACGATAGCGTTTGATTGGTAATGCTCAAATATTAATGTTACATTTCTTGACTTTTACGTTTTAAGTGCTTATTAAGCCGTTTTATGTCATTTTTTGTCGTTTTTTGTGTTTGGGCCTCATTCAAATTTCATTAGGCCTTATTAGGCCCGTTGACGTTTTCAATAATAATTTTTCGATTCCGAAAAATGAAAATAACTATTCGTCGTATTTGTTGTCATGTTACAATTTCAAAATTTCGATTTTCATCGTTTCAAGGCGTTAAAACGATATGGGCCCAAACTGTACACATATGACATCCATTATCCATTACCCACTATCCATTATCCATTATCCACTATCCAGTATCCATTATCCACTATCCATTATCCATTATCCATTATCCATTATCCATATTTCGATTTGGCTTGTTTTATATTGTTTTGAGTCGATTTTTTTCGTTTCTTAGTCGTTTCGACACGTTTTGAACCATTTTTATTAATATTTGACGTACTTGGTCGTTTTTCGCCTTTTTCAAAAAAGTCAAGTTTCGCTAAGCTTTGCTCATTTTGGCCATATTATGCCATCATTTTGGCCACTTTTTTACACTTTTTTACAACTTGTTCGGAAATCCTCCATATTTCGATTTGGCTTGTTTTATATCGTTTTGAGTCGATTTTTTTCGTTTCTTAGACGTTTCGACACGTTTTGAACCATTTTTATTAATATTTGACGTACTTGGTCGTTTTTCGCCTTTTTCAAAAAAGTCAAGTTTCACTAAGCTTTGCACATTTTGGCCATATTATGTCATCATTTTGGCCACATTTTTACACATTTTTACAACTTGTTCGGAAATCCTCCATATTTCGATTTGGCTTGTTTTATATCGTTTTGAGTCGATTTTTTTCGTTTCTTAGACGTTTCGACACGTTTTGAACCATTTTTATTAATATTTGACGTACTTGGTCGTTTTTCGCCTTTTTCAAAAAAGTCAAGTTTCGCTAAGCTTTGCACATTTTGGCCACATTTTTACACTTTTTTACAACTTGTTCGGAAATCCTCCATATTTCGATTTGGCTTGTTTTATATCGTTTTGAGTCGATTTTTTTCGTTTCTTAGACGTTTCGACACGTTTTGAACCATTTTTATTAATATTTGACGTACTTGGTCGTTTTTCGCCTTTTTCAAAAAAGTCAAGTTTCGCTAAGCTTTGCTCATTTTGGCCATATTATGCCATCATTTTGGCCACATTTTTACACTTTTTTACAACTTGTTCGGAATTCCTTCAAATTACATTTTGGCTTGTTTTATATCGTTTTCGAGTCGTTTCGAGACGTTTTGAACCATTTATCAATATTTGACGTTTAGTAGTTTTTAATTATTTTTTGCGATTGTGACCATTTTCTCGCGTTTTTAAGAAAAGCCCAAAATAAATAAGCAAAAGTGAACCAAACATTACCAAAACATAGTATCCAAACAAATTATACATCACTCCAAGTCACGACCCTCATTCCCACTACGTTGCCCACTACCTTGCCCTTCCTCGTGGATTGAATGCCGAACAAGCTGAGATTGACGAACCGGAGCTGGAGCCATCGGTGGAGCCTCGTCAGTCAAAACTCCAAGGAGACGCCTCATGAACTCATCGATATCTGCAGGCCTCCTCTCTGGTGGTGTCTCCAAGAAAGCTCGAATCTCACAAGTCACTAGCTGGGTCCGCTATATTAACAACATATCAAAACATTACTATCAAATATACTAATTGAATGAATATGACTAATAAAATTTATAATCGTACCGCAAAACTGTCAACCGAAGGTGGAATACGCAGCGGACCAACTGGACGATCGAGTCTACGTGATCTGGGATCCACCAGAGGATGAGAAACTCGATCATACCAATCGAGATAATCATCTGTGACTGCCCAATAGTACGTCGCTCGTGGCTCCCGAATCTGTAACAAAGGCCTGGGGTCCTGATCCCACACACCAAGCAGATCCTCGGCAAAGTGAACTGAATAATGCGTCAGCCTGTTGTTACGTGTCACCTGGATGGGCTCTGGGGGAGGATCTGGGATACCCTGCACATGTCCAAACTGTCGCAGCAGGCGCCCTGGCTGATAGAGCTCCTCGATGTCCAGACAACGGAGAATGCCCTCAAACAAAGACGGGGCGTACTGCGGAAGTCTGAAATCCACATTTGCAAAGGGAAACCAATTAACCTGCAACAAAACATTACAAAACAGTTAGTATAGTTTACATTCACACAATATAACGAAAGCATACATTCTTAAAATATGACCTCCTCATAACGAACACGGTCAAGCATGCCACGAATGGCAACCAAACGATCCGTGCTCTTCCCCTGTGGCACCTCTCTGCCCTCCCTCATAGCAGCTGCGGCGTGGTCCATAGAAAGTGGACCTGTCACAAAATGTCCACGAAAATGTGGAAAATATGCCCAAATCCACGACTGCAAAAAAAGGATAATTAGAACTCGACTTCCTAAACATAGCCAATCGTATAGTTGTTTGCGTACTAACCCGCAAAAGAATGCCAGAACTCCCCATCCCCATAGCCAATCGCCTCGACGCCTGTCCAAGGTTGCGATACAGATGAGCTAACACTCCAGCTCCCCAAGCATATCGGCCAGTGCTGTCGTGGTCGGCCAAAAGAACTAACCACCAGTGCTTGACTGCTGTAGTCGACTTGTCCACTAGAACTGTAGTGCCGAGAAGCAACAGTAAGTACATAGACGCAATGAGGCTCTCATCTCTCTGTCCATCCTCCATCCGCATCATATCCTTCAATCTCTGCTGAAGATAACCCAAAGGAATGCCTCCATCCCTATACCAAGTCTTCACCAGTGCCTCCTCTACGTGAAGCATCTCAGCAACAAAAGTGAAGATCTCCTCCCTGCTCAAAACTGAGCTACAACTCCTGCCATGTATAGGCAGCGACAGGATCTCAACCACATCGTGAAGTGTAGGACCAATCTCTCCAAATGGCAAATGAAATGTGTTGGTTTCTGGGTGCCATCTCTCGACGAAAGCAGAAACCAACACATGATCGACAGGACCGGACCCGATATAGCGTAGATCAGTCAATCCAGATCGCTCTGCAAGCTGAAACCACGAATCTGGACCAGGTCTCCTAAACGCCTCTAGTGGAGTGCAGTAGGCGGTGTGGAAGTGAACCTTGACGACCTTCAGTGTCTGGAAAAAAAGTAAAAAATTAACACAGTTACTTCTACAGAATGTCGTTCATATTTCACATATGAACATTATAGTTCAAATACATACCAAATCAAGAGGAGCCTCGCCTTCTGGAAGATCAGCAGGCTGTGGAAAATCAGCATGATCTGCAGCACGTCCACGTCCACGTCCTCGTCCTCGTCCTCGTCCTCCGCGTGGAGCGCGTCCACCTCGTGCTGGAGGATCAGCAGCGTCTGCATCAGCAACATCATCATCTGCCTGAGCTCCTCGGCCTCCTCGTTGTCTCTGTATAAATGGAGGAAGAGGACGGGGGCCAGCTGGAATCACAGGTGCGGGAGGATCAACAACTGTAAGCTCATAAATGGCCCTGGCGATGTGCGTCTCATAACTCTTCAGCAACTCATTTGTAAAAGGACCTCCGGGCATCCAAGGTACAGCAGGAGGTGGTACATGAGGTGCAGCAGCCGGATGCGGTACATCATCAGTCGGGGGAGGTGGTACATCTGGCGTAGGAGACGAAGGACCTAAATCTGTAGGAGCTGGCGATGAAGGCCCCATACCAGCATGATCCTCTGAAATAATAGGAGGGTCGTCTCTCCTAAGCTGATCTGTCGGTATCTCGAGATGAGATACAATATAATCTGTACCTAAACCCTCACCGTCTCCCAGCATATCATCATCCAAATCAACAGTTGTATGATCGACGTCCATACCCTCCTCCTCATTCTCACTGTAACCCTCATCATCAGCACACGGATCAACATCCAGACCACAATCCCTAACTGCCCCAGTATCTGTAAGTGCACGAGCCTCGTCAGTGGGTGTCGAACTAGAAGCATTCAGCTGGTCTCGAGCAGTAGCAAAACTCTGACGTATGGACGCTGTAATCTGCGTCCTCCTAACACGCTCTGCAGCAACAGGAGCCCCCGGAACAAAACCACTAGAGGCCATCGTATCTCGCACCCCCTAATGTTGTTGTTATAGCGTAACGTTATTTTCATAGCGTTACAAAAATAACGTCAAATTCAAAAACGTCTTTTCCATGAAGTCGTAACGTTACAAACAGTTGTTGTAACGTCAATCCTAATCAAAATCATCTCTAATTTCTAAACATTTTGTTCATAACGTTACGAAATTAACGTTATAATTCGCCTAATTTCAATACTTTATATACTAATAGTTCATAACCTTACAAAATAAGAGAAGAACAATGTCATATTTCATAAAATAATTAATTCATTACTTTTACAATATAGAATGTCATATTTCATAACATTATGAAATTATTATATTTCATAACGTTATAAAATTTCATTAATTTCATAACGTTACGAATAAATTAATTAATTTCATAATGTTACCAAATAATATAATTTTATAACGTGACGCAATAAATTACTTAATTACGTTACGCAATAAATTACTTAATTTCATAACGTTACGCAATAAATTACTTAATTTCATAACGTTACCATATAAATTAATTTCATAATGTTCTAAAATAAATTAAATAAATTGATAACGTTACGAAATTTATTTAAATATTTCATAACGTTATCAAATATTATTAAATTCATAACGTTACGAAATTAAATAACTAATTTCATAACATTATCAATTTAATAAATTAATCAAATTAAATAAATTGATAACGTTATGAAATTAAATAACTAATTTCATAACGTTATAAATTTAATAAATTAATTAAATAAAATAAATTGATAACGTTACGAAATTTATTTAAAAATGTCATAACGTTATCAAATATTATTAAATTGATAACGTTATGAAATTGAATAAGTAATTTCATAACGTTACGAAATAAAATAATTAAACTATTTAAAAACATTACAAAAGTTATAGAATATTTAATAAAAATACATACTTGATGTAGATCTACGGGAGTCGAAAAAACTTCCGGTTGCGCCTCGGTTTGAGCCTCGGTTTGTGGATTCAACCTTCTATTTGCTCGAGTGGCGTACCCGGGACCGACGTTTTGGACGCGTCGCTTTCGGGTTCTTGGCCTCGGAGCGGGTTCGGGTGCGGGTATCGGGGCGGGTTGGGCTGCTGGTATCGGGTCGGGTCGGGCATCGGGTCGGGTCGGGCTCGGGATTTTGGCCGGATCCGGGCACCACCACTGTACCTCAGTGGCACCTCCACTTCCTCCTCTTCTTCTTCCTCCACAGCCAGCCATGGCGTCGGAGTCGTCGTCGTCGTCGACGGAAGAGAAGACGGCGGGACCACTGCGGGGGGGACTTCAGGCGGATTTTGGGGGCCAGAAGAACCGCCATGGTCGGGGCAACTCGAATCCATCCTCGATTGAAGCTTTTGATGGGTAAATCGGTGGGAAAAGGGGCGGCGAAAATTAGGGTTCGGCGGCGGCGCAAAATTACAGAGGAAGGAGGAAGAAAGGTCGGGGGAGGGAATTTTTTTTTTTTAAAGATGTTACTTGGTGCGGTAAGGGTTACCGCACCATTTTGTGCGGTAACACTTACCGCACAGGTTTAATAATATTTTAATACTTTTTAAAAAAAAATTATTAATTAAAAAAAATAAAATTCCTGTGCGGTAATTGTTACCGCACAGGGTTTAAGTTAATAAAAATCTGTTTTTTTTTTTGCTTAATCTGGGATTAATCTGGTGCGGTAATTGTTAACGCACAGATCTGTGCGGTAATTCTTACCGCACCAGCGTCGTATAGATTTCAGAAAAAATTCCAACAATGCCCCTGAGTCCTTTGGTGCGGTAAGAGTTAACGCACAGATGTGTACTGCAATTGTTACCGCACAGAATAGTGTGCATTTAGCAAAAAAAAAAGGTGTGCATATAGACCAAGCCTAAACATAAGGTCTCAAAAGATACCAGATACTGAGCAATATATGAATCTTGGTTTGTTGTAAATGAGATACAGTCCATTCAAAACTCAGATGATCAACAAATCGGATGCAATCCAAACAAGCTTTCATTTTGTTACAGATAATACCACTATTATGAACATGATTAAATTGAGGGTGGATATAATGGAGAGGCAAGCCTTGTGAAAATATAAATTTTGTGTATTAGAGCAGAAGAAACCATCAACAGTAAACTCGTAACTGAATTTACTATAGGTACTTGTGAACTTATTAAAATCATTAGTGAACACGTGCCAATCTTGAAAAGCATAGATGTGCTTGTTAATCTTAAGAGAATTTTCTAGATAAACAAAATATAAACTGAGATTAGCATAGCTTATAATAAAAACATTGGTGTAAAATAAGGATTAGGGGAAGAAAATTACCTTAGCAGAAGGAAGAAGGAGCCGCACCCAACTTTTTACAGACATGGATATTACATGGTGGAGGTAGTGAACATAGGAGAAGATAATAGAACACGTGATTACCAAAGAATAACCAGAGAGAAGGAGGAGGATCAAACTTCTGAATTTAGGTGAAGCGAAATCTAAACCTTAATCTATCTAATCTAATATAAAATTGACCTCTTTATTAAGCATTTAGTGTTTTTAATATTTTAATTAGGTGAGTTATTTGATTTTTTTTAACCACACAATAAATATAATCATGAAAAACTCATCATTTCCTTCGCCTCGGCGTATCTCTTCCCCTTCTTTGTACATATCAAATTATAGTGAAATGTTATAGGTCTTGAGATTAAATTTGTAACTCCTTCATTGAACCCATGTGTCAAATATGTAACATAAATAATGACTCTCTCTTCTTCTCTCCCTCTTTCACTTTTTTCCAATAGCATCGGATATGACCAAATCCATTGAAGGTTTCACAAATCACAATCCGACAACTAAACGCTAAGAAATCCATGGATTCTCCTCCTCCAGGTACGAATTTTTTATTTTTATCTTAATTTGATTTGTGCAATTCTTTGATACTGGTGCTCTAAAAAAACCCTAGCTCCACCACTTGCAGTCCCTCGCATGACGGTTGTGACTTCTAGAGAGAATCAATTGTTAGTAGTCGAATCTTATTCGTGTTGCAATTATTCATAATCTATTAAGTATTTATTCACATGACTTAGACTGTATGTATCTTTATACTTTCATATAGTTCACGTGAATCTAATTAACTTATTACGATTTGCAGATACCAAAAAGTTAATTGGTAAACATTTCAGCGACGCCTTAGTCCAAAGGGACAACAAGTCACAACTTAAATTTTAATCAATTACCCAATTAGTGTGATAATACCTTCTTTATTCTCTTCATTCCACGTGCATTTAAAGCGTATAACACAACTATGAGCAAAATTTAAGGTGATTTCAGCAAGTGCACTATATTTTATAGCAATTTAAATAAACTTGAAATTCATTGTGTCATTCCACCATCTAATCTTAACCATTTTGTATTCTTGGCAGGGGCGGTTTCGCTGATGGTATGTATTCTAAAGATAAACGAGAGACTACATAGAAGAATGTCCCTTTGATAGGGAACCTAAAAGACATGATAAGTCATATGTTGATTCTATCATGATTTAAAACATTCTTGAAGATAATATGTATGCATATTTGATTGTTTTATATATTTAAGGATGATTGACATTAACAACTGCAGAGAACATGCATTTGACATGTTGGTTATACAATTGATGGCTCTGAGTACAAACATTAGATAGATGATAGTCGTGGTAGATAATGTGATTGTGTAAGACATAATCATGATTCTACTTCGTTCATAATCAAAATCATGTACTCTCTCTACTCTATTCTTACGTTTCCTTTCTTGAATAGAAGGGTTATGTTTCTTCTAGATTTTTTGCTCAAGATTCATAATAATATTCTAATTTTATTACAAAAGACTAAAGTAGTCAATGTTCTTTTTCTCGGATTTTGAGTAGACGCTTTAATTTGTTGCTCGATCGGTTCCTTGACATATCCATGAAACAGAGTAGAAGTTGTCATAATCTTCCAAAATCCAGAGCTTCCAAGCTGCCATGTTAGAAGATGTCGTATACTATACTATTGTTATTGTTGTAGAAATTATATATGATATTTAATTACAAACATTATGATTGTCCATTTTCTATCATTTTTTCGTATCACAAACAATGCATACTATAGTACAACTAATATTAATTTGCATGATAGTTACAGTCGGTACAAAACCTAAAATACCCACTTTAAAAATCGCACTCTCGCTGAAGCACTACCCACAAAGGGGTCGTGCATCGCACGACCTCCGTAAGGCTAGTCTAATATAAATTTGACCTCTTGGCTAAGCATTTAGTGCTTTTAGTATTGTAATTAGGTAAGTTAATTGATTCCTTTTTTTACCTCACAAATCACAATAAAATATAAACATAAAAAGCCCATTATTTCCCTTGCTCCCACATGTTTTTTCTTCTTCTGTGTACATATCAATTTATGGTGCAATTTCATGGGTTTTGAGATTGTATTTGTAACTCCTCTGTTGCATAGTCCATCAGTTGAATCTGTACTATAAATAATGGTCTCTCCTCTTTTCTCCCTCTTTCACGTTTTCTCCCAAAAGCTTCGGATAAGACCAAATACAGTGGAGGTTCCACCAACCACGATCCGACAACTAAACGCTAAGAAATCTTGGATTCTCCTCCTCCACGTACAATTTTTTTTATTTGTTTTTTATTTGTGCAATTCTCCCACACCATTACTCTCCAAAACCCTAGCTCCACCACATTCAATCCCTCAAATGACGACGATGATAGATTTTCGAAGAGAGTCTCGGTTACTACGCGGAAATTGTTTTCGTGATGTCTAATTTATTTGTAGTTTGCATCGTATCCACGTGTTTGATGATAGAATCAATTGTTACTAATTGAATCTTATTTGTGTTAGTGTGTATATATATATATATAATATAAACTTGACCTCTTAGTTAAGCATTTAGTTCTTTTAGTAGTGTAATTAGATGAGTTATTTGATTTTCGTTTTTTGTAACCACACAATAAATATAAACATAAAAAGCCTATTCTTTCCCTCGCTCCCACAAATCTCTTTCTCTTCTTTCTACAAATCAGTTTATGGTGGAATGTTATATGTCTTGAGATTGTATTTGTAACTTGAATCGGTACTATAAATAATGGCTTTCTCCTCTTTTCTCCCTCTTTCATATTTTTTCCAATAACTTTGATAAGACCAAACACAGTGGAGGTTCCACCAACCACGATCCGACAACTAAACGCTGAGAAATCTTGGATTCTCCTCCTCCAGGTACAAATGGAAGATTTTAGGAGAGAGTCTCGGTTATTACGCAAAAAGTTCTTTCATTATGTGTAATTTTTTTGTAGTTTGCATCGTCTCCACATGTTGATGATATAATCAATTGTTACTAGTTGAATCTTATTTGTGTTACAATTATTTATAATCTATTGAGTATCTATTTACATGACTTAGACTGTATGTATCTTTATAATTTCATACAATTCGATTTGTAGATGGTTGATTGGTAAACATTTCAACAGTTGCATCGTCTTCACATGCTTGATAATAGAATAAATTATTACTAGTTGAATCTTATTTGTGTTGCAATTATTTATAATCTATTGAGTATCTATTACCATGACTTAGACTCTATGTATCTTTATAATTTTATACAATTTGAATTGCAGATAGTTGATTGGAAAACATTTCAGCGATGCCTCAGTCCAAGGCGACAACAAGTCGAGGTTTACTTTTAAATAATCACCCTAATAGTGTGATAATCTATTCATGACCTTCTTTATTCTATTCAATCCATATGATTTTTAAAGCGTATAGCACAACTCCGAGCCAAATTTTAGGTGAGTTCAACAAGTGTACTCAGAAAGTTAAATAAACTTGAAATTTATTGTGTCATTGTAGTGCATCTAATCTTAACTATTTTGTATTCTTGGTAGGGGCGACCCTTCTACTGGTATGTGTTCTCAAGCTAGACGAGAGGCTTTATAGAAGAATGTCCCTTTGATAGGGAACCTAGAAACATGATAAGTCATATGTTGATTCATATCATGGTCTAGATACATTTCCTGAAGATAGCATGTTTGCATATCTGATATTTAATATATATTTAAGGATGACTAGCATTAACAACCGCATAAAACATGCATTTGACATGTCTGATAGAATCAAGGTGCATAATGATGATTGTTACACAGTTGATGCCTATGAGTACAAACATCACATAGATGATAGCCGTGATAGATCGATACTATGATAATGCATGTAAGGCATAGTCATGCATGATTATACTTCGTTCATAATCAGAACCATGTACTCTCTGCTCTATTCTTACGTTTCCTTTCTTAAATAGAGGGGTTGCTTTTCATCCAGATTTCTTGCTCAAGATTCAATCCTTAATGTTTTTTTTAAAAACTAAGGTAGTCAATATTTTTTTCTCGAATTTTGAGTAGACGCTTTGTTGCTCGATTGGTTCCTTGACATTCTTCAGGGTTTGCACAACGATGATATACATGCAACAAAGTAGAAGTTGTCGTAATCATCCAAAAACTAGAGCTTCCAAACTGTCCTCTTGGAAGATGTCGTATACTATACTATATTGTTATTGTTGTTGAAATGATATATGATACTTAATTACATGTATTATGATTGTGCATGCAGTGGCGGACGCATGATTCGAACTCAGGAGGGGCTAAATTATATATTAATTAAAATTAATAAAAATATCATATTTCAGGAGGGGCTATATCAGAAAAAACGCTATTTTTTACACTAATTTTTTTTTTTCGGGAATTTTTTTTCCGAGGGGGGCTTGCATGTTCTATCGTTTTTCCGTATCGAAAACAATGCAGACAAGCATACAACTAATATTAATTTGCATGACAATTATAGTCAGTACAAAGCCTAAAATACCAACAGTAAAAATCATACACTCGCTGAAACACTACCACACAGGGGCCGTGCATCGCTCAACCACCTCCGTAGAGCTAGTACAGTTCAAACTTGAAACCAATGGTCCGAATCCGATTCCAAACCTGTATTAAATTTATTTAGTTTTGATTTGATAGGACTGGACGACTGGTTCCCGGACCGGTCCGGTCTAACCGGCAACACCTCTATATAAACCGGTCTGACGAGACCCATTTAAACTAAAGGGCCCTAAATTTTCTTATGTCGGTCACGTTGCTCTAAAAATCATTGATCAAATCCATTAAATTAGCTGTACGTTATAATCATTAATATGGAGAAACTGTCAAATTCAAGTTTGGCATGCAGCATGTTCAGTCGTTACACATTACATATATAATAAAACAAGACGAACATGAATTATTATTATTATTATAAATAAACAAAAATGTAACATGCAATTAATCAGAAGGATGAATATATTCAGTTGTTTAAGAATTATAAGATGCAGTAAACAAACTAAACTACAAGTATGCTGAAGAACAAACATCTGGTCCGTGAGTATTATTGAAATGTCACAAGCTACAGTAGAAGTTACACAAAACCGAGTCATTGTTCCACCATATAAATTAAAACTGAGTCATTGTCTAGTACTGGTATGAGGTATAATAGTTGTATACTTAATTTGTTTTATCAGATTGAATTAACCCAAGTCACTCTACATTCAAATTGAAGTACTATCAATACATACTCTAGTTTTTAATATCACTATTTTTATATACGTCTTCAATAGAAATCAAACTCGATATATATATATATATAGATATATAAAAGCTTAAGAAAATATAGTGTCAAAGACATATAAAATATCACAGTGATATAATTGAATAAGAACCAACATACTCATTTTAATAAGTGACATACTCATTTATGTGGATTAAGTTGCTTTTGCTAACAACATTCCTTCATAGGATTGCTTGCTAGTATAAAGTTAGATAAAATTGAAGTTTTTCGGGGTTGAAGGTAACAAGCTGAAGGTGAAGTAAGTAGTTTAAGGAAGTTGAAGAAGCTTTAAAAAACGGTAGTTGAAGTTAGGTGATTATGAAGTGAAATTACCAAAAGGGATATGAATATAATTTTGTAAATGAATTTTAGATTAAAGTATTTATGTGTTATATTTGTGTTTTGTTTGTATGAAATTTAGTTATTTAATAATTCAGAGTTAATATTTAAAATAGTTTATTAAAATTTAACAATTCATATAAACAACGGAGTATATTTTAGCTTATAAATAAAATACTTAATTTATTAAATTCTATAAACATTTTATTCTAGATAATTGAATACTAAAAATAACCATATACATAAAAGAAAAACAATATAAATAAAACACATTTCATATGCTTATATATATAACTGTAAAACATTATAATTTAAATTTTAATACATTCATTTATATTTATAAGACTTAACCACACATAAGTCTATGTGGGATTCGAACCCACATCTATGTGTATATCAAATTGCTCTCACGATTGAGCTAATAGACTTTGTGTTAATCATAAAGGAAGAGACACACAAACCTACAGGTCATAGGATCCACTAGATCTTTCAATCAAGGAACAAAGTAAAACTAGATAAGCATGTCCAAAGACAGTAGAATAGATAAATGTGAACTGTCTAGAACATTGTCCATTCTTCATTGCATCATGTTCCCCTGTAGTAAGATGTTATTTTTGATGAAGATAGAAATGAAATGCTGGTCTATTATAAAATGAGCTCAGCTCCCTTGAATAAACTATAAAGTATTACCCGTAGGTATCTCTCATACTGCAGGCGGTTCATCATCTCTTCTACCTTCTTCTCGAGCTTATCCTTGGCTTCTTTGAGAGCACCACTTTCCTTAGCAGCCTAAAAATTGTAGATTAGCATGTAAACTTACAGAAAATTTCAAGTAGATTAAGGGTATGTTTGGTTTGATATTATGAAAAAAATAATCTTATCTATATAAAAGTTGGTTGTCCATTGCCAAAATTGAATGAAATTGGTACCAATTTAATGCATTACTCATTTCTTAATCACCTCCTATTGGACTTTTGGGCATGTATTTAAATATCTTTCTTATATCCCTATGTTATATTTATTTATAGTCTACTTGATTAAGTCACAAATTAAATTAATGTGTGAGTTTCTCTTATGACAATGCAAACTTATTATAATATTATGTTTTAAAACTACTTCAAACATAAATATAAGGAAATAAAAAATACTTATATTTACAAATATTAATAAATTTGATAAGAACAACAACATATTAACAAATAATGTATAACTATATTAAATCACATACGAAAATCCGTAATTTTCTCGCGCGGAGCGCAAGACCCGTATCTAGTGGAAAGAAAACAAATCTAGTCCACTCTAAGTCATCATTCATTGATCAAAATGATGAAATATTTCCTTTTTTTGGAGCTCAAATCTTTTTATTTGGTGAGTTTTAAATCATGAAATCATTTTCTTTCTCTATATTCTTGCCCACAAAAATGTTAGAATCTCAAGTGTTTATCCGGTAATGTGGCATAATTCACCTTGAGTTGTTATTTCTAGTTGTTTTTGCATTGCCAAACGCTTCCAAAACTGGATTTGACTGCATTTACAATTAAAAACTACTTCACAAACAAGCGAGGAACTATTTTTTAAGTCATTATGATGTACAAAATAGTGCTAGAGATTCAAAAACACAACCAACGGAATTTACAACTCAAGCCAAGTCCAAATTGTATTACATGTGTCCAAGAATTTCCATGTGGCTAATCTAATTATCTCCAAATTGTACTGAACAACAACTCAAAGCCAAGTCCAACAACCTTACAAATGCTACATCCTACTGCAAATGTTAAGTCCATGGAATTTACAACAATAAAAAAATTGGCATTTCAACAAATATATGGAATGCACAAATAGCAAAGTCAATAAAACACAATAAGGAATGGATTTCAATTCAGTTTGTATTTATATCAACCATAGATAATGCCACAAACAATATTTACACCAAAGCTTAAGCAAATGTAAAAAAAATTAAAGAACAATCAAAATTTAGACCACTGAAACTCAGAAATCAAGCTTCAAACTCAGAAATTAGGGTTCAAAGCATATTCTAATTAGGATTCAAGTTTAATCAAAATTAGGGTTAAGTACAATTACAATTTAGGGTTCCACATACATGAAATTCAGAAATCAAGCTTCAAACTCTTCCGTTCAAATTACCGATGCATAATGAAACAAGAAAAATTAGGGTTTGTGGAGGAGTAACCTGTCGAATGAAGAAATCAGAAAGGAAAAGGGAGTGAAGAGAAATACCTGAATCAGAATGAAGGAGGAGTAGAGAAATCCCATGGGTATTTGTTGAAATTTTGACAACTTCAATTGGGTTGAAGTTGAAGCATTTGCTTCAGGTTGGGGTAGATAAAGGAAAATGACACTGTTTAGTTGAAGTTGTCTGATTTCTTCAACTCCCATCAACCAGCTTACCATTACCTTTTCCAGTTTTTGGGTAAATACCCCAAAACTGTAATGTTTTTTAAGTTTTTGCATCACTTTTTTAAGTTATATGGAAATACCCCATCACTTTTTTAAGTTATATGAAAATACCCCTTTGCTGACGTGACAATTATAACAGAGTTGTCAACAAAATTTGTCAACAAAATTTTTAACAGAGTTGTCAACAAAAATTTTAACAGAGCTGTCAACAAATTTTTTAACAGAACTGTCAACAAGAATAATAAGTTGTCAACACCAATAATAACCCTTTACTGACGTGGAAATTATAACAGAGCTGTCAACAAAATTTGTCAACAGAATTTTTAACAGGGTTGTCAACAAAATTTTTAACAGAGTTGTCAACAAGAATAATATGTTGTCAACGCGACTAAATAAGTTGTCAACCCAACTAAATAAATTGTTTACACGACTAATAAATGGTCAACAACATACAACACGAGTAATATTACAAAATTGTCAAACATTGTCAACACTTTACAAAACTTGTCAACACTGTCAACACCACTAAATTACATTGTCAAAAAAATTAATTGTCAACACATTAATTCTTTTTACACGCTAAAACAAACTGCATTGTCCCTGCATAATCCTTGTCAACACTGTCAAATTTTACACACATTAACTTGTCAACACTGCCAATTTTTTTTGTTAACAGTCCCTGCATAATAATCAAATTCTTGTTTTTAACCAAAGACACGGAAATCGAAACTCTACTAGAGCCTCATTCATTGAATTAGTATTGCACGAACACAAACACACGATAAATTAACTTGTCAACACTGTCAAAATTTTTGTCAACACAAAAATGCCATACACCTGAAAACATAAACCCAAAAAACTAAGGAATTTGATCCAAATAGAGTGAAATATAAATGTAGAATTCAAGAGAGTATATAACAAAATTACCATGTCTCTTGCCCACTCTTCTGAGCTGAGCAACGGATGCCACCAAATCCAGGTCAAGTAACCTAAACTCTTTCAAAAAAAATCATTTTGATGATTAAATTAGAGAAACATTTCAGATGTGTTGTACTATAATTTCTAGCATTTTGTTTCCAGTTTTTGACATGCAAACAATTGCATACAATTTTAATGCATTAGAAAGACCATATATTACCTCATTACCTGTTATATAACAACAAAACACAACGTGCTTAAACTATTCTTTCACAAGAGACTATCAAATACAATAGCTTTTGTTTATTTAATGCATTGAAAGCACAACAGATAAAAAGAATAACACCAATGATATAAGAAACAAATGAGAAAAAAAAACATAAATGCTGAAGTTTCTAAGCCAATTTCAAATTCTTGCAGACAATGATATGAGCAACGTACTTAGAAATTTGCTTAATAGACTCCACCTACAGACGAAAATAAGGATAAGTTAATACCATAAAAAGCTCATAAGATTCAGCACTAAAGTAGTCTTCTTTGCTTACTTGCTCACACAGATACTCTCCTTCAACAAACTCTTGCAATTGCACATCGTTATTCTTGGCCGCTACCTGTTGTATTTTATTTCAGGAAGGAAGGAATTATCAGGAACTCTTCAGTAACTTACAAAATTTTTGTCAACACATACCGAGGAAGTCAAGGGAGATGGCAGAAGATCTCAAAACACTGGAAGATCTCAAAACACTGTCTATTATTATATTGCAGGTCGGTTGCTAATTAGCACACTGTCAAATATTTTTCAGATCTTCTCACAGGAATATAAAGCAAAGATAGATGGCAGAAGATTATGATTACACATCTAATTTATCAGCTCATGTTGGATCTTAATCATCAACTGATGGACTGATGTTGCAACCTCTTCCGCTGAACTGAGCTTGCTCTCATCTTCTACCTGCATAAGCTTAACCAAATTAGTTTCAGAATGTTGTTTCCACAAAATTAAAACACAAATCTGTCAAATATCAGCAAACAAATAACAGGATGCTCAGGCACTAGCGCAAGCGGCAAAGCGAGCTGAACTGATAGAAAACTCCCACATCTAACACAAAAAGCAAGAAAAACTGGATTACAGCAAGTGTGAAGAAATAGTACATGTCGGAGGCGAGTTGCCAGAAAGAAGAGGTTTAGATCTGGCCAATCTTGGAGACGATGTTGAGATCTGGCCTCCATGTCCCATCTAGACGGATCCTTGGTCGTCGTCGAAGGCGGAAAAAATCCGTCGGAGGCGAGGACGAGGGTGGAGGCGAGAGAGCCGTCGATTCCGGAGAGTGGAGGCGGTGCTTGTGCAGATCTGAGGGAGGATTCGACTCCATAGAAGAATGATTTCTAGAGGAGATCTTGGAGGGGGAATTCAGAGGGGAGGAGGAAGAAAGAGAAGAGGGAAAAGAAAATGTCGACAGAGAAGAGATTGAGGCTGTTTATCAGTTAGGGTATTTTATTAATGTTTAGTTAGGGAGTGTAGTTGTTATAAGTATAGTGTCCAATAGGACATTGAGCACAAATCGTTTTTACCTTTTTCCCTTCATCTTTGTCGAACAGCCATAAACTACTTCAACCCAGCTGCATCTTCAACTTAGCCCAACTGCAACCTTACCGAATGACCTTAATCACAAATTCATAGCGACGTCTAAATAACCGAATAAGTCACACCTTTTGTGTAATTTCATACCAAATATTGTTAAGGATAGCCTGGATACTTAGGTAGGTGGTATTTGTTTAAACTTTTAAAACTTTGATTTTTGCTTCTAATGTCAAAACTAATCGTGCCCGTTGTTTGTTGACTTTGTTCTATATAAATCCAGTGTATATTACCCCGGAGTATATATTACACAACTTGACATACTATATGGAGTGGAGTACAATATATTCCAGCTGGAATAGCAAAAATCTCAAAAATACACAACCAAATAATATTGTAAAGAGAAAAACTGGGTTGTCTCCTACCCTACCATTTTCTCTTCTTTTGCTCTCTGCATTGCCATTTTGTCCTCTTCCCCTTTGTTCTTCTCTCTCCAATGGCGAGTCTCTTTAGTAGTAGAGCCTCACTTGGAGGAGGAGGCTCCAAGAGAGAGACAACGCCTCCTCCACCTACAGCCGCCATGTCCACCCTCCCCTCTCCTTTCTCCGCCGACCTAACACCCACACTCTCCCCCTCCGATCTCCGTGACACTGCCTACGAGATCTTAGTCGCCGCATGTCGCACTTCTTCAGGGAAGCCTCTCTCCAGTATTAGTATTTCCAATGGAGGATCAGCCAATTCCCCGTCGCCTTCACCTTCCTCGGCCGGTGGAGGAACGTCTCCGCTTCAACGCTCACTCACTTCCGCAGCAGCGAGTAAGATGAAGAAGGCTTTGGGATTAAGATCCTCCACTTCTAGCTTGGGCTTGAAGAGAGGTGGGAGCAGTCCCAAGGCTGATGCTAGTCCAACCAGTAAGCCAATGACGCTCGGAGAACTCTTAAGGGTTCAGATGAGGGTTCCGGAGACTGTTGATTCCAGAATTAGGAGGGCATTCTTGAGAGTCGCCGCTAGTCAGGTGAGATCCTCCGCTCCTTTTGTTTGATCTTGGATGGGACAGACAATTCTGGTTCAGAGACTTACAGATCTTCAATTTCACGTTGTCATAAAATTGGATGGTTGCTGAGATTATAAATTCGACCCCCAATACTGATTCAGAATTGGTATATCGCTTTCGTATGTTGATAATTGAAACAGCGGGATCTCGGCTTGTGTTTTTTTCACTCTATAGACAATGAGGTTTAAACTGATTTTCAATGGGGAATTTGATAAGCTTAGCAATTGTTTTGTACGCAATTTCTTATTTCCCCGAACATCTTATCTAAGTAGATTAGACTTGGGTATTACTGTGTTTAAATAGAGTATGGCTTCAATTGCTGGTCTAGATGTTTCCACCTCTTCATCTATGGTTTGCATTGTGTGTTGAAGTGATGATTTGTTTGTAGATACATCTTGATTTTAGTATAGTGCAACTCAGTGAACTAATATGTTCCCCTTTTCATGTACTTGTTTACAGCTTGGCAAGCGTGTTGAATCAATGGTTCTGCCGCTGGAGCTTCTTCAGCAGTTGAAGTCTTCAGATTTTCCTAATCATCAAGAGTATGAAGCCTGGCAGAAGAGAAGCTTTAAGGTTCTGGAAGCTGGACTTATCCTACACCCTTGTCAGCCAATAGGCAAGGCAGACATGGCTACACAACAGCGCGTACAACAGCTTATTCGTGGAGCCCTAGAGAGACCTATAGAGACTGGGAAGAATAATGAATCAATGCAAGTTCTTCGTACTTCTATTGTGTCTCTTGCGGGTAGATCATTGAATGGATCTCTCTCTGACTCATGCCATTGGGCTGATGGGACTCCTTTCAATCTTCGTCTCTATGAAATTATATTAGAAGCATGCTTTGATATCAATGACGAATCAACGATCATTGAAGAGTTTGATGAGCTGATGGAGCTTATCAAGAAGACATGGGGAATACTTGGAATTAACCAAATGTATCACAACCTCTGTTTCTCATGGGTTTTATTCAACCGCTTTGTTGCCACTGGGCAAACTGACAATGAGCTCCTTTCAGCTGCTGAAGGTCAACTAGACGAGGTTGCAAAAGATGCCAAAGCAACAAAAGATCCCATATATTCCAAGCTTTTGAGTTCAACATTAACTTCAATATTGGGTTGGGTAGAGAAAAGACTGCTTGCATATCATGACACATTTGATAGTGCAAACATTGGAACATTGCCTAACATAGTCTCTCTTGGGGTTTCGGCGGCAAAAGTGTTAGTTGAGGATATATCCCATGAATATCGTAGGAAGAGAAAAGGTGAAGTTGATGTAGCTCGGAGCAGAATTGATACATATATCAGGTCATCTCTGCGCACTGCATTTGCTCAGGCAAGTTCTTATTTCTGCATTATATTTTTCACTTTAGGAGAGATGAAATGGAGTTGATAACAGACCAGGTGGGCAGGCGGACACAGTATTCTCAATATTTTGTGTTTTCAGTATAAGAAATTTCATCACTCTTTTCATGGGTCAGGGGAAGGATCACAAATTTTAAGTAATTTGTCTTCTTCTAGTTATTTTGTTGGGACATCTTATTATACCTGCAGCAATTTGTTTTGAACTTCTGTTTGGGCTTTGCCTTATTTTTGTGCCCTGAACATTGAATTTTGGAGTTGGCTCACTTGGCTGTCTAACTGCTCTTGGTTGAAAGCAGCAGGAGAGGGTTATTTTTATTGCTGTTTCACTCTTAAGTTCTATATTGGGACTTTTGTAAAGAAGCTAGAACACAGGGCACCTGGAAACTGAAAGAACTAAAAGTAAAAAATGTCATGTTGTGAACCTTCTTCGTATACGAATCTCATATAAACATCTCATATTAACATATTTACCAGCCCATTCTATTGTTCCAACACTCTGAAAATGTGATTATATTCTGTGTTCAATTGTTTATCTTATTAAATGATTTAGTTATTGATATACAGATGATGGAGAAGGCAGACTCAAGTAGAAGGGCAACAAAGAACCAACCCAATCCTCTTCCGGTGCTTGCTATTCTTGCAAAAGATGTTAATGAACTAGCAACTCAGGAGAAGAAAGTGTTCAGTCCGATACTGAAGAGATGGCATCCATTGGCTGCTGGCGTGGCTGTTGCTACTCTTCATGCTTGCTATGGGAATGAACTGAAGCAGTTCATTTCAGGTATATCTGAATTGACACCAGACGCTGTACGTGTGCTGAGAGCAGCTGATAAGTTGGAGCAAGATCTTGTGCAGACAGCAGTTGAGGATTCTGTAGACAGTGAAGATGGTGGAAAAGGAGTTATCCGTGAAATGCCTCCTTATGAGGCTGATACAGTTATAGGCAATCTGGTGAAAATATGGATTAAGACCAGGGTTGACAACCTGAAGTCCTCGGTTGATATTAATCTTCAAAATGAGGTATTTCTTATAAACTTAGACTAATGAAATTTCAAGCTCATTATAGATTGATAATATAGGCAGCTTTTCGTGCTACTTAGCATTATAGCTGAAATTGTTACAGAATGAGTGATTTTTGTTTAGCTTATGTTCTCGCCCTTATATATTTGATTCACTCCTCTCCCTGTAAATATGTCCCTAAAAATGAGGCTAAAATTTTCATGGTTGATCCTTTTGATACAATCTATGTTAAAGACTGAATCAATGCCCCAGCTACTCAGGCCTAGATTACATTTGAACTTACCATACTGGATGCAATTCAGGTTTGCTGTAATCTATTGAACATTGTTATTTAGCAGAAATAAATAATTCACAATTTTCTATTTATTGGAGTATTACTTTTTGATTATAGTTAATAGGACTTTTGACTTGAGAACTTTTGTATTCGTACTTGATATGCTCTGTGACATAGTTGTGTCTGTGCACTTGCATCAAAATGCTCCCGATGATTTTTCTTCATTTTGCTGATTATGAATAATATTCATTTATTCCTGAAAGGTATCTAATGATCTCAATAATTTGGAACTTTTCTCAAGGTTTGGAATCCACACAATAGTCAGGAAGGGCTGGCTCCATCCGCAGTGGATGTGCTTCGCCAAATTGATGAAACTTTAGATGCATACTTTCAGCTGCCTATACCTATGCACCCGATGCTGCTTCCTGACCTTGTTACGGGTCTTGATCGATGTTTACAATATTATGCAACCAAGGCGAGATCTGGATGTGGTAAGTGTGTGTTTGATTCTATTCTTTCGTTGCCTTTTGATACTTGATTAATTTAAAATACTCTCTTGTGCAGGATCACGCAATACGTTCGTACCTAGTATGCCTGCATTGACAAGGTGTTCACATGCAAAAAAGCTGGGTGTGTTTAAGAAAAAAGACAAGTCAGTGACCTCACAAAAGAGAAGTTCTCAGGTTGCTACAAATGGAGATAGTACGTTTAGTGCAGCACAGATCTGTCTACGCATAAATACCCTGCAGAAAATTAAGGCGGAGTTAGAAGTCGTGGAGAAAAGGATAATCACTCACTTGAGAAATTCCGAGACTGCTACGGAGGAAGATTTTTCAAACGGGTTAGCCAAAAAGTTCGAGGCGACACCAAGCGCTTGTGTTGAAGGGATCCAACAACTTTCAGAGGCACTGGCTTACAGAACCGTGTTTCATGATCTTAGCCACGCTCTCTGGGACGGATTGTATGTTGGAGATGTAGCGTCTTCAAGAATTGAGCCTTTCATTCAGGAGTTAGAGCAGAGTTTGCTCATCATATCAGACACTGTTAATGAAAGAGTTCGTACGCGAGTAATTACAGACATCATGAAGGCCTCGTTCGATGGATTCCTGTTAGTTCTGCTTGCTGGAGGCCCATCACGTGCTTTCTCTAGGCCTGATTCTCAGATAATTGAGGATGATTTCCAGTCGCTTAAAGATTTGTTTTGGGCTAATGGGGACGGTTTGTCTGCTGATTTGATCAACAAGTATTCAATGACAGCTAGAGAAGTTCTCCCCCTGTTTCAAAGTGAAACAGATTCTCTAATTGAGAGGTTCAGACGCACCACATTGGAGAATTCGGGATCTTCTGCCAGATCTAGACTCCCGTTACCCCCAACTTCAGGTCAGTGGAACCCGAATGAACCCAACACTCTACTGCGTGTATTATGCTGCAGAAATGACGAAAATGCTTCAAAGTTTCTGAAGAAGATGTACAACTTGCCCAAGAAACTCTGAATGTGGGTGAATGGCCTTGTTGGCTAATTGCTTCTTTGTTGTGTACAGCCAACCTGTGATGGTTGTGTGCGCCTTGAGGGTTTAGGATGGCATTTTGTTGTCTGGGTTTTTACACGTGTGCCTCTCATTTTTCATAGTTTTGCGTTATGCAGCTGTGGAATGTAGTTCAATTCTTTCTAGCGAGGTTGTAATGTTTGATTAGATTATATATATATATATATATTGCTTTCAATGTATTGGAATTCATTACTTGTATCATAAATCTATATTTTATTATAGGGTTTGTTGTTTCTATTGTTTGTTTGTGTAAATGTGTCGTAATCCATAGCTATATACATGTTCCGTGGTTCAACAATTGGTCTAGCAAGCACTACCTAGGACTAGGGCAGTCTGACTTGAGTTGGCTCGATCATGGTCCAGAGATCATGGCTCACAAGGATGCAACCCTGGGCTCATGCTTGGTCGAGATGACAACTTGTTTGAGATAATGTATTCCCGGAGACTATGGTGTTGAGCCTAATTGATTTAGGCTTGGTTTGGGCTGCTTCTGTGATCCAGTCTTCCTTGCTTCAGATTAAATGAAACGCTGGTTTTGTGGCTTTGTCAGACGATAGCTTCTGACAAGCTATATAACCCAAAGAGTTAGGGTTAGCTTGTCATTCTGGTTCTTCGCCGTTTCCACACTTACGAGAGAGAGAGAAAGGGTGCTAGGGTTTGTGATTGATCGATCGCAGTGATTCTCACGGTGGAAGTTGAGTCCTCCGGTGGTGGCCTTCAGAGATTCATTTGGCGCTCTTCAATAGCTTCTTCCTTGAAGTTGTTCTTGCCTTGAAAGGGGGCTGAATCTCTTTCTTTACTGTCACCTTAGTATCTTGTCTGTAATAGCTTGCTTAGGCTAGTTCTTGCTCTTCTTGGTTGGTGCCTTGTAACCTTGGTGAACCGTTTCTGATCTAGTGCATTATTCGGGATGAGTCTCCCCGCTGAGACTTCGCAGATGTAGGGAAACCGAATTGGGTAACCAATCCTCGTGTTCTTTTCTTTCTGTATTGTTCTTACAATTCTCGAATCGTTTGCACTTGAGATCGATCGGATCTGGTTACTGAGATTGAAACCTAGATTCTACAAAGTGGTATCAGAGCCAGGTTGCTCTGAAATTGCTTGTATTGCTTCCGTTGTGTGACTACTGTGATTTCTTGTTCCTTGATCTTTCTAGGTTAAGCAAGATTTGCTCAATTAGGGTTGTTTCTGTTAGATTCTTGTTTGTCATACTTGAGCCTTCAGAAACCCTAATTTTACTGGTTTTTTAATTCCTTTTCTGATCCTAACAAGGTGTGTTTACTTGCTTAAGGCTAAGATGACAGACACTGTGAGACTGAAGCCCTACGATGGTCAAAGTGACTTTGCCATGTGGAAAGTCAAGATGAAGGCTATCCTCATAAGGGAAAAATGCTACAAGGCCGTGTCCGAAGAGTGGCCACTGGGAATTACCAACTCAGAGATGAAGGACATGCAAGATCTTACCCATTCTGAGATCACCTTAAGGTTAACTGACGACATAGCTCGTCAGGTGGTAAGCTTTACTCAACCTAAGGCCCTATGGAATGCTCTTGAATCTATTTTCTTGACCAAGTCCTATACCTAGCAGAATTTCTCTTCTGTGCAAATTGTTCACTTATAAGATGGAAAACCTAGATAATTTCCTAAAAATGACACATGATCTTAAGAGATGTGATGATGAAATTAAAGAAACCCACAAGGCTGTTTTGTTACTTAATTCTCTTCCTAGTCAATTTGAGACTCTAAAAGATGTGATTCAATATGGTAGAGATGAACTTACCTTGAATAAGATCACTGATGCTATCATCCAGAAAAATGAGTCCCTAAAAGTCTTCAAAATTAGAAATGGTTCTAAAACTGAGACTAGAAGTGACACTAAAAATGAAGTTATGATGGCTACGGGAAACTTTAAGAACAAAAAGGGTAATAAGCCTAAGAATTATAACACCAACTCTCAGGATAAAGATATGTCCAAAGTAAAGTGTTATTATTGTGAAAAATTAGGGCACTATGCCTCTGACTGTCATAAGAAGAAAAGAGATGAGAAAAACAAAGACAAGAGTGAAAAAGATAAAAATTACTCTAATGTTTGTGAACAATGCCCTCAGTATAATAATGAACTCCATGTTGTTAGCCCCTCTATTGACTGTTATTCCTGGATCCTTGATTTTAGATGTACTATGCATGCTACTCCTTATAAGAATTTCTTTAAGACCTTAACTGAATGTGATGGGGTGAAGTGATGCTTGGTGATCACACCTCCTTAGCTATCAAAGGCATAGGAAGTGTAGCTCTGAAAATGGATGATGATAAAATTAGAACTTTATCTAATGTTAGATGGGTCCCTGAACTTAGGAGAAACTTGTTATTTGAGTCTGTCTTTGATGATTTGAATTGTCACATTATTACTCACAAAGGTATAAGAGAAGTCATTAGAAATAATATTGTTCTTATAAGGAGCATTAAGAAAGGAGGGTTGTACTATGTTACAGCTGAACTTAATGTCTCCATTGGAGTTAATAAAAATGATAATTTGGATCTCACTAAGATATGACATGCTAGACTTGAACACATAGGCAATCTTGGCCTTAATAAGTTGTATGTGAATGGTATGATTGACTTCAAACCTAGCTTGCTTAGGCTAGCTCTTTCTCTTCTTGGTTGGTGCCTTGTAACCTTGTTGAACCGTTTCTGGTGCATTATTCGGGAGGAGTCTCCTCACTGAGACTTCGCAGATGTAGGGAAATCGAACTGCGTAACCAAACCTCGTGTTCTTTACTTTTTGTATTGTTCTTACAATTCTCGAATCGTTTGCACTTGAGATCGATCAGATCTAGTTACTAAGATTGAAACCTACCTTCTACAGCACATGCTGTGCATTTTAAATCCATTATACCATTTCCAGCATACGTTCTTGGGATGAGATGTGCAGCAGTTTGAAAAGATTTTCTGATGCCGGGAGAAGGAATCGAACGCTCGTCTTTGGGTTGAGTATATCTGTAGGACCCACTATAGTTATCCCTTTTATTTGAGTTTTTCTGTAGAATTCTTCTTCTCACGCAACGCAAGTACGCAACGCAGAATTGACAGAAGCAGATGTTCGGCTCCATTCGGAATTCCTCACAGGCTCCAACAAGGGTATTATCTCCTTATCCATCTTCCAACTTCACACTATCTGGCTATCTTCTTTTTGCAATTGTACAGGGTTGTTGAATCCTGATTGTAATGTGTCTTTGTGTCAGCGGCGGAAAGAAGAGGGGCAATGTCTGAGTGAGGGTTTCAAACCCGAAAACTTCCTCCCTGGTCTGGTTATTGGCTTGATTTGTGGTCTCGTTTTTGATATGTTCAAGCCTTCCAACAACCCACCACGCAAAAATCCCCCCAAAACCGGCTCCTTCGTCGGAAGACCCCATAAGCTATCTGATTCTGATTCCTCCCTCGATGATTCTGATGCCGAGCTCAAATTGGTACTTCCCTTAACTCTACTGCCCTTTGTTGCGATTTTGGCTCGTATCCCCTGAACCCTCAACATGCCATTATTTATGTTTTGAATGATATACTGTATATGTTTGTGCTCCACTAATCCGGCTCATCCACTCTTTTGATTATCTGCACAGATTTTTCTAATTCTTCTTTCAAAGCATTAGGTCTATCAGACTTTTAGGTGTTTGTTAGTTTTTTTGCCTGAGAATGTGTGCAAACTTCACTTGGATGATAATAATCATCCTCCATATTTTTTGGAAAAAATTGTGTAATACAGGTTTTAGTAGTTAGACAAGACCTAAAGATGGGAACAGGAAAAATTGCATCTCAATGTGCTCGTAAGTTTTCCATCTTTCATCTTTGGTTGCAAAGTTTGTTCACATTCTTCCTTTTTATTCCTGGAGTATTATCCTTGAACATGCAGATGCTGCCACTGGCATGTACCAAGAGTTACTGCAAAGGTAAAGTGTAGGAATCCTAACATAGAAACTTAAACGCGGCTATTCTGGATATCATTCCTGTTATGTTGCTCATATGAAATAGCTTGCGTGCTCGAAGATTTTCATGTTAGTTTTTGGCTATTTTTGATGAAGTGAAGCATTGTGTTTGTGGCAGTCACCGGTCACTTCTGAGACAGTGGGAGTGTAGTGGGCAGCCCAAGATAGTTGTGACCTGCAAGAATCAACAAGAAATGTAACTAAAAATTTTACACCGTGTTAGGTTAATTGGTCTGCCTAAGTCCATTCACTCATTTTGAATTTCATTGACATTTTTGTGTGTCAGGAATAAGCTGAAACATGCAGCTGAGAGCATTGGCCTTCCAACTTTTGTTGTTGCTGATGCAGGACGGACACAGGTGGTTTTGTCTTTCTATTTCCTAACTTCTAACTTGGTACATGTGCTTGGCTGCGTCATAAACCGCATCCACCCACGACTTTTTTCTGTTTGTTGCAAATTAATATAGAATTGCGACTCAGGTTGATTTAATCTGGGAAAAGTAAAAAATGAGATAGCAAGTTATATTTGGCTTATCAGTTGTCAATTAAAAATGGTTCTGCTTCTTTTCTCTTTGATTACTTAATGTTTGAGGTTGATTCTCATGTCATTTTCTTCACTGGGTTCATGAGGCTCTAATATTTACCCGTTACTTCCATATATGTTCTCATAGGTTTCGTCTGGCTCAAAGACTGTGCTTGCAATTGGTCCTGGTACGTTTTGTTTTCTCCACACAAACTGAACTAGCTTCTTTTTTCCTATTTTCCCACCGCTGAGCTCCCATTTCACATTGTTTTCTCATTTGAGCTTTCCCACCTCAAATACCTGGCATGCTTGAAAAAGAAAAAATGAAAGAAGGAAGAAGACCATAAAAGTACTATTCAGATGTAAATTGTTTGTTCTTCGTTGCCGTATTTTGTGCAGGAAGAAAGTCTTGTGTGGATTCAGTAACGGGTAAACAACGCCTGCTTTAACGTGATCATCGGATTTCAGGTCTAAATATTATGGAGTATGTGTTCATTCCTAACTTAACTTAACAATTGACCTTTGCCTTTTTGGGCGAAATGTTATCCTGATTATTTTCGTTGTTTGGTTCTTGTTTATAGTCTCATTACGCCCACCTCTGCTACCAAGCCTTGCACTCTTGCAGGGTTTTTATTGTTGTTGCGGAACTTTTAATCGTTAGTGTCCATTTTAAACTAATAGTCATCGTAACTTTCTTCCATCCACGTTTGTGTTTAAAAAACTAGTTAGAGTTAAGACACATTTATCTACCTAACTATAATATAATAGTAGATACGGGCCTCGCACTCCGCGCGAGAAAATTACGAATTTTCGTATGTGATTTAATATAGTTATACATTATTTGTTAATATGTTGTTGTTATTAAATTTATTAATATTTGTAAATATAAGTATTTTTTATTTCCTTATATTTATGTTTGAAGTAGTTTTAAAACATAATATTAGAATAAGTTTGCATTGTCATAAGAGAAGCTCACACATTAATTTAATTTGTGACTTAATCAAGTAGACTATAAATAAATATAACATAGGGATATAAGAAAGATATTTAAATACATGTCCAAAAGTCCAATAGGAGGTGATTAAGAAATGAGTAATGTATTAAATTGATACCAATTTCATTCAATTTTGGTAATGGATAGTCAACTTTTATATAGATAAGATAAGGAAGAACTTGTTGCGGAACTTGTTGTTGCACCACCTCAATGCCACGTCACCATTTTTTTAAAAACAAAATAATGAATAATTAATTAATCAAACTTCTAAATAAAAAAACTCATTTTCTCAATCTTCCACCTCTTCCATGGTTTCCTACAAATATGCAAATCAAGTCACATATTCAAAACTTTTGGTCATTTATACACTATGTTTAGAAGGATCATACAAATAGAAGATATTATAAGCTTTAGTCATTTTTAAAATTAACCTCTTTAAATAAGAGATTAATTTTATAAATTTATGAATAAGTGTTGCCATATATTTAGTGATTAGGTGTTGTCATTTTAGTGATTTTTTTATAATGGGTTTATCGATTTACTTGTAGGGGTAGTTTTTTATTTAAGTATGTTTATCTTATGCCTTAGGTTAGAAAAATCGATAATTGAACGCAAAAGTTCAAGCTTCACTGAGTATGATATAGAACAATTACGTTTAAAGTATTATTTTGTTGATAGCCTGTTCATTATTTTATACTTAGATAAGACTATCTAACTGAGTTTTGATTGACTATACGATATGATGATGTATATTTTATATTGGAGGTTGATCATTCAGTATGTTTTCACTTTGTTTTTACACACACATATAAATCTCTCTATATATATAGATTTAGGCTCTTGAGTATAGATTTAGGCTCCTGAGAAATCACCTCTTAGGCTGAAACGGAGTTAACGACTTATACGCGTTGGATTAAATATAGATGAATGGATGAGATCGTTTGAAAATTACTAAATAAAATAATTAAAAAATAAAATATAATTAGCCTCCTTAATTTGTGGGATTCACTCTCCCTCTTTTAATGATATTCTCTATTCTACAGTTTTACGATCTCTCCATGAACCCTCACCGCCTCAATTGAGCGACTCCTACATCTCCTCAACGCCATAAGGTCGTCTATTCGCTTCTTGCAACCGGTCTAAGCCCTGCCTCTAATGTCGGTCGCTCTCTTCTTGCTAGCATTGTCGTTAATTCTTGATTCTTACCGAATCCGAGATTTATATAATGGGTAGGTTCGTTTCGATTTATGAATTCATGTTAATATGTATTAACGATGTTCATTTCGATTTCTGAATTCATGTTAATTATATGTTTAACGAGAGGGATTGAATGAATTTAGGATTTTTTTCTAATTAGTGAACTTGTACACCCCTTCCCTTTTTCTCTTCCTCCTGAAATTTCCGAACCCCATCACCATCCTTTGCCTCTTCTTTATACTTTATCGACCTTAATCCTCTTTTGTCCTTTATTTTTTTAAAATTAGAATAAATTGATTTATATATATATATATATACACATGTATTGATCATCTGTATTCAACTTCTCATTCAAACAATAAAACAGAGGCTAGTCATATATCATTGAGAACCATAATTATGCTCGGGGATATTATTCAATTAAATTTCTTGATATCGAATATAAATTTTGATATGATATTGGAAGTTTGTGACTGATACAAAATTATAGAACACGACATGACTTAAAAGATAACGTAACATAGTACGCATCATCATCTACATATGCCCGTCAAATTATATATTCTTGAAGGTACTACTTCTTGGTTAGTTGACAGAAGAAAGAGGTTGGTCAACGGAACACCACGATACTACTTCTTGAAGGTACTTCTCAGTGTATATAATTAATTAAGACAATAATATTTTTGTGAGTTTGTACTAGTATAATCTTGATCATTCTTGTGATTCTGATCCTGCAAACCCAGTTTGATTGATCTTCCTTTTTTTATGCAGCATAGTCCCTTTTATGTGGTAGAAAAATTACAATTGAATGGTGTGGAGTTGTAGGTTTCGTTTGCGGCTACAAGTGCACCAGTGTTGCTCAACATTTACAACCGCTCATTTGATATGCAACACATATGTATAGTTATGCAGCACATCTGTACCAATATGCACCATATATGTATAGATATGCACACTATCAACGTTTTGATTATAATGAAGTTGAGTTTGATTTTTAATGACACTTGAGCATAATTTTTAATCAATATTTTGTGATTATTGTTTTATGATTTCAAAGTTGGCATTGGAAGTGATGTACAAATATCGTTCAATGTTGCACACAATATACTTTTATGATTATTGTTTTATCTCTACTTAATCGAAACAGAAGGATCAAAGGGAGCACCAATCCGATCATGTTATCCATTTCAGATATTAATGAAGTTATAGTTTAATAGATGTGAATCTGAAATCCAATCGTAGCTTCCTCCTCGTTGAAATCCGGGAGCATTCTGAAGAATCGTAGTTCATAACCGTTTAATGAATATCAATACCAACGATATGCATATCATCAATAGCTTTCTGCATATCGCTTATAAAAAAAGTTGATATCAATTCAATCGAGTAAGCCTTAACGAGTTTGATGAACAACGATTTGGTGCATATCGTTGCAGATTTGGTGCATATCTATACAGATTTTGTGCATATTGCTAAGAATTTGGTGCATATCGCTGCAGATTTATGTGTTGCATATCAACTAAAAAGTTGTAAACCTTGGAGAAAACATAAACACTTATCTCTTAAATTAAACCGAATATAAAATTCAATATCTTAAAACCCATATTTACGTAATACCAAAAATAACTCTAATTCCAATATCTCTGAAAAATTAAATTGCATATTAACATCAACTAAAGGATTCTATCAAGGCAACAATACGAAAATTAATAATAATGCATATCAATCCAGATTTTTTGCATATCGGCATATCAAGGCAATATGAAACCCTACAACGGCGAGACAAATATTAATTACTACTTCATGCATATCGAACCCAATGCTTTGTGTGTTTGTCTTCGGTGTCAGTAACACATTTCGTACCATATATTTATTCTTCTTCTTTGTCTCACACACCGTCATTAGATACATCGATATCATCATCCGAGGAATACTACATGACATCATCCTTTGAGTTCTTTTGCATACACCAACCTATGAACTGCATATCAGTACATACTGAGTGCATATCAAGTAAATCAAAATGCATAATGATGAATACGAACAAACATAAAAATGATTAAAACCTTGAAAATAACATAAGTACGAAACTGCATATTACCGTGTTTGCATACATACTATAGAATGTTTCTCCTTCCAACAAGGAATTAAAGGATTTTCCAATTATTGGTTTAATGTCACCGGGACACTGAGGAACCCAATACTTTTTTGTTTCTGTCTTTCACGTCGATAACACATTCGGTACCATATAATGCTTCTTCATCATCATCTGACATGCAATCAACACCATCTTCTGAGGAAGAATAGATCACATCATCAGGTCGGTTCTTTTGCATACCTGATACAGTTTTGTGCATATCAATGAATCGTAAATGCACATTCATTAAGAACAAGTGCATACCAAATAAATCAGATTGCATAACCGCGAAAAAATAACTTAGGGAGAAAGCCAACATAACTACTGCATAACGGAGATTCGAAATGAATATTGATTTACTTTATCGCATATCAAAATCTCACCCTAGCAACCAATAGTAAAATTAAATAGGTATACAAAATTCAATAGGTAAATCAAATTTCTCACCCCTCATGACCGTCAAATTACATGAAAGAATCTTGTGAATCTAATATGAAAGTCGAATGTCACATCCACTTGGCTAAGAATTTGATTTGAGAGGCAAAAATCATTGTTAGAATCAAAACGTATATACTGCATATCAAGTATATACGGCTGCATAACAATGATTATGAAATGCATACGGCAACCTTTTTACTGCATAACAGATTTCATGTGAAACCCTAAATTGCTACTGCATACCACCGAATCATCTGATGCATATCGTTTTATTGTTGTCGCATATCAGAACGAAACCCTATTTAACCGTAGTTTGACGCATATATCAAAGTCGAATATAATCAAACCCTAATCAATTCAAATCCTAATAAAACCCTAATCAAATTCCTATGAATCTAATCTATCAAAGTCGATTTTAGTAAACTAATTTAATGCATATCACGATACTAACCTTCTTCCATGGAGATTTCTGTGTTGTTGTATCAATCAACTATTGTTACCGTCTGGAAGAAAAAACTGGAAGAGAAGAACGATGGAAGAGAGAGAAGGCGTAGAATTGATGGAAGAGAGATAAGTCGTTGATTTGGAATTGCCGTAAATTAAGGAAGGAGTTTTGTAATTTTTTCCCTTATTTTCTTTTAATTCCAAGACTCCTAATCTAGCCCTTCATCTAATCTCATCCTATGACTCCTATTCGTTAACTCAGTTTTACTATAAAAGTGGTCTTACCGGAGCCTCCCTCTCTCTCTCTCTCTCTCTCTATATATATATATATAGATTTAGGTTCTAGTGTAACAACCTTTTACAGTGTAACGAGTGGACTAATTAGAGTCATTGGATTAACCCAAAACGGATGGCCTAGATTTAATGTACGAAGGTACAGTAGATTAAAAATAAGGTGAATACACCGAATCAATTAACACAACAATCAATCCCTGATTTTTAGGGATTAAAATATTCTACTTTCATTTACTTTCATTTACTTGAGAAATCAATAAAAAAAGAACCCCAAATTATGGCCTTCCCTATTGCTCTTGCTTGCTTCCAATTTCACGATCTAATACCAAAAATCAACATTGATGTTGAAGCTTTTCACCAATATATGGCATCGACGACGAGGTCCATATCCTACTCAGAAGCGTTGTCTTCAACAATTGCACAAGCGTTGACATAGTAGAAATGTAAGTCTCCAGCTTGTTCTGGTGGAAGATGGTTTTGATATGAAATTTGTTAAGAAAATTTTTATGGTGCACTGAAGATGGTTTTGAAGACGGATTGTTGTAAATACTTTTTATCAGGTGATATTCACGTTTCTATTGGGTGATATTCTTGTTTAGGTGTAATATTATGCGTTTAGTATAGTTTGTGAAAATAATAAATAAATGATATTATTCACGTTTTATTAGAAGATATTTTTTATTACGTAGTATATTATGTTCTTAGTGTTTTTCTATTCATGATTACCATTTTTGAATATTATAAATCAATACTAATATTCATGTTTTAATTAAGTGATATTCAGGATAACACTTTTGGGATGGTGGAGAAGGAATAAAGCACAAGCTCAGATCCAATATGAGACATGATATTCACGACTTTGCATGACAATGTTCATGTATCTAGGAGATGATATTCATGTTTTTAGCGAAGATATTGATATCTATATGAAATTACACAATAGCATACTAGATTCACATAAAAATGACAATTATCTAGAACCTAATGGTGATATTCATATTGTACTTGATTCATATTCAAAAAACATTATTGATTGTAATTGCATAAACATGAACTTAAAATCACATAAGACTGGCTGAGACACATATTTGTGAATGCAATGACTCAATACGTAAGTAAATAAAACTAAATATCAAGTTAACATATACGACTGCATTAATGAATATAGTTTCCATGTCTCAAAATAACCTTGAATATCAAATACTTTGCACATGTCAAAAACGGAATAACAGACTACAATAATGGAACATCTACAACAAAATATAACAACATCAGAACACGAATATCAACCATGAATTGTAAGAAACCCTAGACTTCAACCAACATGAATATTGTTTACTTAATATCGAATATGTGCATAGAATACCGGATAATTTAATTTTAAGATCCTATACGAACATCTATTGTAGAAACCCTAATTCTCCCTTTTACTTGCACGCTCCTGATCTATTAAGAACAATTATTCAGACCTTTATTTGATGTTAAAACATGAATATTGCTTAACATCTAGAACATAATATACCAACAGCTAAACACGAATATCAACAATAATTAACAGAATACATACACAACGCAAAAACATGAATATTGCTTCCATAATATCGAATATGTACTGGTTACGGGAGAATTAATATATTCAGATGAACGACGAACATGATAGTAACCATTACCGAATATCGAAATAGTCTTGGACGATTGTGATGAAGAACGCAGAATGATTTTGGCAGTTACTGGAGAAAATTTAGGGTTCTCTCTCCTATTTTTTTTTTTAATTTTCCATTTTAATTAAATTAATTAATTAAGAGAAAACAATCAGAGTTGGTTTCTCCAGATAATTAAGGATTTAAATTTATTTTACCCTTTTTTTCTCCTTTTAAATCAAGTCATCCAATTTATCTAATCCGACGCTCCTGATTTGTCCACTCGTTACACCGGACCAACCTCTCTCTCTCTCTCTCTCTCTCTCTATATATATATATATATATATATATATATATATAGAGAGAGAGAGAGAGAGAGAGAGAGAGA